>JAIUSX010000144.1:2400000-3000000 GCA_026573805.1 Hesperophylax magnus | reverse complement strand
ATATAGTAGGCTTTGTAGGTCCTACTGCTTGTCCTGTACGAGTGATCGGCAATGGAGTCGCATCTTTAGTTTTTATTTTGGTGATGTCCGCAAATGACATGGTCGCCTCAGTAGCTTCAGCGACACGTCGCATCACAGGTCCTAGGTCCGCCTCTAGCTGCTGAATTTTCTCCGCGAGGTGACGGTTGCAGTCCTCAACCGAACGTTTTTCCGCCTGGACCACTTTCAAACCAGCCTGGGCAGTAGTCAGATCAGCTCTCAGTTTTTCTCTGTCCAATGTAAGTTGTGATACAGCACCAATTACGTAGGTTACGTTTCTGGCAATTTTTAGTTGCTGCTCCTTGCTTACCTTACATTGCTTTTCAGCTAAAGTGTCCTGTAATTCCTCCAGCGCCATCTGGACATCGCTTAGAGCTTCTTTCCCAGATCTAAAGTATTCTTCAGAATTGTCCGAATCCTCGTCCGAAATATCACCTAGTTCTAGCCTGGGACTGCTGCAGCTGGTGCCCGGGATCTCGGCGGCGGCGGTTGTGGGAGAGTGCAGGGGGGCGCCGCCTCTCTTCTTCCTTCGGCGTACGTTATCGTCCGGTTGATCCATAGATGATGGAAGGTAATTCTGGAGTGGTCTTCTCTGCGTTATTGTTCACTTTGTAAAATATAACTATTATCCTCTACTAAGCACTAGTTAATAATATTATAAACTTCACTCGGTACAGCCGCGAAAAACAAACGTCAACTGTCAAGAACTACCGCAAACATAAACGTCAAAAATAACACAAAAAAGGAATCTAAAACTATGCTGAATTGACCGTGCCAGATTTCACTCGATGGGAAATGTTTTTTAACGTCTGGGTGGTCTCTTATTTACTAGATTAGAACTGACTTAAGTACTAAAACACTAACTTAAAGACCGGGTCCTTTGGACCGGGCCGAACTGTCACTTTCAAAAACACTAAACCATATAATTACATTGATTTTAAGTTTTAATATTATGAAACTGATATATTGGCGCAAAGCTCTTGACTTTCTACGTCGATTGAGCACTTATTTTCTTAATGAAAAACGCTATTTTGATTTTTAGAGTTGAGAATTGCACGGAGCAAGTGTTATTGTCAAACAATCAAAAGTTTGACAATAACATATAACAATAACATATATAATATTTAACAATAACATATATAATATTTTTTAAATATTCAGCATTGAGTTGTTAAATATCCCAGGTAGATAAAACTGCAAAATATTTTTTTTTTATTTCCTTTGGGGTAGGTTTGATCACATTTAAAGTCCATTGTACTTGAGCCGCGGCGCTGTACCCCAATAAACAGTCTGTTTTGAACGTCTGCTCTGAATGGTTGTGGTTTATTTGTATGAAATTTTATTATTTTTCTGTGAAATGGAGGCGACAAATCAAGGTATGCATTAATTTTTTTCATCGTGTTAGACCATTTATATTTTCCAGATTGCATGTAAGATTTAATCAAAAATTACATAAAGCAATATTTATTCATTTATCTGGTTTCAAAAGTTTACATGGTCTGAAAGTTTATTTCTATGCATTTCTATGATTCCAAAAAAATTTAGTCGTAAGGTTTTTTTTTTTTTTTTAACATTATTTCTGGCTTTCACCCTTCAAGGATGTTCTTGGCCATCATTTAAAATTATTGAGAAATGAAAAGTGAATTTAAATATTAATTTTATTTAAATGGGCAAATTTCAAAATTATAATGAAAATTGGAGTCGAGTTCAGACTTAGAAGAGATGAGATGTTGAATGGAGGGGAGGCAATTTTAGATAAGGCTTCATAGAAGAGAGGATATTTGTTTAGAGAGGGACAACCAAAAAATATGTGATCTAAAGTTCCCACTTCTAGACCACAGAATGTACAATCTGAGGAGTCAATGACGTGAATTTTAAAAAGATGGGAAGGAACGGAACAATGTCCGATCCTCATTCGAATGAGTGAAGAAATTTCTTTTTTGGAAAAATGAGGGAATTTCTGAAACCACGGTTTTGATGGAATAGTCCTTTGTATTGAGGCATAGCAGACTCCCTTGGATTGACTAGCAATGTGCCAATACTCCGACCAAACATTGCGGGATCTATCTTTGATGATGGTAAAAATGTCAGATAAGGGAATGTGGTTTACGAGGGTAACAACAGGGTTGGACGCTCCTTGTTTTGCCAAGGCATCCGCAATATCATTACCCATGATACCAACATGTCCAGGAATCCAAATCAGAGTTTTACCAGAGCTTTGAATGGAGGCTATCATCTCTCGAATAACGCATACAAAGTTATCATCAGGATGAAGAAGAGGACTGGATTTAAGTTTTTGGAGGGAACTGAGAGAGTCAGAGAGAACGAGGGAATGTTCAAAATTATTTTTGATTATATATTTGAGAGATTCTATTATTGCAATGCACTCGGCTGAAAATATTGAAAATTGATTTGAAATTGAATGAAATATTCTGTCATTAGAATTATTGTGGTAAACGTTAATACCTATACCACAGTTAGGAGAGTCGGGAGATTTGGATCCATCAGTAAATAAAAGAGAAAAGTTGGGCCATTTAGATGAAATAATGTCATTGAACATATTATTGACAGTTCGGGCCGGGAGATTGGAATGACTTTTAAGGATTCCGATCCCTTCTATTATTGTTGGGGATAGGGTGACGTGACTATATTTAAATTTGTATAAGGGAAGTAGATCATTTTGGATGATGTGAAGCTCTGAGAGAGACTTAAATTTTTTACAGATGTCAGGAAGAGGTTTAGTTGAAGCTCTGATTGTAGATGAATGGGTTGAGTCAATGAACAACGAGACGCTGGGGATAACCTGATGACATTTAGAATTTAAACATTTAAGAACGAATTTGTCAGCAAATAGTTGACGCCTTAAATAAAGAGGAGGATCAGAACATTCTACTTGAAGGGAATTGATGGGTGACGATTGCATCGCTCCAGTTATAATTCGCAAAGATTTAGATTGAATTTTGTCTAATTTATCAAGTACATTTTTTGAGGCAGTACTAAAAAGTGGGCAGGCATAATCGAGATGGCTTCGAATAAGTGCGTTGTAAAGCAACTTAATGCAAGTAGGGTGAGCTCCCCACCAAACGCCAGATAATGATCTGATGATATTTAATTTTTTTTCGCATTTAGTAACTAAATTATTAATATGGGAAGACCATTTAAGTTTCCTATCAAATGTTACTCCCAAAAATTTTACTTCAGAAGCGTTGGGGATTGGAGAATTTTTAAATAAAATTTGAACGGGGGGGTTTTTATGGCGGTTTGAGAAGGTGACACACTGAGTCTTTTGGATTGAAAGTTCAAAACCATTTAAGGTGAGCCATGTGCAAAGGGCATTCATGGCTTCGTTAAGATATTTGACGGCGAGAGGGATGATTTTGGATGATAAGAAGAAAGCTATGTCATCTGCGAACTTAATAACTTTTACTTGTGGGGGAATAGTGACATGCATATCATATGTGTATATATTATACAGTAAGGGGGACAATACATCGCCTTGTGGTAAACCCTTCCAAACAAACCTACTTTGAGGAGAAATATCTGGAAGTTCAATGAAAATTTTTCTATCTAGAAATAGATAAATAATAGATTGGACAAACATGGGGGGAAGGCCAAGGCCTAGAAGTTTTTTTTTCAGGATTGGGATTGAAACATTGTCAAAGGCGCCTTCTATATCTATAAAGACGGCAAGACAAACTTCCTGTTTAGAAATTGATAAAATAATATCAGTGCTGATGATAGCAAGGTTATCTTGAGTGGATTTTTTTTTCCTAAATCCAAATTGAGATGGAGAGAGAAGCTGTTTACTCTCGACAAAAAATTCTAATCGGTTTTTAATTAATTTTCCATAAAGTTTACTGAGGGTGGATGAAAGAGCGATTGGCCTGTAGTTGGATCCAGAATTTGGTGATTTGTTTGTTTTTAAAATAGGGATGATTATTTGAGAACTCCAGTCATCAGGCATTATACCAGTCTGGAAGATTTTGTTTAAGATGCTTAAGAAGTGGTTTAGAACATTATCATTACTATTTTTAATTATGCTGTAGGGTATACCATATCTGCCTGGAGATGAGTCCTTGACTATTGATAAACAATTTTTTAGCTCAATTAAGGTGAATGGAGAGTCTAGCCAATGATTATTTATTTATTTATTTATTAACGGACATCGTCCAAATTACAAAATAATAACACGAATAAAGTAAAATGAAAAATATAGGAGTAGACAAAGGTACATGAAAGCAAAGACATATGGTAGATATAATATTAGAAAATAAAGTGACAAGTCGAATCAAGTCAAGAATACGCCGTGGGTCAGGACCACAGGACACTTAATATTCCGTCACTTGTTTAGTGACTGGCAAAAATCATTTAGACTTATTCCAAAAAAGTTAAGGTTTTGACTTGAGTTGACCAGTCTACACATTCTGGACAATGGTGAATAATATCCATAATTTGTCGAATGATGGTTGAGGAAGAGCAGTTCATTATTTCTGAGTCTTTGCGAGGGGATATTGAAGGGAATGAGTTGCAGTAGCGTAGGTGAATCAATACTACCATTTATAATTTTGAAGAAGCAAATGAGGTCATTTCTTTCCCGACGGACTTCCAAAGGAGAAAGGTTTAAAGTTCGTTCAATTTCATCATATGAGTATTTGCCTTTTTCTAAACCTAGCCTCCTAGCAATCCCTCTTAAGAACCGATGTTGAACAGATTCAATGCGTCGAATGTTGACAGCATAAAAAGGAGACCAAATAACACAAGCATATTCAAGATGGGGGCGAACCAAGGAGCAGTAAAGAGTTCTAAGGGTATTTACGTTTTTGAAGTCCGAAGTGATTCTAGTGATGAAACCAAGTAGTTTGAGCGATTTATTAACGATTGCAGTTATGTGATGCCGAAAAGAAAGCTTGCTATCAAGAGAGACACCAAGGTCTTTAATAGATGTAACAGTTGTTAAGCAAATATTATTAAGTTTGTATTCGAAGACAATCGGTTTTTTTGATCTATAGAAGGACATAATTTTGCATTTATCGACATTTAGTTTCAAGCAATTAATTTTACACCAATCATTGAAAGAGTCGATATTCGATTGGAAAATAAGGCAGTCATCGTGATTTTTTATTATCTTTAGAATCTTATTGTCGTCCGCAAAAAGCCAAAAGCGTGTATGAGAAAAAATACTAATAATTTCGTTTATAAACAAGTTAAAAAGAAGCGGTGCTAGATGTGCTCCTTGAGGTACGCCGGACGTTACTTCAATAATAGTAGACACAAAGTTGTTTAATTTAACTCTTTGTTTTCTATTGCTTAAATAAGAATTAAAGAATGATAGCAAGGGGTTAGACATAGGAGTATTATAGATTGGCGTTATTTCATCTAAGTTAGGTACAGAAGGGGGGGCAATTTTGTCCAAGAATTCATCTATCCATTTAGAATGAGACGCTCGAGGAGATGGTGAACTGAAGGAGGATCGAAATCTTCGGACCATAGACCAAACTTCCGAAATTGGAGTGTTCGGAGATACTGAACTGCAGAAGTTGTACCACCCAGTTCTTTTTTTTGACCTCAATACCCTTTTGGCATTGGATTCAGCGTTTTTGTATATAAGATAGTTCTCCATAGTCATATTGTGACGATAGGAAAGAGATTTAGCTTTCCGAATTCTTACTACTTTGGAACATTCCTCATCCCACCAGGGAGTTGGAGGGAGTTTTTTTAAAAGATATTTAGTTTTAGGGGGAGGATTTGATTTCTTTATTGCAGTTATGAGCATTGATTTGAAGTTATTATAATCATCTTTGACGGAAAATATATCGGTGGCGGGTAAATTTAGTAGGAACTTGTCCATATGAGAGTTAAATTCATCCCATTTGGTGTGATTCGTTTTAATCTTTGTCGAAATATGAGACTTGTTCGATTGGAAAGAAGTTTGATAAGTAATGGTGATCGGGAAATGATCACTGGAGCAAGGGTCGGGGGACACCACCCACGAGGAGAGAGAAGCCAGACTAGTAGAACATATCGAGAGATCCACTGCACTGGGGTTTGTGCTGGGGCGAGAGATCCTAGTAGGAGATCCGTCATTCAAAAGGAAAAGATTAGTGTAGTTACCATTGGAATTCACATGCGTTGAAAGAAAAGTGGAAGACGTGCTCATAAATTTGTGAATAATTATTCCGTTTGGCTCAACAAAGACATTAATTTTAGTGATATTGTTTATGGTGCAATACCTTCTTGTAGTTACAATACGACGTTAAACAAGTGCTTCCAGACGCGGTCGCCAAAACTAAAAAAACTTTTTGCGGATTGTTGCGAAAAAACCAAAGCAAAAGAAGTTAAAAAAAAACCTTCAGTTCTCCAACAAAACACAAATATCCATGGTGGCTCAAGCATCTCTACGGGCTTCTGGTAAAAAAGATGCTGCTTCAATGGTGGGCAAATTATTTTCATCATCGCCACGATATGCCACAAAAATTAAAAAAAATAATATACCTTGTTCCACACAAGCAACATTGACGGCAAATCAAGCTCTGTCTTTGATCGTAAATGCTAAGTTAACTACTAATCAATATAAAATTATTAGGAAACAGGCAAGAGAACTAAATAGTCCACTTTATCCTTCATATTATTTAGTGAAAAAGGCTAAAACTGCTTGCTATCCTGACCCTGGTGATATTATTAAAACCGAAACCTACGCTGAGGTAAAATTGCAATCATTACTTAATCATACATTAACCGAATTGCCTGCTCTCAAGAAGAAGTAATAAGTACAGCATTGTCAAGACAATCATTTGACCCACTGACTCTTGTTTCTAAGTGGGGGTGTGACGGTAGTTCCAGCCAAAGCACTTATAAGCAGAAGTTTTCAGAGGAGGGTGAATATAGTGATGAGTGTTTATTCAGTGTCTCATTTGTACAGCTACAACTCGTTAGTGATGGTAATGAGATTGTTTGGCAAAACCCAAGGCCATCATCTACCCGCTATTGTTGGCCAATAAAGTTCATATATCCAAAAGAAACAAATAAATTAATTGAAGACGAAACTGGTAGCATAAATTTACAGATAAAGTCTCTGGTGCCTACAAATGTAATAGTTAATGGCAAGGAAATGAACGTTAAACACAAATTATTGTTCACAATGGTTGACGGTAAAATATGTAACACATTGACAGCGTACAAATCTTCGCAGAGGTATTACGTATGTGGTGCATCACCCAAAGAGATGAACAATTTAGAATATTTTTTAAAAATACTCCAGATCCTAGTACCTATTCATTCGGATTGTCGCCATTGCATGCGTGGATTCGATTTTTTGAGTGTTTGCTTCACATATCGTATAAATTAGACGTGAAGAAATGGCAGACAAGAGATATCGAAAGTAAAGAAAATGTAAGAAAAAGAAAATTAACAATACAAAAAAAATTAAGAGTGAAATGGGTCTCCTTGTTGACATGCCAAAACAAGGTACTGGCAATACCAATGATGGCAATACGGCACGAAGGTTTTTTAGAAACGCTGAACAGACAGCTAGTATTACCGGTATAGATGAAGAATTAATCAAACGATTCAGAATAATTTTGGAAACATTAAATTGTGGATTTACCATAGACGCTGATGCATTTGGGGTATATGCAGAGAGAACTCTACATCATTACATTAATTTGTACCCCTGGTATTATATGCCGGGTATACACAAGGTATTGGTACACGGGAAGGACATCATCGCAACCTCTATACTGCTTATTGGACAACTATCAGAAGAAGCACAAGAAGCCAGGAATAAGGACAACAGACGTTTCAGGGAGTTATATACAAGGAAGACTTCCCGGATTGACACGAATATGGACCTCTTGCATATATTGCTAATTTCGTCAGATCCACTAATATCCAGTTTGCGGAAATCACCCAATGGAAAAAGTACGAGATTCTCACCAGATGTGTTGGCATTGCTGTCAACTCCATCCGCTCCTTTGAGATCCGAGACTACTTTATCAGAAGAAAGTGACGACCAGGAATCTGATTGATACCAAAATACACAGATAGGTAAATATTTACATAAATATTATACTAAAACAATTAAGTTTTTGTAGGTACAAACAATATTTAAATTGATGCCTGCCAGTGTAAAAAATAATTAGAAATATATTATTACACAATTGCCATTGTGACGGAATTTAATCCCTCAATAGGAAACATGATGATGTAAATGTAGTAATAAAAAGAGATATGAATTACAACATTTTATTTATTTCTACAGCGTACAAAACCAGAGCAAAACTAAAGATCTGTGGCGTCGAATTATCCAGATTAAATAATTAATAATAAACTGCTACTTGCTACTTAGGTACGTACTTGTTACTTGCATCGTTAAATCGTAAACAAAGTAAATCTACGTAGTACAAGACCTACTTGCCTACTCGCGACAATACTCGTGCAATCAGTCTTACACATTACGAGAACTCGCCAGAAGGTTCGAGCCTACGGCCTAGGCATAATTGCCAAGCCGTCGAAAGTTCGCGAATGATCCAGATCGAGCGAGTGTCTTCGATTTAGTTGCCATACACCTACCTACTGCCGCAGTCGGCCGTGTAGTATAAATATGCCCGACGCAGCGAGTCAGTCAGTCAGTCATTCACCAACCTGCCGGACGATGTACTAATCGCACGAGTGACGGTGCGCCCCCGCGCCCCCCGCGAAGGACAACACGTACCCGGCTTCACCGTACCATCATGGACTCTATCGGGACATCATCTTAGTGCCTTGTCCAGATCGCCGTTCCTGGCAAGCACTACAACGGATTACAAGCGCCCTGGTTCCAGCGTCTCTGACCAGCGCTTCTTCCACGACACCATGACCACCACGAGGACACGCAGCTTCCTCACTGGTCACGCCGTTCCCGCTCAACTGCCCACAAGGTCCGTCGCACCTTCGGCCGTCTCGTCAGCACTGGAGTGCCTGAAGACCTACGCTCTTCGCCAGTGCCTGACTTCCATCGAGTCCCGGTCACCAGCGCCCGGCGTCAACTCACCGACCCGCGCTTGACCAGCACATCATCAGCCAGCATCCGGAGTATTCATCATCTGTCCTACATCATCTCCTCGTATCGGCAACTGACTCAATAAACACATGTGACCTTCACAACTTTCTTTCATTTCGTGCCTTCACCACTGATCACCAAAGTGGTGACCCCGACGTGATCTGAACAGCCCAACGTGATCTGCAGCCTGACGTAATTCTGCAGCCTGACGTGATTGTGTTACCTCAACTCACCGGTAACCCCGTCTTAAAATGGGTGATCAGTTAAGGCACCACGGAGTATTACGCACCAGACCATCTCCGCACAAGCGCGGATAGTAGTGCCACCATGGTTATCTGAGTGAATCTTTAGCCTGTGTTGTGAACATGTGTTTTGCAAATTTTTTTTTTATGAAGTGTCACACTTAAAAGACGTTCGTCTATGAGCTATTTCTTCTATCGCAGCCCTCAGCAAAGCTGCTGGGAAGGGGGTGTCTGTGGCGTCGAATTATCCAGATTAAATAATTAATAATAAACTGCTACTTGCTACTTAGGTACGTACTTGTTACTTGCATCGTTAAATCGTAAACAAAGTAAATCTACGTAGTACAAGACCTACTTGCCTACTCGCGACAATACTCGTGCAATCAGTCTTACACATTACGAGAACTCGCCAGAAGGTTCGAGCCTACGGCCTAGGCATAATTGCCAAGCCGTCGAAAGTTCGCGAATGATCCAGATCGAGCGAGTGTCTTCGATTTAGTTGCCATACACCTACCTACTGCCGCAGTCGGCCGTGTAGTATAAATATGCCCGACGCAGCGAGTCAGTCAGTCAGTCATTCACCAACCTGCCGACGATGTACTAATCGCACGAGTGACGGTGCGCCCCCGCGCCCCCCGCGAAGGACAACACGTACCCGGCTTCACCGTACCATCATGGACTCTATCGGGACATCATCTTAGTGCCTTGTCCAGATCGCCGTTCCTGGCAAGCACTACAACGGATTACAAGCGCCCTGGTTCCAGCGTCTCTGACCAGCGCTTCTTCCACGACACCATGACCACCACGAGGACACGCAGCTTCCTCACTGGTCACGCCGTTCCCGCTCAACCGCCTTCAAGGTCCGTCGCACCTTCGGCCGTCTCCTCAGCACTGGAGTGCCTGAAGACCAACGATCTTCGCCAGTGCCTGACCTCCATCGAGTCCCGGTCACCAGCGCCCGGCGTCGACTCACTGACCCGCGCTTGACCAGCACATCATCAGCCAGCATCCGGAGTATTCATCATCTGTCCTACATCATCTCCTCGTATCGGCAACTGACTCAATAAACACATGTGACCTTCACAACCTTCTTTCATTTCGTGCCTCACCACTGATCACCAAAGATCTATAAAATTTTCATAATTGAATTTAATCTCAGGGCGTGTGCGTCAGATCGAACATCTTGCGCATCGGACTTTTTAATAAAAGGTAGCAATGATAAATGGTGTGACTAAAAAGATCAAGAATAAGTGACATAAGAAAACGTGTGTGACAAAGTATTCTAACCTGTTATAAAGAGAAGAGGGCGCCAAACATAAACATATCCGAGAAGATCACGTTGGAGCGCCATTATGTCGGTTATGGAGTTATTATGGAGTGCCCAAACGGCTTCCGCCGGGGACAGACGTCATCTCAGGAAGACTCGAGCGGACACTCCAAACGACATTGGACGAACATTTCGAGACATCGATCTTCTGGTGAAGAATGACGCAACATGTTATAATCGTTTTGCTGGTCGTTGCTTTTCTCAACTAAATTTAACATCATGTTAAGTGATGTTTGGCGCCCTCTTCTCTTAATAACAGGTTAGAATACTTTGTCACACACGTTTTCTTATGTCACTTATTCTTGATCTTTTTAGTCACACCATTTATCATTGCTACCTTTTAATTAAAAAGTCCGATGCGCAAGATCTTCGATCTGACGCACACGCCCTGAGATTAAATTCAATTATGAAAATTTTATAGATCTCTAGTTTCGCTCTGGTTTTGTACGCTGTAGAAATAAATAAAATGTTGTAATTCATATCTCTTTTTATTACTACATTTACATCATCATGTTTCCTATTGAGGGATTGAATTCCGTCACAATGGCAATTGTGTTATAATATATTTCTAATTATTTTTTACACTGGCAGGCATCAATTTAAATATTGTTTGTACCTACAAAAACTTAATTGTTTTAGTATAATATTTATGTAAATATTTACCTATCTGTGTATTTTGGTATCAATCAGATTCCTGGTCGTCACTTTCTTCTGATAAAGTAGTCTCGGATCTCAAAGGAGCGGATGGAGTTGACAGCAATGCCAACACATCTGGTGAGAATCTCGTACTTTTTCCATTGGGTGATTTCCGCAAACTGGATATTAGTGGATCTGACGAAATTAGCAATATATGCAAGAGGTCCATATTCGTGTCAATCCGGGAAGTCTTCCTTGTATATAACTCCCTGAAACGTCTGTTGTCCTTATTCCTGGCTTCTTGTGCTTCTTCTGATAGTTGTCCAATAAGCAGTATAGAGGTTGCGATGATGTCCTTCCCGTGTACCAATACCTTGTGTACACTTGACAGCATATAATACCAGGGGTACAAATTAATGTAATGATGTAGAGTTCTTTTTCTTACATTTTCTTTACTTTCGATATCTCTTGTCTGCCATTTCTTCACGTCTAATTTATACGATATGTGAAGCAAACACTCAAAAAATCGAATCCACGCATGCAATGGCGACAATCCGAATGAATAGGTACTAGGATCTGGAGTATTTTTAAAAAATATTCTAAATTGTTCATCTCTTTGGGTGATGCACCACATACGTAATACCTCTGCGAAGATTTGTACGCTGTCAATGTGTTACATATTTTACCGTCAACCATTGTGAACAATAATTTGTGTTTAACGTTCATTTCCTTGCCATTAACTATTACATTTGTAGGCACCAGAGACTTTATCTGTAAATTTATGCTACCAGTTTCGTCTTCAATTAATTTATTTGTTTCTTTTGCATATATGAACTTTATTGGCCAACAATAGCGGGTAGATGATGGCCTTGGGTTTTGCCAAACAATCTCATTACCATCACTAACGAGTTGTAGCTGTACAAATGAGACACTGAATAAACACTCATCACTATATTCACCCTCCTCTGAAAACTTCTGCTTATAAGTGCTTTGGCTGGAACTACCGTCACACCCCCACTTAGAAACAAGAGTCAGTGGGTCAAATGATTGTCTTGACAATGCTGTACTTATTACTTCTTCTTGAGAGCAGGCAATTCGGTTAATGTATGATTAAGTAATGATTGCAATTTTACCTCAGCGTAGGTTTCGGTTATAATAATATCACCAGGGTCAGGATAGCAAGCAGTTTTAGCCTTTTTCACTAAATAATATGAAGGATAAAGTGGACTATTTAGTTCTCTTGCCTGTTTCCTAATAATTTTATATTGATTAGTAGTTAACTTAGCATTTACGATCAAAGACAGAGCTTGATTTGCCGTCAATGTTGCTTGTGTGGAACAAGGTATATTATTTTTTTTAATTTTTGTGGCATATCGCGGCGATGATGAAAATAATTTGCCCACCATTGAAGCAGCATCTTTTTTACCAGAAGCCCGTAGAGATGCTTGAGCCACCATGGATATTTCTGTTTTGTTGGAGAACTGAAGGATTTTTTTCACTTCTTTTGCTTTGGTTTTTTCGCAACAATCCGCAAAAAGTTTTTTTGGGCGACCGCGTCAGGAAGCACTTGTAACGTTTAACGTTGTTTTGTAACTACAATAAGGTATTGCACCATAAACAATATCACTAAAATTAATGTCTTTGTTGAGCCAAACGGAATAATTATTCACAAATTTATGAGCACGTCTTCCACTTTTCTTTCAACGCATGTGAATTCCAATGGTCACTACACTAATCGAATGTTTAAGTGATTTCAAAATATCGTCAGTAGGATCTACAAAACCAAAATGTCGAATAACATGACGTAATATCTTGTTTGCTCGGTCTTCCTTTCTGGTTTCGTAACCAAATATCGAATATCGTTCGGTTAGAAATTGATGGCTGTATCACTGGAATGTTAAGAAATGGCATGAAAACGCAAACAGATGCAGAAAAATTTCAGCCAAATGAAATAAAGAAGAGCCAACCTTACGACTAAATTTTTTTGTAATCATAGAAATGCATAGAAATAATCTTTCAGACCATGTAAACTTTTGAAACCAGATAAATGAATAAATATTGCTATATGTTATTTTTGATTAAATCTTACATGCAATCTGGAAAATATAAATGGTCTAACACGATGAAAAAAATTAATGCATACCTCGATTTGTCGCCTCCATTTCACAGAAAAATAATAAAATTTCACACAAATAAACCACAACCATTCAGCGCAGACGTTCAAAACAGACTGTTTATTGGGGTACAGCGCCGCGGCTCAAGTACAATGGACTTTAAATGTGATCAAACCTACCCCAAAGGCAATAAAAAAAAATATTTTGCAGTTTTATCTACCTGGGATATTTAACAACTCAATGCTGAATATTTAAAAAATATTTGAAATACACCAATTTTGTATTAAAGGGGAGCTAGATTGGGATTCGGCACACCGTGCGCCGTCTGCCGTTCCTTTATTATTTAACGCAGGAGTCATCAAGGTCCGAACTAAACAATTCCCATCTAACACAGCCTCTTTCCGGACCCCCTTCGTAACCTTGCCTAGTCTAGAGGCGATATTACAGTTTCCCCGTCTGCACACCGTGCTGATAGGTGCGCTCTGGTGAGATGTCAGATACCTAACAAAAAGTTAGATCAATATAGGTTACATAACCCAGCAAAAGAGAGCATGTACGATCGGCCAAATGGGGCAATATTAAAAGAAGAAGAATGATGTTGAGGTTAGGTTAGGTTGAGAGTAGCAATCACTACGCGCGATCTTAACCATGTCGACAGTCACGCAAAAACTTTTAATTTTATCTTCGGTTGTATTTAGCGTTCTGACAAGAGTTATGTACAAAAAGGACAATGAAATACCTGAATTATTTCCGAAATTGGATTCTAAAACTTCTTGTTTAGTAAAAGGATGCTCTATATCGATCACAGCGACACTTTCTTCCGAACTTGTGACTGGTTTTAACTTGATGGTGGTGGAATCCATGCTTTTACGTAGGACCTGATATTTATATTTCACTTTAACTTTCAACAGGATTGATTCTTGAGAGAAGGAGTGATTGTTTTGTATGAAGGATTACAAATCATTGAAACGAGTGAAGCCAGAATAACATAATCATACAATAATTGACAGCGAGTGTTCCGAGATGTTTATCCATAGAAACATAGAAACTAAAGAATTCATTATGAAATCTCAGTGTTGGCATTTCATAAAATCGTCATTAGCGAACAGCAAATATCGTAGTCGACAGAATGCAATGTTTGTTACATTATTGCATTTTCAAAAATTTCCAACTATTAAAAAAAAATTATGTAAAATATAATTTACAATAAATAGACATTTATTTTTTGATTGTTTTTTTCTAAAAACTTATAATACAAATATTGAATTGGATGGTAATTGTTGTCTTCGGTTTTTATCACAAAACCCAATAAAATAAAACTCCGGTACCAACAAAACACAAGGAAATTTAGTAAAGTAAATTGACAATGATATCATTTAGCAGGCGGTCGAAATAATGTGAACCTCCACCGCGAGGTTTTTGCGTGTTTTATTATCTCTTCGGTTGATATGTCCCTAGGTAAATACATGACTTGAATTCACAGAAAGACCAAAGCGAACACGTGCTCCAGCATTTGTCTCTGTGATTTTATACGCAGATGGAGGCGGCAGTTCAGATTTTATTAGACCTAAATATTTACTGAATAGTTTCACCGGTCCCGCAATAAAAAAATAGAAAGCCAACTTGGAAATACACCCATTAGTCGGCAGATTTAGCTCTAGACCCTCATCAAGTCGTAATCCGAAATGGGTGTATTGTTAAACCCGGCAATAAAAAACCTTCGCCCAAGGCTAGGCTATATTGTAATTGTTTGAAAGCTTTGCACAAATGTAATATTAACATCTTTTAAAATAATAAGCGGTGAGAAGGTCGATGCCAGCGCCACGGACTCAAACAACGTACCGAAGTGGTGTAAAGCGGAACCACTTTAGTTATAGCACCCCACGACAGGCGCGCTACGGTCGCTGGATTGCGCAGCTGAAGACAGTCCCGAGTCAAACAGATAACAGTCAACAGTACCCAGTCAGAGAGTCATCATCTCGCCTCCCCTTGTGGCGGCCGCCGAGGCGCCTCCGCCCAGGAGGCTGCCCTCTCGGCGGTCACGATCTCGCCTAGTTCTCGACAGTTCACATTTCCGCACTCGACAGTCATCATCTTGGGAGTCATCATCCTGCTCTCCCCCTTGGAGCGGCGCCGAGGCAGCTGCCGACCAGGGAGCTGCCCTAGCAGAAGTTACCGTCTCGCCTCCGCCGAGAAACTTCCTGCTCTCCCCCTTTGGAGCGGCGCTGAGGATAACCCTACGAGGAAGCTGCCCTCTCAGGAGTCGCTGCCTGCCGACTCCGCCCTTCGGATCCAACCCAAGTTGCCGCTTGTGTGTGTCGGTGATAAGTGCGAACGTGGAGATCCGCGGCTCCAGATAAGAACTATAATTTACAATTAGTATTAAGCTAGATTAAGACTAACCCTTCTTTATACATTTTTATTAAATAAATTTTAAGAGTGTTTTGTAACTAAGTAACTTCTTTTTTTTGTACTCGTTCCTCCTTATCTTTTACATGAATAATATTAATTATTAACTTCCCTTAAGTAGAGTTGTAACACGGTCTCTACAATACTCGACAGTGAACGCCATCTACGAGTAACCTAATAGACTAATCTAATGTGATAAATATGTGGGCTCATACTCTTAATATCAACGACATTACATTTAAGCCAGATTTTGATTTAAAAAAACTACATTTTTAAGTACATTTGTTTATTTTATTAACGTCCTTTTTGGGGCATTTACAAATGAAAAGTAAAAATTATATATTTTAACGCTACACCTTTACTATACATAACTAAACTGCCTCAGTAATAATTTGTTAATGGAAAAAATTGAAGATGTCCACTGATTCGGTATAATTATTTACCTACATAAGTATTTTGGGCAATGAGGAATATATATGGTAGTTTTTAAAATTACCGCACTGAAATAAACCCCGAATTCTAGTATTACATAGAGGAATCCGAAAACTAATCAAAGCAATCAATTCTGCACTATCAAATACATGATTGAGCGGCTTGCACCATACGTTAAATTTAGTTTAAGTATCATTTTAAACACATTATTTGATTTAAGTCGACTTGGCGTCTTGCACCACAAAATTTAAGTCGTTAAATGCATTTAAAGAACTGTCAAAGTTAAATACCCAAAAGTGGCTGTTTAACCGAGATAAACGTGTTTAGCCCTACTCAAAAACCAATAAAATCATTTTTTTAGTTTATCCCTTCGATTTCTGACTGTGGTTAAAATCTATCTCATTTTAATTTGTATTCACAATGAACATTTGGATTTGTATTCTCACGATGATGAAGAAATTATATTATAAAAATTATAAATAAATTATACAAATATAAATAGACCGTTTATAGTCAGAGAAGTAAACACAAGAACAAATTTATTTGAAACACTCAGTGCCAAGTTGTTTCAAAGAAGATTTCTTCTCAGTAAAGAAACGACATCATTATTTGTGCAAGAAATTGAACCTCAGTTAAAATTCAACATCAATAAAAACATCAGCGAGATGATCGTAACTTGGAGCGAAAACTCCTTATCGAGGAGTTCTTTGCAAGGTTGTAAACTTCTAATCATACCTACAGCATTCTTATAATACTTTAAAACAATATAATATGTAAAAGAAATAACAAAAAAAAACAAAATTACTCGGATAATTGTTTAATTTTTAATTCCACAACAGAAGGTATTTTTGTCTTATTTCATCATTATGGTCTATTTGCTTTAACTTTCTCTTCATAAAATAAATGAACACACTATTAAACAACACACAAATCACAAAATACTTTGACACTTCAAGTAAAATGAAACATCGTAGTTGTTTATCGACTCGTTAATGGTGGTAACCAGTTACGTGGGCCAGTGTAAACACCAAAAGAACGGTTCGCCGCGTTACGTTGCGTGGCGCGGGCTAAGTGTGATTCTGCTGATGTCATAATACTTGTCTATGACTTCATTATTGTCTTTGTAAAACTAACCTAATTTGTTGACTCATCCTTTTGTCATCGCCAGTCGTATCACCCGGTTTTTACTCTCTAATTCTACATTTTATCCCTTACACTGTTTAACCCACGAAGTTTAACTTATCTTCCCATACTTGTGATATTTATAAGTGAGTTCTAATGCTTTTAATAATTACTCTAATCATTTCGGTAGTGGCCCTTATCGGTCGGTACACCTAAGTTAGGAAATCTATTGGCGTTTTGTTTGCGTAACGTTCAAACTGTCAATTAGACGTCTGCTTATTTTAATAAAGTGTTTTGTTTGCGTAGCGTTCAAACTGTCAATTAGACGTCTGCTTATTTTAATAAAGTGTTTTGTTTGCTTAGCGTTCAAACTGTCAATTAGACGTCTGCTTATTTTAATAAAGTGTTTTGAAAATATTTTAATTATAAGTTACAAATATTTCATTAAAAGCGGATTAGGGGACTTAACAAAAGGTTTACCCGTTTAACTTCACTTAAAGTTATAGTTATATTAACTTATCAGACGATTAACGACAAATCTTTCAACAGATTTCAAATGTCAATTTCAAGGTCAAGATAGTCACATTATGTATATCCCTTTTTCCAAATATGAGTTTCGCATAAGATATCATTGTTTTGACAGAATATTTCAACTAAAAAATATTAAGCTCATTCAAAAGAGGGTTCCGTTACAACTATGTTCTGTTTCAGGTACATATATATTTGTTTGGGCTTGTACCAATTACCAAACCCTACCACAGCAGTGCCATGGATCTAGAAAACCAAGAAACTGTTTCCGTCAAGACGGAACCAGGGCCCCAGGAAGGAGGCGGATGTGTAATGCCGAACACGTTTATGGATTTCGACCTCCCAGATGTAAAGAAGGAATGTGCGGAGAGTACTCAGACAGCCAGTTAGTTGCATTACATACTTAATAAATTATATATTATTAATCCAAGTCCATTTTGGATTGCCATGGCGACAGAACATAATATGCTTGTTCACGCGGTCCTCTTTTGCCGTAGTAATTTTAATTTTTATCTTGATGTATATCTTTACCAGAACAGCCAAACTACAACATTAGTCAAAGTTAGTAATTTTTATTTAGTTTTTGTGAATTCCCCAAATGAGTCCTAACTGCTCTGAACCTCTTGGTTTAATTGGTGTATGTTGTAAGGCTGGTAGAAAGGAGGGGATGAAGATGGGGAGATGATAGGTGTGAAGTCCTGGCTATTCAGATGGTGTCATTTCAATCAATGTTTTATTTGTGAATTGTTTATACTACACCGAGGCGATACCGAAAGTATCTCCCACGCTGGAACGCGCTACAAAAATAAATTGTGAGATATCATGAAGACATCAAATATAATTTACTTGCGTCCGCTGGAATTTTATCCTGGGATTACAAGTCGAGCCATACCCTACAATAACAGAAGCCGCTAATGCTCACAATAAGTGCTTGATTCATCAAGTTTTCCACTTTATACTCATACGTTAAATATACATATTGATGGAAGAAAACATCATTTCGTTGACTTAAAATGACTCCACACTGAAGGTGCTTAAGAACAATTACCTTTTCCTTCCTGAAGCGGACATCCGGGTAATTCTTATTAATTCTCTTCAATTAACCTTGAACTCTCTTCTCCTAATTCTCACTTATGCAGGGTTAATCAACGATTTTTTTTATCGAAAATATTTTATATAATTTTTTTTTTGTTTAACATCAATTGTCAATTATTTTTATAAGCAATAATTACTAGCCTGAAACACTCATCCACATTGAAAAATCTCCTGATAAAAGATACATGACGCCAACGGGACTTGAACCCTGTATCTCGACGCCATCTAGGGAGAGAGTTAGCACTTACAATGCCTTTCTCATAAAAAATAAAGTTGGTTGTTTTCAGGTGAAAAAATGTAGAAAGCAGTAATTGTTGAATGAAACACTAGTATGTATTGAATTATTTGGCGGATAAGAGATAAGCCGCCATAGCTCAGTGGTCAGAGCTGTCGACCGGAAATCGAAAGGACACGGGTTCAAGTCCCGTTGGCGTCATGTATCTTTTATCAGGAGATTTTTCAATGTGCATGAGTGTTTCAGGCTAATAATTATTGCTTATAAAAATAATTGTTACCCTTTGTGCTATGCATAAAAAATCTTGTCTTAAACATTAGTTTACCGAAAAAATAATAATCAATTGTCAATGTACGAACATGCTGTTTTATAGCTTGCATTAATGAAGACACTATAACGGTCAAGGCGCAAATCGGACGCCGAGAAGATAATGAATGGGGATTCTCTTGTATGGAAATTGATATAGACCTGCAGGATGTAAAAAAGGAATGCTTAGAACGCTTTGAAAGTATTGACCAGTCCGGTAAAAATATTTTCTTTTTGTTTATAATTTCTGCCTTCTTTTTTTTATAAATTTTTATCAATTTTCTGTGCTATCTTATCCTTAGTATTGATATATAGTCGTACTGAGCCTTTATAATCGTATTTTTTTATTTTTTTCTACAGATCGCAAGACGCATCCTATGGAAAAACAATTATTTTGTCCTCATTGCACCTATTCCAATGTTCATAATTCGAATTTCAAAAGGCACTTAAGCACTTATACAGGAAAAAAACATTTTTCATGTTCCGAATGCAACTATGCATGTTCTCAAAAACGCTATATGACAAAACACACGCTGACTCACAGTGGAGAAAAACCTTTTTTATGTTCTGAGTGCAACTATTCATGTTCTCGAAAGGACTATCTGACGATACACAAACTCACTCACAGTGGAGAAAAACCTTTTTCATGTTCTGAGTGCAATTATTCATGTTATCAAAAGGGCCATCTAACGAGTCACATGCTGACTCACAGTGGAGAAAAACCTTTTACATGTTCTGAGTGCAATTATTCATGTTCTCGAATGGGCGATCTGAAGAAACACACGCTGACTCACAGTGGAGAAAAAGCTTTTTCATGTTCCGAGTGCAATTATTCATGTTCTGGAAGGGGCGATCTGAAGAAACACACGCTAACTCACAGTGGAGAAAAAGTTTTTTCATGTTCCGAGTGCAATTATTCATGTTCTCGAAGGGGCAATCTGACGAGTCATATGCTGACACACAGTGGAGAAAAACCTTTTACATGTTCTGAGTGCAATTATTCATTTTCTCGAATGGGCGATCTGAAGAAACACACGCTGACTCACAGTGGAGAAAAAGCTTTTTCATGTTCCGAGTGCAATTATTCATGTTCTCGAATGAGCTATCTGAAGAAACACACGCTAATTCACAGTGGAGAAAAAGTTTTTTCATGTTCCGAGTGCAATTATTCATGTTCTCGAAGGGGCAATCTGACGAGTCACATGCTGACACACAGTGGAGAAAAACCTTTTTCATGTTCTGAGTGCAATTATTCATGTTCTCGAAGGGACACTCTGAAGAACCACATGCTGACTCACAGTGGAGAAAAAGCTTTTTCATGTTCCGAGTGCAATTATTCATGTTCTCGAAGGTACACTCTGAAGAACCACATGCTGACTCACAGTGGAGAAAAACCTTTTTCATGTTCCGAGTGCAATTATTCATGTTCTCGAAGGGGCGATCTGAAGAAACACAGGCTGACTCACAGTGGTGAAAAAGCTTTTTCATGTTCCGAGTGCAATTATTCATGTTTTCGAAGGGGCAGTCTGACGAAACACACGCTGTCTCACAGTGGAGATAAAGCTTTTTCATGTTCCGAGTGCAATTATTCATGTTCTCAAAAGGGCAATCTGATAAGTCACATGCTGACTCACAGTGAAAGAAAACCTTTGTCTCGTTACGAGTGAAACTAATAATTATCTTTTCTGACGAGTTACATGCTGACTCACTGTTAAAAGTTTACGGAAAACATTTTTGATTTAAATATTCAACTACATTGCTTTTCATCAACTTCTTTATGAAATGCAAGGTTATGGTGAACACTAAAAAATTATAATCTTTAGTAAAGCTAAGGTTATAAAGCTTTGTTTAATTTTATATAGTTTGGAATCAGATCTGACTCTCACACAGGTCGTGCACCTGCGAACGTTCAAAGTGTATCTCAAAAAGAAAAAATTAAAATGCGGCAAACAAGAACGAAACGATGGATGTGTTGAGGACTAAATGACCTACATTGTCGTTTTTTAAAAACATCTTCTGAAAGTAATGCAAAATGGGCGAGTGATTATTAAAAAATTTGATGTGATAATTGGAGCCCTTTATTCTTTATATACCTTCGAGCCACTTGAGTATTTCCAAATATTATTGTGACAATAATAATACTCCGTCGGTGTTCGAAATTATACAAAAAAACTCTTATTATTAATCAATATATAACATTATTCCTCGTACCTACCTTCCTTTATTTGTAACTCCTATGATAGCCAGCTATTCATAATAAATTAATGTTATATCTTTTAAATGTACATATTTTAACTCGATTGTATAAACATTATAATTAACACTGTAAAATAGAAGTGTGCCGAGTGGCCCAGTTGTAGCATTGTGAACCATGTAATTTTACTAACTTCATTATTAATTCTCATTTTCTTAGTAAATATAAATTTTTATTTGTTTATTTACATGTATTTTTATAATAATCATATTTCCTTAAATCATTATTATTTATTATTTTATTTATTTAAGTTTTAATCCAGCAGGACTGGGAGGATAGTGCAATCCCAGTCTGCCATATTACATGAAATGCAGTAAAACAGGGAAACAATTAAATAAAGTAAAAAATTAAAATATTGGAAATAAGATAAAACAAAGAGAGAAAAAAATATATATATAAGGCAGATACCTAAACATAAAATTAAAATATAAATCAAAAATAAAATGTCATATAAATAGGTAATACAATAAAAAACAATTAGATTAAATTAAATTAAACCGTCCATCAGGGAGGTTGCCGCATCATCTGCATCCATCGCTCATTGAGTGGGGAACTGAGCCACTCGGATGCAGCAGATGTTGGTTGAGTCCTACCCCAGAAGCTGGCTAGTCGGTGGCGAAGTAAGGCGGGGAATGAGTGCACCCTCCCTTCAGTAAACATTGTGGAGGCACTGCAGAACCTCGGTACTTGCATGAGCTGCCTGTATATATTTTGCATGCCTGCATTATTGTAGCACACTCTCAGCTTGTCCCATTGCGCTGCTGGGTATTGTGTCCACATCGCAGATGTGTCACCACAGTGCAGTGTAGAATGCCTTGAAAAGTAATTTTTTTTTTTTTTTTTTTTTTTATATTTACTCCACACAGGAGGCCCTGAAGAAAATAATTTCCCTCAGGGCCTATGTCATCTTTGGGGATGCTGTGTGGAGGGTCTTTTTGTGGAGAGGAAGGAGTGAACATGGGTCTTGAAGAGTCCCATGTTGTAGGAGGGAGGAAACACAGAGGCCGGCAGTTCGTTCCACAGCCGAGCTGTTGAACTTAAGAACGAATCATAGAAGCGACCCGTTCTCATGTGACAAGTGTCAACTGTGTACAAATGTTGGGCGCGCGTTTGGCGTGTATCCCGACTACGCACCGGTGCCGAAGGGATCAATGACGCTAGTTCCTCAGAGCATCTTCCATTGTAATACCGATAGAACAAGGACAGCATACCTACCTGACGCCTGTGCTCTAAAGATTGCAGTCCGTTTGTTAAGATTGGGGAATCTATCAAACGGACCGCCCGTTTCTGCACAGAGTCAAGGGTTTTTTTCAGGTATTTTGGGGCTCCAGACCAGAGATGGCTGCCAAATTCGACAGTAGGGCGCACTTGCGATTTGTACAGGGTGAGCAGTTGTGTACTATTAAAGTATCTGCGGGCCCTGTACAGTACGCCCAGCTTCTGAGAGGCCAACTTTACTCTAGCTTCGATGGAGCCCCCGTACCTGAGCTGGTCACTTATAGTTACACCAAGCATATCAATGGAAGGCCTGTTCGGAAGATTGCTTCCGTTGAAGGAGACTAGATTATCATTTGGATCCCTTTTAGACGTAATCAGACAGGATTGGGTCTTTGAAACATTAAATTCGACGAGATTATTTTTACCCCAGGAGGAAATACTCGAGATAACCGTCCATTCTCTGCTTCAAAGCCCTCCGAGCCGTTGGAGTTTGTGTGCCCTTTGGGGGCTTATCAAACAAAAAGCTATCATGAACTGTACTGTCATCCGCGTAACAATGAATCGGTGCACATGTCAAAAGGTCATTGATGTGCAACAAAAACAAAGTCGGAGACAGAACCGATCCCTGTGGGACGCCAGCATTTATGGAGTGCGAGGAAGAGGTGAAACCGTCAGCAACCGCCTGAATCGACCTATCCCTTAAAAAGTCAGCAATCCACGTACACAGGGATGCGGGAAGTCCGTAAGAATGCAATTTGTTGACAAGTCCTCGGTGCCAGACCCGGTCAAAGGCCTTGGATATGTCTAGTGCGACCGTTTGGGTCTCACCGTGACGTTCCAGGCACCGCCCCCAAACATGCGTCACATACGCGAGAAGATCACCGCACGAGCGGTTCCGCCGGAATCCGTATTGACGGTCGTTGATAATTTTGTTCTTCTCGAGGTATGTGAGCAGTTTGTCGTTGATCACACGTTCCATCACTTTGGACAGAACTGATGTGATCGCTATGGGGCGGTAGTTGGCCGGGTTGGAGCGGTCACCTTTCTTGGGAATAGGGTGAATTACCGCTTTTTTCCAACCAGAGGGCACAGTGCCACACTTCAGGGACATTTTGAAGAGCTTTGTCAAAACTGGAACTATTTCCGCAGCACACCTCTGCAATACCAGGGCAGGTATTCCATCAGGTCCACTAGCTTTGTTAACATCGAGCCCCCGTATGACGTGGAGTACATCCCGATGCCGGATCCTCAGCTTTTTCATATAGAAGCCGCAGTGAGGAACCGACGGCGGAACAGCACCCCCGTCGTCGAGGGTCGAGTTTTCCGCAAACATTTTCCCTAAAAGGTTTGCCTTTTCGGTGGCGGTGTTTGCTAGTGAGCCGTCAGGTCTGGTAAGAGGTGGCAAACTGGGTTTGCAAAAATTTCGACCTATTGAGCCCGCAAGCGACCAGAATGCTCTGCTGCCATGCGGGCAGGCAGCCAGCTTTTTGCTGATCTGCAGGTCGTGTTCGAATTTTGACCTATTGATGATTCTCTTGCATTCCTTTGCCGATTTGTTGTATGCTGATCTGCTTTCGGGCGTTCGAGATGTGTTTTAGGCTCGGTAAGCCGCGTTTTTTCGTCGAACTGCTTCGGAGCATTGTCGACTGAACCACGGCTTTGAGCCCACACCAGTTTCTTTAGTAGTCGATTGTATGAAGCCATCCATCGCCGAATTGATGACTTCACCAATCTCCTGGGCACATCTTGAAGGGTCCGAAGTCCGAAAACAAACAGCTGACCACGGAAAAGCATTGAAATGGGCCCGCATACCGAACCAATCTGCTGACCTATAGTGCCACACTTTTCTCCTCAGCCTCTCATTGGTTGGTCTGAGGCTAACGGGGATTGATGTCGTCACTAGGCAGTGGTCAGATGATCCCAGAGGCGCTGTGACGTCAATCTTATAACCGTGTGGCACAGTAGTTAAGAATAGGTCTAACAGATTGGAGCGGTGAGTTTGGACATCAGGAACCCTTGTAGGCTCCTGAACCAATTGCTCTAATCCGTAGCAAATGGCAAAGGATTCCGCCTGTCGGCCAGCCGAGTCCGTTGGGCCTGAGAACTTCAACCATGGTTCGTTATGAACGTTGAAGTCCCCCAGAACAACAAACTCGGCCGAAAGGTAGCGGGGCAAGAGATCATCAATAGTATCGCTCAAATGTTTGAAGAGCTCGGAAGTGTCTGATTCGCTATGGTTCGGTGAGCGGTATAGACATGCGTAGAATCTTGCCGTACTGGCAAGATTGACGCGCATCCACATTACGTCGAATCTGGAGTTTTCCAGACTCAATAGTCGCACACAGTTGACGTCAGCTCGACTATAGAGGCAGACTCCTCCTTTCAGTCGGAATTTGCTTGCGAGGGTAAAGCCCGGGCAGTCCAGATAGGAGGAGTCTGGCAGCTCGGCTATCTGAGTTTCGGATAGGAAAAGAAGGTTGGGACGTTGGGACAAAAGATGGTGATGGACGGAATTTAAATTTGTGTGCAGGCCGCGAATGTTGGCAAAATTTACCAACAGTTTTGGCCCGCACCGGGGACGCCTGCTACTCGCCGCTGTAAAGATGTTATGTTTGTTTTTATGTATATTCATGATTTTAATTTTTTTTTTTTTTTGTTTTTTTTTTTGTTTTTAAGGGTATGAAGTGAAAGGAAGGTCTGGAATGGAAAGGTGTGAGGGGTGGGTAGGAATCTGGGGTTTAGGCTGTCCAGGAGTGATGAGCGTTTGGTTCCAGCCCACCCACTGCGGTGCTAGGCGATAGGCTGGGAGAGTCCGGCTGGAGAGGGCATCCAATGCGCCCCAAACGCTGCTGCTGGGTCCCCTCCGGTCACGAACCGGCACAACAGCAGTGGCGGGGTTTTTACACTCGCTGATGGGGCAGCCCACCCTTAGTCGTGAGCCTGAGGGTCGGGCCCCTGTACTATCGAGCGGCCCGGACAGCGGTAACCGGTTGTAAAGGGTCTCCCTCAACCAGCATCTCCCAACCGGCCCGCCACGCAGAAGGTGGGCCGACGCACCCGCCACCAAGACCTGGGCAAACCTTAACCCATGAACCCGGGCACCTCTGCTAAGTCACCAAACGTAGCGAACTACTTGGGGTGACCTGTGGCAGAGGTGTTGGTCATCCAATAAATGGTTCCCAGGGCGGCGGTACCCATTCCCGCCTACCAAATTGTAAACATCATCGCTACAGTGGTAGAACCGATTGAGAGCATTCCGGCCCGTATATTGATTGCTCTTCTTTGTCGTTCTATGTCTTCTATATCCTTCACATCTTCGGTTAGGATATGTCCCAGATATTAAGAGGCCCATAGCAACGTGGGTTAATGCACCATATCCGATACTGTACTTGCCAGCGCCCGGGGTTCGATCCTTACACCGGCGAATCTTTTTTTTAAATATAAACTTACCATCAGCTTGCCCGCCAACAGGCGTCGGTATCAGTTATCAAAGGTGCTGCGGAGTTTGCCAACCAACAGGCGCTAAAAATTAAACATCCCGTGTCAATAAATTATTTTATATAAATATGTCTTGTAAACACTGTAAGAGTGAAATACTCTCCGGTGATGGCATTAAATGCTCTTCATGTCTGCTTAACTACCATTTCTTCTGTGTGAACATGAAAGAAACTAACTTTAGGAAGATGGGTGTTAAGCGTGATACCTGGACCTGTATTGACTGCAAAGATGATCTGAAAGTCAACCAATCTTCGAGCGGGAACAGAGTGTCTACTGCTTCTCCTGCGTGCGGTATGAAGTCGCCTCAGAACCCGGATGTCGAGCAGATAATGCTTATAGTTCGACGATGTATTGCATCGGAGTTCGAATGTTTTCACGACAAACTCAACATTCTACCGGAGTTAAAAAAGTCCGTAAACTTCATCTCCGCTGAATACGAGGACCTAAAAAAAATGTTCTCGGAATCACTAGCCACTATCAAAAGCTTACAGGCCGAAAATACGAGGCTTCACACAGAAATGCGTAATCTTAACACGCGCGTATCCCAAATTGAACAGATGGCCAGAGAAACCAATGTAGAGATTCAGTGTGTTCCTGAAAATAGATCTGAGAACTTAGTATCCATCATCAAACAACTTGGAAGCGTAATTTCCCGTCCCATTGCTGAATCTGAAATACTTCACTTACATCGGGTCCCCAAGGTCCATCCTGAATCCAGCCGACCCAAGTCAATAATAGTGAAGCTTCCAAGCGTGAGGGTAAAGAATGAAGTGCTGGCTGCAGTTGCCAACTTCAATAAAAAAAACAAGACGAACAAACTAAATTCTACACACATAGGGATTGATGGCACGAAATCACCAATTTACGTCAGTGAACATCTCTCTCCCGCAAATAAGGCCCTGTATGCAGCTACTAGGATGAAAGCCAAAGAAACACATCATAAATTCGTATGGATCCGAAATGGACGGATCTTTGTACGAAAAAATGAAAACTCTGCTCACGTACTGTTGATCCGCGATCATGACTCCTTGGATTCTCTCACCTAAATTTCCCAATTTAATTTATCTGTAGAATGTATAATCTATCAAAATCTTAACAAAACAAAATGGAACTGAATTTTTTTTATCAAAACGTTAGAGGAGTCAAAACTAAAACAAATGACATTTTAAATGAAATTTCAATCAACAATTACGATATAATCTGCTTCACTGAAACATGGTTAAATTCATCAATATTTAGTAATGAATTGTTTGACGACCGTTACCTAGTTTTTCGAAGAGATCGCGAATCCACTAGTTCAGCATCCAGAGAAGGCGGTGGAGTTTTAGCAGCAGTCGATAAAAAATTAATAACAACACGCAAATCATCTTGGGAAAGTGATGGAGAAGATTTATGGTTATCAATAAAACCGCACGAATATTCTAACTCACTTATCTACATTTGTGTATTATATATTCCTCCCAATTTATCTGTTGATGATTACTGTAATAGAATCAAGAATATTCAGGATATTTATCTACAACATAGTAATCCGAAATCTAAATTTATAATTATCGGCGACTTTAATTTACCTGAGATTAAATGGACACCTGAAATAGCATATAACAACAAAACACTAGCTCCGTCCAACTACACTAGTCATAAAGCTCACTGTGTTGTCAACTTGGCCTCAATGTGTAACCTTCACCAATTCAATTATATTCTTAATGGAAATTCTAATATTCTTGACCTACTTTTTTGTGATGAAACTAATATTAATCTGTCTAGAACAACAGGGTTATCAAAAGTCGACAATCATCATCCCCCTTTCGAAATGATTTTAAAATTTGAAAAACAGAAATACTTAAAAGATAATCATTGCCCTATTAAATACAATTTTAAGAAAGGAAATTATGAAGCTTGTCGTCTAGATCTGTCAAATGTTAATTGGACCTCACTTTTCAGTAACTCGAATGTCAACAATAAGGTACAATTATTCTACGATACTTTGTGGGATATTATTGATAAACATATCCCGAAAAAAAAAACACAAATAAGAAATCACTACCCCAAATGGTTTAGTCAGTCTCTTATTAAGCTCCTCAAAGAGAAAAATAAAGTAAGACTGCGGGCCAATAAATATAAAAACCCGCTAGACTATGCTGAGTTTGGTATTCTAAGAAAAAGATCGAAAAAAATGCAAAAAGAATGCTATTTATCATATATACATTCTGTTGAACAAGGCATAAAAGTAAATGTAAAAGCTTTCTGGGCATACTCAAAATCGTTGCGTACTACCAATTGCATTCCTAAATTAATGCACCTGGATTCTATATCTGCAGATAATGGACAACACATTGCCAATCTTTTCTCTAATTATTTCGCATCCGTTTATACTCAATCTAATCCCTTGTTATATACTGCCATGCCAAAAGTTTCACAAAACAACCAATTTAATCTTGGAAAAATTAATGTTAGCAAGGAAACCATTAAATCTTGTTTAGAAAAAATCGATACATCCAAAGGCCCAGGACCTGATAAAATACCTCCCTTGTTTGTAAGATGTTGTTCCAGCGCGCTGATTAACCCACTTCTTTTAATATATAATGAATCATTATCTTCAGGAACTTTCCCAGACTTGTGGAAAAATGCACATATTGTTCCAATACATAAATCTGGTGATAAATCTTTTGTGAAAAATTACCGACCAATCAGCATTTTATCTTGTTTTGCGAAAGTCTTTGAATCTATAATATATATTTCTGTATTTTCACACTTTAAACCGCAATTATGCATCAATCAACATGGGTTTGTTCCCAGCAGATCTATAAATTCAAATCTTCTTGACTTTTGTGATTATGTTTGTAATGCTTTCAATGAAAGAACTCAAGTAGATGCCATTTACACAGATTTTCAAAAGGCATTTGATAAAGTTAACCATTCTATTCTACTACAGAAGCTTGATCGAATAGGTATTCACGGTGATCTTTTTAGATGGCTTAAGTCTTACTTAGAAAATAGAACACAATTAGTACTTATTAATGGGTACGAATCACCTCCCATAATTGTAACATCAGGCGTACCCCAGGGGTCCAATCTTGGCCCACTGCTTTTCTTAATCTTTATTAACGACCTTGGCCCCATGTTACGCTGTGATTTTGTTCTATTTGCCGATGATCTCAAGATTTACCGCAAAATTTCCACTGATTCTGATCATGTTAAGCTTCAAGAAGACCTTTGCACACTAAATAGCTGGTGCATTCAAAACGATATGTTTTTAAATATTGAAAAATGTTACATTATTACTTTTACTCGTAACAGAAAACGAAAGGATTTTGCATATTCCATTAATAATGTACGATTAAATGCAGTCACCACTATAAGAGATCTAGGAATCACTCTTGATTCAAAGTTTATGTTTGATGTACACATAAATGATATTATAAGTAAATCAATGAAAATGATTGGATTCATTCATAGAATATCGAAACCATTTAAATACCCCCAATCCATTATAACATTATACAACTCGTTGGTCAGAAGCAAATTGGAATATGGGAGTGTTATCTGGAACCCTCATTATATAAAATATTCTAAAAGTTTTGAATCTGTGCAAAAAAAATTCCTAAGACTGTTATCATATAAACTTGGATTAAATGCCTCACTCAAATCTTATGAAGAACGTCTACTAAACTTCAAATTTACGACATTGGAAAAAAGAAGACAATTTGCAGACTTAATATGTTTATATAAAATTATTCATGATAAACTTGTTACCACTAATTGTCTGAGCAATATTCATATTAAAGTCCCTAATAGACATAATTTAAGGAGCCAAAATATATTCCATATTGATATATTTAATAATAATATTGCATATTTCAATCCACTATCTAGAATGTGTCGTCTGTACAATACAGTTGAATGCGACCTTATAGATATATTCGCAAACAGTCTCGCATATTTTAAAAAACAAATCAACCATCTTCTACCATGATATGTTATGGAGAACAGTTAAGAGATATAATTGCTTTATTATTTTCTTTACTTTTCTTCCTTATCCTTTCTCTGTACATTTACTATATTTTATATTTCATACTTAATATTCATGTTTTATATTTCTTTTTAATTATTATTATATTTGTATTTTTTTTCTTTCACCACTAGCATCTCCGCCTAATATCAACTAAACCTTGTTTACGCATGCTGTGAACATTTTTAATTGGGGTGTTAATATATGTGCACATTCCCACCGAAATAATATAAATGTAATAATTGTTAACACTCTGTAAATGTTTCAAACAATAAATAAATAAATAAATAAATAAATAAATAAATAAATAAATAAATAAATAAATATTTAACCTGCAAGGCTACAAGTAGTTCTTTTCCGTCTAAAAAGATTGGAGGAATATTTTCTGTCTCATCGCTTTAATCGAAGGCACCAACAGCACCATATCATCCGCGTAATTAATATTGTTACTGCCTTGACCGCAGATATGACAACCAATTCGTGTATCATTCAGTTCTTGTAAGAGGTCATTAATGTACACATTAAATAGAATAGGAGACATATTACCCACTTGCCTGACTCCGCTTTTTAGGAATAAGTGTCTTGAAGAAGCTCCTGCCCATTGAACGTATTTTTTCTGCTGTCCGTATCAAATAGCCAACATATTAACCACGGCTGCTGGGACATCTCGTTTTATGAGTTTTTCCCATAATAATTTATGAGAAACACTGTCAAAGGCATTGCTTAGGTCGAAAAAGCACCCATAAACGGTGGTCTTTCTTTTTTTGTAGTATTCTATTGTTTGTTTAATTCCAAAGAAGGCCATATCGGTTGATAAGGCGCTTTTGGCGCCGAATTGGTTATCTAGGGTAAATAGCTTGTCTTTATCTAGCGTGAATAGATTTTTTTCAAATAGTCTTGAGATCATTGTCTCTAGGGAAATAGGTCGGTTATTTCCTAGTATCGATGCATCCAGTTGATTGGATTTCAAGATTGGTATGATATCAGCTCAACTCATGTCCATAGGCATATATGTGTGTCGTAAGAGGCTTGAGTACAGGGCGGCTATGTATATATGCTATGTGTGTAGATGATTTCCTGCGTACCTTATGTGCTCGATACCAATACCGTCGTATCCTGGACTTTTACCGAGGGCGGTTTGCTTAATCGCGCATTCGATCCTTTCAGGAGCAATGTTCATGATCAGGTTGTAGCAGTCTCGCTTGTTAAGTACCTACCGTACCGACAGTCAGCATTCTCAAGTTGCCGTCTTGTTTGGCGATCTAGTTTGAAGTGCGCAGCATTTGGATTTGGTTCTGTCAGTTGTGGCTCGAGTCTCGGTGGCACGGAACGTTCTGAAAGACTTGCCGACTTTGGCGGACCCTGAATATACGTAAGAGGCCCTCTAAAATTGAGATTGATATTTTGTACTTTAGTTTCTTAGGGATTACTCTGATAATATATAAATTTGTTCAGAATTATCTAATTCTGAGCTGGCGCTCATTTATCTCTTTATAGCATCATTTATTTTTTCGTAATTTTCAACTAACATGACTTGCATTTTTAACTATCGAGAATTTCTATCTCGACACGCCTTGAGATATAACCTTTTATATTGAGTCTCTTGCTTCATTTTTTTACTTCCTAGAGCTATGTGTTTAGAAACCGCAATTTATATAATAAATGTAATATTTGTTATAAGAATTTTTATTTCTGGTGCAAGCATTTTATCTACCCACATGTATACTCGAGTTCCCTTAGGGAAATATTAAATACAGGTAAGATTAATTTGTTACAAATGGCGCCCGACTTTGGTAGAATCTAGTTAACGAAAATATGCAAGTTCATCCTCATTTTAATGTTGTTTCCTGATTTTTGTTTAAATTTTTTTACAGAGATAAGTGATGCTATAATTTACTTTCCCGTTTGTCAATCTCTTTTGGGGGGTCTCTTGTAGATTCTGGGTGGTCAGTGACTTTTTGCATTTGAATCGTGTCCACGTGTCTATTTTAAATTTTCATTTTATGCAGTTTTGTTATCTCGGCCCAACTCACAGACGTTTCGTCTCTTTACTCATCTGTGTCGGCACTATGTCGTCGCACATATTTTTATTTTTATTTTTACATAGCAATTTGTGTGACAATTTTGTTGTATGTTTTAGCGTGATCTAACTATATTTTCTACCCTCATAGTTATGTAGGTATGACGGATTCTCCAATTGTGACTAGAAGCCAAACGAAACTTAAAGTCATCATGTCGAAATCAAACGAGGACTCCCCTGTTCATAATTCCACGGTTTCGTCAGTCCCGGTTCCCGTACATAAATGGAATTTAACTTTTGACGGTTCCGGCGATGTCCGTCATTTTATAGAAAGAGTTAACGAGTTAGCTATCTCTCGAAATGTAAGTACCATTTCTCTTTTCTCTTCTGCTGTGGAACTCTTTTCAGGAAGTGCCTTGGATTGGTTCAGAGTAAATCGCGAGTCGTTCTCTTCCTGGGCAGACATTGTGGTCGCGTTAAAAGATGAATTTGAGTTGTTGGACCACGAAAGACGTCTCTTAGCGCAGATCAGAGCTACGTTTCAGCAACAAAAGGAAAACCTTGGGTGTTTCATTACTCGAGTTTTACTGTTAAATAATCGCTTGACCTCTAAGTTGCCTGACGATGAAATTCTTGAAATTTTACAGTGTAACATGCTTCCTAGGTATATTCAGAAACTATCCCTTTCTTTAATAACGGATGTGAATTCTCTAAAGAAGTTGGGGAAAATGATTGAGTTGAATAAAAAACGCAAATCGTTCAACTTTTAATAATGCTTCATCCAGAGGAAATATTAGGAATAATTCTGGTAATCCTAATTTAAATCCAGATCGTTTTGCTTACCAAAATAATTTAAATAATCCCTATAATAGGAGTTTTTGGCAATCTTTTGATTTCAATAATCACAGCTCGTCCAACGTGAATTCTAGGGAGGTGAGATGCTTTCGCTGCGGTCGTCCTGGTGTTAAGGCGCCTTCTTGCAACTGCCGGCGTTCAAAAAACTAGATGCCCTGGAGGTCCTGTCTGCGAGCGACAAGTCCACATCGTTCGCTGACATCACCTCTAGGCATCGGGTTGCTGTGCTGGCTGAGTTTTCTTCGAGAGCCTTTGGACTTCGAAGGTGGTGCGTGCGGCCGACAGGGATGGCCGTCCACACATCATCTTCCGGGTTCTGGGTTCGGAATTCTCTGGCCTTCTTGATACTGGGTCACATGTCTCCATTTTTGGTAACAATATTCATCGTCATTTTTTAAAGTTAGGTTTGAAACTTTCAAATCTTGGGAAGAAGTTCTCTCTCACTTCTGCAACGGGTCATACAGTGATGTGCGTTCATAAAATTTCGGTTCCAGTAGTTCTCGGTAACGTTGAGAAATTATTCAATTTTGTAGTTATGCCAGAGATCAAATCTAATATCATCCTTGGTTGCGACTTTTGGAAAGTCTTTAATATTTGTCCGAAGGTCACAAAATTAATGTCTAACGAGGCAGTCAAGAATTGCGTAGCCGAGGTGGTAGGCCTGGATAGCTATGAGAATTAAAATTTTTCGCAACAATTGATCGTAAATAACGTTATTAGTGAATTTGAATCCTTTTCAGGAAATCGCTTGGGTAGAACGTCGCTTGAAAAACACGTCATTGACACAGGTGATTGCACGCCGATTAAACAACGTGTTTATCCGATATCTCCTCATTTATTGCCGGAAGCACATAGAGAACTCGACAGACTGTTAAATCTAGGCGTAGCAGAACCCAGCAATAGCTCGTGGAATAATCCAATTGTTTTAGTGCCCAAGAAAAATGGTTCCTTCAGACTTTGCCTTGACAGTAGAAAACTTAACGCAGTCTCGAGACGTGACGCCTATAATTTACCGCTTATATCTGACATTTTAAATAGTCTCGGAGGAGCTCGTTATCTCACGACTTTAGACCTAAATGATGCATTCTTTCAAATTCCATTAGAGAAAAATTCAAAAGAGAAAACCGCGTTCACTATCCCAAAACGAGGCCTCTTCCACTTTGTAACAATGCCTTTTGGCCTTCATGGTGCGAGTTCTCGGATGATGAGGTTGATGGACAAGGTTTTGGGTCCGGAGTTTGATGGGAAGGTTTTTTTGGATGACATCATCATAATTAGTTCTACTTTTGAAGAGCACATTGAACTTTTAAGACGGGTTAAGCTAAAGTTACAAGCTGCGGGTCTGACAATTAACGTAAATAAGTCAGTATTTTTTCGTGATTCCCTTAAATACTTAGGTTTCGTTATTGATAAGGATGGTTTGAGAACTGATCCTGAGAAAGTAAAAGCAATAGTTGACTTCCTCATACCAACGTCGCAAAAGAGCCTGCGTAGATTCATCGGTATACTCTCTTGGTACAAAAGATTTGTCTTAAATTTTTCATTAATTGCGGCACCTTTGCATAATCTAACCAAAAAGGTGTTTTCTGGTAAAAAGTTTGTGTGGAATGAACAAGCTAATTCTGGTTTTACCAAGTTAAAGAATATTCTGGTAATTGCTCCTGTTCTTGCTTGTCCCGACTTCAGCAAACCTTTCATAATTAGTTGCGACGCATCTAACACTGGGCTAGGCGCGGTTCTTTCTCAAGCTGACATTAATGGCATAGAACACCCCATTTCTTTTATTTCCAGAACACTAACTGCACAGGAGAAAAATCACTCTACAACCGAGAAGGAATTAAATGCGATGATTTTTGCACTTGAAAAGTTTAGAGGTTATATTGAGGGATCGCCCATTCCGGTAAAGGTAATAACAGATCACTATAGTTTGAAATGGCTTACGAACTTAAAGTCTCCGTTGGGTAGATTAGCGCGGTGGGCAGTTAGACTACAGCAGTTTAACTTTGAAATTATACATAGGAGCGGTAAAGACAACGTTGTTCCGGACGCACTGTCTCGTGACCCCTTACATGTTGACTTGATTGATCAGTCCTTTTCCACTTCCGACCATTGGTATTTAAGTTTGAGAGAGAAAATTTTGGCTAATCCGGGGAAATTTTCAGCGTGGAAAGTCTGCGATGGAGTTATTTTCAAACACATTCCGAGCATGGAGGCACTACACAGGGCCTATGACTGGAAAGAAGTTCTCCCTAGAGAGTGTAGGAAAAACGTCATAATTCAACATCACGTTCCTCCTTCATGTGCACATTTTGGCATAATGAAAACCATTAATAGAATTAGACAAAAATACTATTGGCCCAAAATGGCAGCGGATATCAAGTCGTTTGTAAGTAAGTGTCACACTTGTTTGGGATACAAGAGCTCAAATTTGTTACCCCCTGGTCTCATGGGAGACCCTAAACTTGTACAACGCCCGTGGCAAATGATAGCGACGGACCTTTTAGGTCCTTACCCCAGTTCTTACAAAAAGGGTTATACTTATTTATTAGTAGTCTCAGATTTCTTCTCTAAGTATACAAGACTTTTCCCACTTAGAAGAGCTACTGGTAAGGTCATTGCTGAAACTTTGGAAACTGAAATATTTTATAAATTCGGGGTACCTGATACGATTATCTTGGACAACGGTCCGCAGTACATCTCGCGTGACATGAAAGCGCTAGCCGATAAATTTCACATCCGTCACCTTTTCTATAATTGCAGATATCATCCGCAGAACAATCCTGGTGAACGCATAAACAAGGTGCTGGTATCAACCCTGGGCTCATTCGTAGGTTCTGATCACAGATCCTGGGGTAACCATCTTCCGGAAATTGAATTGGCAATTAACACTGCTGTGCATGAAGTTACAGGTTATACTCCGTTTTTCCTAAATTTCGGAAGGGAAATTGTGATTTCAGGGAACGAGTATAAGGGTGCTGACTTCAACGCTGAAGACATTAGATTTTCAGTTCGGGATACGTGGGCATCAGATTTGCAGGAACTAAATGACATATTTTCCCAAGTTCTCACGTCCCTAAGACGTTCGTATGAACGCAACAAGGTGAATTATAATCTTCGTCGTAGGGATGTTCAGTACGATGTCGGGAACATTGTCTGGAGAAGGTCGTTTGCTCTGTCCGATGCTAGTAAATACTTTTCAGCTAAGCTAGCACCTAAATTTATTGGCAGCAAAATTATTGGTAAGATTTCGCCGGTGGCATATCAATTAGCGGATATGGCTGGTAAGCCAGTTGGCACTTTCCACATCAAAGATATTATAAAGCTAGAAGATCCCGATGATTAGTCATTTCATCGAGGGGGGACTTCCGTTTCTATATTGAGGATATTTTCTCGTATTACATTAATTTTAGATTATAAGTTTTGTTTTGGTAATAAGCTTACATGATTCGCCTTATGTTTGCTTAATCATTTATGTTAATGGGTATTTTGTAGGCAATCACTGTGAAGATATGACCTTATATTTATAAAATTGTGTCTTCACATTGATTTTATGTGTTTGATATTATGGGTTCTGTCTACCTTGTTTTTATTGTAGTCATAGTTTGTGTATTTTGTTCCTTTTCAACGCGTGAGATTGACTCACACTTAGTCCCACGCATTGAAAACTATAAATTAGCTTGGTACATCCTTGGGCATTAATTTGTGCAACTTCAGCAGGCCACTGTAGTTGTGCTAATTTCTGTCCACTTTTGAATTTTAAATTTTGAATTTCACGGTATTGTGCTGTTTTGTTTTACAAAACTTAAATCCGTGATAGTGACTGCGCACTTTGTTCTGAAATACTGGTATGTCATTCCCTGTAGACAACCTTTCCTTAATTATCTCATCACATTTCACTCATGTTTTTCAAAAATTTTCCTAGCACTAAGTTTTGTATTACGTAGTTTTATATTTTGTGCATGCTTCCATTATACCAATTTTGGTGGTGATTTTAATGTGTTTTAAGTCACCGAATTTTTCTCTTCTTGATAATTTGGTTAAACCTCCATGCTATTCAAACACGAGAGCCTCAGAAGCTCACAATTATCTATTTTTGAGGTTTTATGAAACCTTATGCATGGTTCTTTGGCGATAAGTTTTATTGATATTCTTTTTACAAAGGATCGTCTAAATTTTAATTAGTTTAATGGGTAATTTTAATTACTATGATAAGAAAATGAAAATTTAATCTTTATTATTTTTTATCTCATTGAAATAGTGTAATGAGTTTTGAACAATCCTTTTTAAAAATATATTTTTTTTAAATAATATAATAGTTATCTGTTTTCTTCTGCAATTTTCATTGTGCAACATTATTAATTTCTTTAAAACTCCTTTTTGAGTTGCATCTTGGGTTTGGGTCTGGGGTTTCAGTTTGTTTTCTCTAATAGCTCACAGATGGCAGTCTCATAGTTCTTGCATTTGAATGCGTTTCGTGCATTGTGTTCTGTTAATTTATTAATAATATTATTTAAATTATAACTTTTTTTTGGGCACTTAGATTCACGCACTCTGTTAGTTTTTTTAGCTACCGTTTATTAATGCTCTAGATCTTGGTAATTTTCACCACAGTTTAAATTTTGGAATTTGTGTTATTCTAGGTTTAATTATAAATCATTCATATTTTCTTTTCATGTCAGTAATCCATATTGTAAGCTTTAGTTTAGTTCTCAATTCAAACGCCTCATGTTAGTCAATCTCCTTCTACATTCTACATACTTCATCACTTCAAGACTATATCAAGATGATACTTCAAGGATGCAGCTTATCAAAATTTTACTTCAAGGATGCAGCTTATCAAAAATTTACTTCAAGCAAGCGGCCTGAAATCTTTATTTTCGTGCTTAAGGCAATTCAAGATCTTTTCTCTTTGAGGGTCCATCATCAATTGGAACTGTCAAGATTGATCTTATTGGACGCGTCATGTCGTGGGCCGATTCATTGATGGATGGAGCAGTTACTCCTGGCTTCTGTTGCTGTCGTCTTGCTATACGACTTACGATTGCAGTGGTCCACAATTACTACCCTGCGCTTTCGGATTTCTTCAAGGATATCAGAATATGTTCAACATTCTGGCGTCGCTAGATCTCCATGGCTTGCTGCTCATCTTGGCGTCATCAAAAGGCATGATCAGCTCTTGCTTCTGCCATAACCTGGAGGGCTTGGATCCTTCTAAGAGGAACTTAGACCATTGAGACAGGATGAAAAAAAAAAAAATTGTCCTTGGGATTTTTTTTTTTTTTTGCTGTGGAAAGGGGATAATGTAGCAGTCTCGCCCGTTAAAGTACCTACCGCACTGACATTCAGCATTCTCAAGTTGCCGTCTTGTTTGGCGATCGAGTCTGAAGTGCGCTGCGTTTGGATTTGGTTCGACAGTTGTGGCTCGAGTCCCGGTGGCAGGAGACGTTCTGAAAGACTTGCTGACTTTGGCGGACCCTGAATTTACGTGAGAGGCCCTTTAAATTGAGATTGATATAATTTTTTAGTTTCTTAGGGATTACACTGATAATTTATAAATTTGTTCAGAATTATCTAATTCTGAGCTGGCGCCCATTTAATTCTTATAGCATCTTTTATTCTTTGTAAAATTTTCAACTGACATGACTTGCATTTTTAATTATCGAGAATTTCTGTCTCGACACGCTTTGAGATATAACCTTTTATATTGAGTCTCTTGTTTCTTTTATTAATTTCCTAGAGCTATGTGTTTAGAATCCGCATTATATAAAATAAATCTTATATTTGCTATAAGAGTTTTATTACTGGTGCAAGCATTTTATCTACCCACATATATCTTGAGTTCCTTTTAGGGAAGTATTAATACAGGTAAGATTATTTGTTACAAGTTGCAGATTCCGAAAATAATCGGTTACTCGTTAATTTTGTCGGTTCCAGTGACAGCAATGGAACCGGTTTCTTCTAACTGGGATTAGAATTTCGACCACCTCTAATGACATTTCAATGGCGTCTTGCATCATCCCACAATACCCATGTTCCTACTCTTTTCTGAAGTAATATTGTATAAATTGCACCGTATTTGTGTTCCATTTATACAGTTTTGTGTCTCTTTAGTGAACACCACATTTCTATCCCGAAATTTATCACATTCTTGCACTACTACTTTTCTAGTGACGTTTCTTCAACCCATTGGAACTGGTGCCTTGTACGTAAGTAGTTTCATTTAGTTATATTACCTAATTGGTGCGTGTTTATCATAAGAATTTATTTGTCAACATTCACAATATAATATATTGAGCTACCCAACACCAACCAGGTTAACACGTGACGGACGGTACGTTGGGTTGTTCATTGTAGATTTACAGCAGCTGTCCAAAATTCCAACCATGGGATTAGTAAGTTTATGTCTTTACACTGAGTGGATAACTTTGACTTATTCCAATTAGTCAATTCCATTAGGTTTTACATCACATATTTTATTTGTCATAAATTGACACCAATGTTTTTTTCTTTACTCACTGAAATAAAGAAATTAATGTTGTCCATTTATTAATATATACCACACCTGGTCATGAACATGGCTAAAGCCGTTTAAAGCAACATCTATATTCTGAATGGTAGTCTTTTACCAGGGTGATATTTGGGGTATCTATCTCTCAGATGTTAATGTGTAGCGGTAGGAACTGTCATCTCAGGAACGCTCACTTAACAAGATTTCTAGACACGCGTTGTCATAAAATTTCTAGCCGCCACTCGTTGATTTCAAGAGCCGAGCGTGATTCCAGAGAGAAGCCGTCAGTTGGTTTTCGTGGCTGGTGGTGGAAGGTCATCGTGAACGGGCTGCTTGACTGTCGGAGATTATTACGCACACGTGAGACAAATTTGATTAATCCACATGAATTAGACACATCTCTTAGATATCACCATGAATATAAATTTGTTTAGATAAGCTGTCTAGACTGGCGCTCAGTGGTGATGTTTTATTTTAGATGCATAGTTAATTTAATCATACGAGTTAAACCATCGAGGCCGAATTCAATTTACGTTGGCTGTCAAGTAGTCAACCACCCCTGATGATTTAAATAGAAGTATTGCTCTTGTATTCAAGTTATATCTCAAATATACCCTTTGTTGTTTATCACAATTAATAAGCTGTATTCATTTCATTCCCCATATTGCTGCAAGTTAAGTAGAGCAAATATCTGGTGATACGGTAAGTTTATCTATACGTGATAATACACGTTACAAATGAAGCAACTGTTTGCAATAATTGTTGTATGAAAAGTACTAGTACATATTGGATAAATATGCGGCATTGGAATAAGCCGACGTAGCGCAATTGGTAGAGCAACTGACCGGCAATCTGAAGGCTGCGAGTTCAGCTCCCGTCAGCCGCATTAATGTGTTTAAAATTATATTGGTGTTTCAGACTAAAAATTATTGCTTAAAAATAATTAATGTTCTGTTTCATATCTAATTTGTTTTGAAGTTGGATCTTTTCCCAGAAGACCATGGATCTTCCCATCCCAGAGAGTGTTTCCATCAAGGAGGAACCAGGGTCCCAGGAAGAGGGTGGATGTGAAATGCCATATACAGATATAGATATTTACCTCCCGGATGTGGAAGACGGAATGTTTGCAGTATGCGGCGACCAGTAAGTTGATGTTTCGCAATCAAGACATAGTCATTCTTTAGGACGTCCTTTTTGTCATTCATTAATAATTCTGGTATTTCCTTTTAAATCTATCTTCACAGTAAATTATCAAACAAAGCAAACTTTTAACTTAAAATGTTTACAAAAGCTCCCCATTTTTCGTGTTAAGACCTCAATCTGTACGCGATATAAGTTACATGTATACTTGATGCAAGAAATCATTATTCCTTTTATATTATTTGCCAATAAACAAAACTACGTTCTGAACGAACTCAGTGTCTCTAGAGTAAATGTTTTTCTTTCTTGTTGCAACCATCCCTGGAGCGGACATCTGTTGTCGTTTTTATATCATAAATAAATTTAAAGTCTCCTTTCTAATTTTCCACTTAATAAGATTTTTCAATGACTTCTTCAATCGTTCATAATATATGTATATATAAAAACAATAAATTTTGACGTAACTCCTTTTGGAGAGCGAAGACCATATCTTTGCAATACGTTGTGTTATAAGTTGTGTAATGTGTAGTGTAATACGTTGTGTTATAAGTTGTGTAATGTGTAGTGTAATACGTTGTTCGTCCTTACATATCAATGTACGTATTATTGTTTTGTTTCACCAGGTAGCATTAATGTGGAGACTCTTACCACCAAGACAGAACCAGGACACCGAGAAGAGTTTGGAAGGGGAATTCCTTATAAGGAGATTGACATAGACCTCCCAGATGTTAAAAAGAAGTGCTTAGAGCGCTCTGAAATAATAACCCAAACAAAAGGTATAACCGATTTTTGTGTTTTGAAGTTAACAATTCATGCTCTCCTAATTTATGCGTTTTTTATGAATTAACTGTACAAGAATTATACGTTATCTTTTTCAGATTTGACAAACGTGAAGACGCCTTCTGTGGATAAAAGATTATTTTGTTCTCGTTGCATTTATTCCTACTCTTTCAAGTCAAAGTTTGAAATGCACTTGAGCACCCATACTGGAGAAAAACGTTTTTCATGTTCCGACTGCAATTATTCATTTTCTCAAAAAGGACATCTAAAAAGACACTTGCTGACTCACAGTGGAGAAAAAACTATTTCGTGTGCCGAATGCAACTATTCGTGTTTAAGAAAGGATTCTCTAAAAAAACACATGCTTATTCACAGTGGGAAAAAACCTTTTTCTTGTTCTGACTGCAACTATTCGAGTTTTAGAAAGGAATCTCTAAAAATTCACATGTTTATCCACGGTGGAATAAAACCTTTTTCATGTCCCCACTGTAACCATTCATGTTCTACAAAGAGACAACTAAAAATTCACACGCAGATCCACAGTGGAGAAAAACCTTTTTCTTGTCCTAACTGCAGCTATTCGAGTTTTAGGAAGGATACTCTAAAAATTCACATGTTTATCCACGGTGGAAAAAAACCATTTTCATGTCCCGTCTGTTACTTTTCATGTTCTACAAAGGGACAACTAAAAATTCACACGTTTACCCACAGTGGAGAAAAACCTTTTTCATGTCCCGATTGCAACTATTCTTGTTCTATAAAGGGACAACTAAAAGTTCACATGTTAACCCACAGTGGGGAGAAACCCTTTTCATGCCCCGATTGCAACTATTCATGTTCTTCAAAGTCAAATATAAGACGTCACCTGCTGACCCACAGTTGAATAAAATTTTTCTTAAATGATAAAAGTTATTCCTCAAAGTATGGTAAATTATAATCCACTTCACAATGGAAATCACATTTTACTGCATTCTCACACGTCAAAGGGGACCCTTTAGTAATAACTAACTCACCATCACGTCGTTTCTCTGCAGATGTAGGCAGAGAGGATGGACCGACAAACAATGCGGTCATGGCATACATTCCTTGACATACATCGTCTCATACTCGTTTGGTTTGTTTGATTGTGCCGTGTCTTCTTCAGGCATCCCTGACGTCTTGTATCATTCACATTTGCGTCATGCATTTTGTAATTCCTTCGTTTATTCGCTCTACATGCCCAAAATTAAGTAATCAATAATAAAACGGCAAGGCTGGTGGAGATCGACAAATGTTTATTTAGTTTATAGATACATCCACACATATTAATTTTGTTATAAACCAATACCAATTATATTCAATACCTGATCGACACCGGCGCAGACCTCTGCATCTTCCCCAGGAATAAACTCTCAGGACGTTATAAAAAACAACCATACCAACTATCAGCGGCCAATGGAACCATCATTTCCACATACGGGAATCTTACATTGACCTTGAACATCGGACTCAGGTGAGTCTTCACATGGAGATTCGTCATCGCTGATGTCTCCAAACCCATGATTAGCGTCGATTTTTAAGCCCATTTTGAGCTGCTAGTGGACGTCAAAAATAACCGCTTGCTGGACCGGACTACGAAACTATCAACCCAAGGAAGTAGCAGCACTTACGTAGTTGCCTCAGTAAAAACCGCGAAAGGGTCGACTACCTACCACCAGCTATTACAAAAATTCCCTGATCTAACGCGCCTGGATGGACATTTAAAGGCACCCTCCACTGTCCCGTCCCGGTATAGGCGACTTATTGTCACCCCTTCGGGACTCTCGCAAGAAGCTAATTTTTTTTATATTAGAGAATTCTAATTATCAATAAAAAGACTCTAGACCTTTAAATGTCCCTGCATGAGGTGTTAGCGAGCACTATGCAGGATGCTCATGTTAATGATGTTAGACGTGCACATGCGGTGTTAGTAGTCACATCACAAAATATGTATAAACAAAGATGCAATTGAAGTATTTCAGGTCCTTGGCAGTCCCATAGGGGCGCAGCCAGTCGTAACTGGATGGACAGATAAGAGACACCAGGCACTCAACCAATCACCATATTCGGACGACTCCAGGTCCCCCCGTCAGCGGAAGACCCAGACGGCTTACGCCAGAGAGATTCCACGCGGCAAAGAAGGAGTTCGAGACCATGGTGTGTATGGGAATTGCCAGACCTTCCGAAAGCTGCTGGTCATCACCACTCCACGTGATACCTAAAACTGACGACCAGTGGAGACCCTGCGATGATTTCCCCGGACGAATGATATATAATGACACTTATAAATGACGATGATCCTAGCCGCGTCACCGCTGCTAGGATCATCAAATCATAATCACACCGCATGTGTAGAAAGGCGAAGAAAAGCTGAATCAACAAATGAAATATTGACCTTTGATTCCGCGATACATAAACTGCTAATAAGACGAATGTGAAGGAATGTATGGTGATGTAAAACATTTATACGATGAACCAAGTCAGCGATCCTGCGGGTTCAATGTCCAGACGCTGCTCCAACCCGTGGAAGACGAGAATAAAACAAAGGAATCAGAACCTATATAAACGGAGGAGGACCTAAGTCAGGGGTGTCAAAGATACGGCCCGCGGGCCGCATGCGGCCCTCGGACCCTATCAATACGGCCCGCGAGCCGTATGCGGCACTCAGGTCCCATCATTACGGCTCGCTACCACGTGACAATATTATGTCGCGGAGGACAGAACCGCACTCTTTCATTGTAGATTTTAAATATTCAGAGGACAGTCGATGCCTACGCGTGTTTAAAATTGCAAGCGATTGATTTACAGTGTAATTTCAAGAGTCGCGCGCATCGGACGTGGTGCGCCGTGCACCGAGCGTGAGCGTAACCTTTTCTCTTATGCCGGCTGGTGGCGCTGGTCTGGTGCACGACTCGTACTCACGACGCCCCCTCCCCCCCGACCCCGCACCACAAGGGTCGCAGTTGCTTAGCATCGAGCGGTCGCGTCGAGAGTTTATATTACTTACGTACTCATAGTTTGTTGTTCATTCAAGTTCTAATATTGGTACGTGGCATAATGTCGCAAAAACGTAAAGTTGATAGTGAGTGCAGAGTTTTTCAGACAAAATGGGAAATCGCATATTTTTTCATGGAATGGAAAGGTAAATCACTTTGTTTGATTTGCAATCAAACAATTGCTGTTTGTAAGGAGTTTAATTTAAAGAGACATTATGATTCGAATCACAAAGGAAAATTTGAAGGTTACACTGAAAAGATAAGAATGGACAAACAATTATCTTTAAAATCTAACCTTCACGGCCAACAGTCGATATTCCTTAAAGCTAAAACTGAAAGCGAAGACGCCTTAAAATCCAGTTTCATTATTGCATTAGAAATTGCCATGAGATCAAAACCTTTCACTGATGGTGATTTTATTAAAGAATGTATGTTAAAAGTGGCTGATGTTTCATTCCCATCACAAAAATCAACCATTCAAAATATTCCGCTGTCAAGAAACACTGTTGCTTCAAGAATAAGTGATTTATCTCAAAATTTGGATTCCCAGCTGAAGGAAAAAATTAAGGAATTTACACACTTTTCGCTGGCTATTGTCGAGAGCACTGATATTATTGATACTGCTCAACTTGCTGTCTTTATACGAGGTATTAATAGTAACTTTGAAATATGTGAAGAACTATTGAAGTGCGTTCCATTGACAGGCACCACTACAGCAAATGATATTTATTCTGCTATTGAGCATTTAATAGTAGAATATGAACTCGGCTGGAATAAATTTTGCAGCATAACTACGGATGGCGCTCCTGCCATGGTTGGCAAACATTCGGGTGTTGTGACTAAATTAAAACAGAAAATATCAGAAAATTTTGTGGGAATTCACTGCATCATTCACCAGGAATCACTCGCATCCAAATATTTAAAAATGGACCATGTCATGCAACCGGTAATTAAAATAGTAAATTTTATAAGGAGCAGAGGTCTAAATCACAGGCAGTTCAGGCAATTTTTACAAGATTTGGACGAAAAGTATTCCGATGTACCTTATTTCACGGAAGTTCGTTGGCTCAGTCGAGGGGCAGTTTTGGAAAGATTTTTTGAGTTACGTGACCCTATTCAAGCTTTCATGTTAGAAAAAGGCAAGCCAATTGATTATGACAACGACTGGTGGCTTGATTGTGCATTTTTGGTAGATATGACAAAACACATGAATGACCTCAGTATAAAGTTACAGGGTAAAGACTTGATCGTCACTCAAATGTATTCGCATTTACAAGCCTTCGAAACAAAATTAAGACTGTGGGAAATTCACATAAAAAACCAAACACTCGATCATTTCCCTCACGTGAAATCATTTGGCACAGTGAACCAGACAAAATTGGATGAGTATTCTCAACTTTTGCTGAATATGATCACAGAATTTAACAGTCGTTTTGAAGATTTTCGCAAAATGCCTAAAATGGAATTCCCACTTTTCAACAATCCATTTACTTTTGATGCTGCACTGGCACCAATTCATTTGCAAATGGAACTGATAGATCTCCAATGCGACAGCATTTTAAAGGATAAATTTAAGGAAGTTAATGTTACTACATTTTATACACAATATTTCAAGAGTTTGAATAAATATCCAAGTATAAGAAATCATGCGGCACGTATCCTGTGTATGTTTGGTAGTACGTATTTATGCGAGCAGATGTTTTCCGTTATGAAAATAAATAAAAACAAACATCGCTCACGGCTTACGGATGAAAATCTCCAATCGATTCTAAAAGTAACTACGACGAATATGACACCCGACATCAATGAACTTGTCAAAAACAAGAGAAGTCAGGTGTCCGGCTCAAGATAATTTACCTTGTTACCCTTCTTTTTAACTTACTGAATTTATAATAAATAGGTATCCAACTAAATAAAGATTTTAACAAGTATGGGTTTTATTTTTTAAATATTGAGTCCGGTCCGCTTACACACGCCAAATGTTATAAACGGCCCTTAAGAAAATCCAGTTTGACACCCCTGACCTAAGTACTCATATCATTCCACTCAAGAAGTCTGACTCGGCGTAACGGAGGAGTCGGCCGCTATGGCCAGTTCACCCCGCGTCGCGTCTTGCTCTTTTTTCACCACACCGCTACAGGACCTATTCACCTACACCCGGTTCTGCACGGACTACAACTATAGACTCCTTGGGATTACCTCAGCGTCCTGGCCCCGGCTATCATTCCTGGCCAGCGCTGACCTCACGTGACTAGACCCTGCGACCACTTCGCCGGTCTGCGCCTCGGCCCCGCCGCATCGATGCCGGCCTGCGTCTCCCGCTCATCTGCAGACCAGTCCATCGCACCTTCGCCTACCTTGTCCACACTGGAGTACCCGGAAGACCCTACGTCTTCACTAGTGGTGAACATATTCACGAGTCCGGTCTCCACCACTCCATCGCTGTCATCGCCTTCATCGTCTACACCTGGAATCATCGTCATCGGTCCAGAACATCTACCAACTGCGCAATTATACTGACTCAAAATAAACACTGTGACACAACACCATCATTATCTTTCATTGTCAAACTACCAAGATCCTACATATATATCATTATTTTTTATTTGGGAAATAAACAGTCGTACATTAAAGCATAAATAGTAATCAGTCCTATGTTCTAGATCAATTAAGTTCCACTTAGTTTAGTTATCTATGTTGGTACCTTGCATTATTATGCCTTATACCTTTCCTTTTGATTTCCTTGGTGAATATTATTGCTGGCCTCTAGTACTGGGGGTTGACGATAATTCCATCCAACGCCAACATCGTTACCGTCGACGATTTTCAATTGTTCAAATAACCGTTGAATTTATTGATTTATCAACTCATATGACTATTTTTTGCTCCGTTCCTGATAAATCCTCATTCAACACAATTATACACAAGAATCTATTAAATTTCACAATTTTATTTATTAAGTGTTTATTTATATTTGTGAAGTCAATCTTCGCTAAAACTTAAATTAATATTATGCACTCTAATGATATCTTCACTTTATTGTTAATAACACAGTAACACACGTCAAGATACAATTTTATTAGGTCGGAGTTGATTTTTTGTAGGTATTATGTTACTATACTTAAATAAATAAAACCTTATACATTTATCTGGTCATTGAATTGTAAGTACAATCAAATCAAACGTTCAAGAGATTGGAACGACCAAACAAAAAATAGATACGTACCGTGTTATTCCCGGATCATTGCTTTATTATGTCTACTACGCCCCGCGCCCCACACATATAACAACAATCCCGTAATAACGTTGGAAGTTTGGCTCGTTGGTATTGAAAATATATTCAGTCGTATTAAAAAATAATATCGTTATTTTGCTTGTCACCGATAAATTTATATGACATTTGGCGACCCTGTCGGATGGGAACATTTACTTTTTCGCCGCTACGCGCATCAATTCATGCGAAAATAATTCGTGCCCCCGGCGCTACGCGCATCAAATCATGCGTTTGTCTTTAGCGGCTGTATACTACGTAAATATGCGACGAATTTAGCAGATAACTGAACCAAAAAATAGTTCAATCCTTTATCTTACTGAAATCTGGCGTTTGCTGGTTAAAATATAATAAATTGTTTACATAAAACATTGTGAAGGCGATGATTCGTTAAATCTTCATTCAGTCGTTTGAATGTCGCGCCGCTGAACCGTTGTGGCATCCATAGTATTTCTTAGGTGATCCAGTCTGCTTTGATAGACTTATGCGTCGATGTAAAATATTGACCAATTTCCATTTTGCGAATCTTTTTAAGTAATTTATTTTTCTGTGGTACTGTTAGAAAATAGAGTTTAGTGTAGCTTTGCATAGATGTCGCTATATGTAGATACTCACCTTTCCAACAGACTGTTAAAAGTTAATAAATAAGTTGATGTTTATGTTAGGATAGTTTTTCATAGATGTCGCCATAGATTCTTCCCTGTTAAAGGTTATAAATAGGTTGATTTATCATTTTTATGTCTCTTCTGCAATAAACATTTCTGGCGAAATAAGTGGGTTTATATTTCTACCTTGATCCAAAATTAAACATTGGACCTTCGTGCCGCATCCGTATTATCGATTGAATAGCGGATGATAAAAGAACCAGCAAACATCTTCAACATCCAACATCAGAGGGGATCTTCAGAAAAACGGGCAAGTGACCATATCCCATATACCTACCTTATTTTCCCAGGCAGGAGAGCATGATTTATTACACAGCCGTATTTCTTTGTTTGTTTTAAAATTGAATCGGGCTGATTGTTACCAAGTGTTGTTTGAATTGAGTTCATACCCATCATCGAAATTGTAGTAAGCAATAATAATTGTTACAACAATATAAAAAGAAGTTAGAATACAAAGCAAGTATTTTAAATTTCTTAAAAGATTTATTACGAGCGGTTATATTTGAAAATCCGTTAGTTTAAATTTCGAAATTTACCGCGTGACGGTAAAAACACCAACCCAGCCGCGAAGCAAGCTGACGCATGCGCGGTGGAGATTGTGGAGAGAATAACAATAGTGTCAAATTGTTTTCTTTTTGACAGCCATCGAGCTGTTGCATTTATAAAATTCAGATAAAATTCATTGTTTATCGGTTAATTAGTAAAGTTCTGTGATCAAGGACAGTGCACGTGTAGTGATTGATTACAAGTGATTATCATTTGACAATACGTTCTGTGAATACCTCCTTTCTTGATATTTAAAAATGGATCTCAAAACTTTGATTAACCAGCGTGGAATTTGCAAGGCGAAATTAACTAGGTTCAATGAATATATAAACGGTGATAATTTGTCGCAATCTGAAATTGAAGTCAGATTGAAGAAACTTGAACCAATTTTAGACACTTTCGACTCATTACAAGATAACATAGAAGCAATTTCGCCGGAAGAATTAACCAAAACAGAAAGGCAAGCATTTGAAAATTTATATTATAATCTTGTTGCTAAGGCTAAAGATAAATTGTTAAATAAAGTTCAGAATACAACATCACATAACATACGTTTGCCTATACTTGAGTTGCCAAAATTTAATGGGAGTTACGAAAAATGGTTGAATTTTCGGGATACTTTTGTTGCTTTAGTTGATAATAATCCATCTTTAGAAGTTATTCAAAAATTGTATTATCTGCGATCATGCCTTGAAGGTGACGCAGCTAAATTATTAACCTCACTTCCAAATAACCAGGAGAACTATCATACTGCATGGGAGATGTTAACTTCTCGCTATCAAAATATAAAAATTATTATACATAAGCACGTTGAAGCATTATTCAAATTGCCTGAAATAAAATTTGAAAATTCCGTAGCATTAAGGAATCTTATCGATGAATCCGAATTACATTTAAAATCGTTAAATAAGTTAAATATACCCACCGAAAATTGGGATATCATGTTAATATATTTATTGTCGCGAAAACTAGATAGTGAAACTCGACATCATTGGGAAGTATTTGCCACAAAAGAAAATCTACCCACATATAAAGAGTTTATAAAATATTTATCAGATCGAGTTCAGATTTTAGAATTTGCTGGAATTACTGAAGGAAAATTTAATCAAAATAAAACTTTTCCTTTCAAATACCGAAAAGAAGCTATGATTTCTTTAACGCCTCAAATGACAAAATGTATTATTTGCAAAGGCGATCATAAGGTTTATAATTGTAAAAAATTTTTAATATTAAATACTAAGGATAGAATTATAAAGATACGTCAAGTAAATGCGTGTTTGAAATGTTTGTGCTTGGGTCATAAGCTAAAAGAATGTAAAAGTAAATACAATTGTCGTATATGCGAAAATAACTCGCACAATACTTTGTTGCATTTAAAAAAGGAAACAGATAATTCGAAGTCTCAGGATAAGGATTCACCATCAACATCAAATAATGAACCTTTAGTTACAAATCACTCTACGAAAATATCTAATAGTTTTGTTTTGTTATCTACCGCCGTTATTAAAGTGTTGAATAATAACGGAAATTTGATTAAGGCTAGAGTTTTATTGGATAGTGGTTCTCAGTCCAATTTTATAACAGAAGAATTTGCAACAAGGTTGCAATTAAAACCCAAAAGGGCAAACATACCGATTACAGGAATCCAAAACAAAATATTGAATATTAAAAATAGCATAAATTTAAGAATTTTCTCGAACTATTCACCGTATGAAAGAGACATAGAATGTTTCGTTTTGAAAGAAGTAACAAGTCATCTGCCGCAAATTTCTTTACAGAAAAAGGATGCCAACATACCTGATGGTCTTCAGTTAGCGGATCCTGCCTTCTATGAAACAAGCTCCATAGATATGCTACTCGGAGCGGAAACCTTTTGGGAAATTATGAAGCAAGATCAACTTCGAAATGGAGACTCAGGACCCATATTACAGAGAACTGAATTCGGATGGCTGGTGTCAGGACCCATCGTCACAACAAAAATAAAAAGGCCAGTAAAATCTTGTCAACTATCATTAAATATAATCCATAAACAGATTGAAAACTTCTGGAAATTAGAAGAATTCCAACCGGTGAAGCACCGGAGCCATGAGGAGCGAGCGTGCGAGGAGATTTTCAAGGACACTTATAAAAGGAATGACAATGGTCGTTTCATGGTTAGCTTACCACAGCGCCCCTGTGTTAAAAGGTTGGGAGAAACGCTGCCCATGGCGGAAAAAAGACTTTGCAATTTGCAAAGGAAATTTTCTTCAAATCCTGACCTGATGAAAAAATATAAGGAATTCATGCAGGAATATATAGACTTGGGTCACATGACCCGGTGCGAAGCACCTTCTAATGAAGATTGTTATTTTTATTTGCCGCATCATGCAGTATTGAAAGAATCAAGCACTACCACTAAGACTCGAGTGGTATTTGACGGTTCAGCAAAATCATCCAATGGTATATCGTTAAACGATGCTCTCATGATAGGTCCTGTTTTACAGAAAGATTTAGCCGCACAATTGATATGTTTCAGAAAACACCAGTACGCGATAACAGCCGACATTGAGAAAATGTACAGGCAAATATTGGTGCGACCCGAAGACAGAGATCTACAGCGAATAGTATGGAAAAATTTCCCGGAGGAGGAAATTCAGCATTATCGACTTAACACCGTTACCTACGGTCTGGGGCCGTCATCATTTTTAGCAACTAGATGCCTCCAGCAGCTGGGAAATGAAAATATATCATCAAACCACAAGGTCAGTCAGATTATAAAGAATAATTTTTATGTGGATGATTTAATTACTGGAGATGAAACTGAAGAAAACTGTTTAATAATTAAAGAACAACTAATATCAACCATGGCATCCGCTGGGATGAACTTAAGGAAATGGCGGTCGAATTTGCCCTCGTTATGTTCGAAGGAAAAAAGCATGTCAGATATGATTATTAGCACAGATTCAAATGACAACAAAATATTAGGCCTGTCTTGGAACAATCAGCAGGATAATTTCTTATACACAGTGAAGTTATTAAAAAATCCAATTAATAGCAAACGACAAATACTGTCATGCATTGCGTCCATATTTGACCCGTTAGGATTAATAGGTCCTGTTACTGTTATTGCTAAATTATTGATGCAAAAATTGTGGCAGGCAAAGCTTCAATGGGATGAGCCTATTCCATATGATATGTTGAAGACATGGGAAGTATATGTGAATGAACTGCCTCAATTAAATAATTTAAGAATAGGTAGAAAGATAATATGTCAAGATCATGTAAATTTACAGCTACATGGATTTTGTGACGCCTCAGAAAAGGCATATTCGTCCTGTGTTTATATGGTGTCTACTGACAAATTGGGCAAGAAGTACTCCAAGTTGATAATGTCCAAATCACGGGTAGCGCCTTTGAAAAGTGTTTCTCTACCCAAGTTAGAATTATGTGGAGCCGTATTACTGACAAGACTAGTGAATTACATTAAAGATGCTCTATGTACTCCGGATATACCTACTACATACTGGTGTGATTCCCAAATAGTACTGTGCTGGATCAGGGATCAGCCAGTAAGATAGAACACTTTCGTTGCTAATAGAGTGGCGGAAATCCAGGAAACCAGTCAGCCGGAGCAATGGAACCATGTACGGTCGGAAGACAATGCAGCAGACGTGCTTTCCAGAGGAATCGGCGTTTCACAGTTATTAATTTCCAGCATTTGGTGGCATGGTCCAGATTGGCTGATGTTGGATTCAGCGTGCTGGCCAAATTCTAACTCATTTTGTATTGATCCACCAGAGATCAAAACAAGCTCGGCACTGTTGTCTGCTGTGAAACAGGACTGGGACATTTTTGATAGATATTCCAATTTTTCCAAATTACAGAGAGTAACAGCATACATTAATAGATTTATTTTTAATTGTAGAAACCCTTCGCAGCGCCGCTATAGTAAATTGACAGTTAGTGAGTTGGAAAATTCAGTAAACAAATTAATATCTCGGGCGCAATCATACTGTTTCAGAGACGAAATTCGAGCTTTAAATAATGGAGGTAATATACCTAGGAATAGTGCACTAAAGTCATTAGATCCTTTTATTGAAAGGGATCTAATTCGTGTGGGGGGAAGGCTCTCCAAAGGTAAAATGGTAACCGAAGGCCAGCAGCACCCAATTTTGTTACCTTCGCATCATAAATTAACAGAGCTAATTGTAAAACACTATCATTACTTGAACTTACACTCGGGAACGCAGTCATTATTGGCGTTGATTAGAATGAAATTTTGGCCGATTAAGGGAAGGAATGTTGTAAAAAAAATAATAAAAAAATGTATAATTTGTTATAGATGTAATCCCAAATCCGAACAGCAGTTGATGGCCGACCTACCAGCTGAAAGAATAACTGAATGTAGGCCATTTCAGATAACAGGAGTGGACTACTGTGGACCAATATTAATAAAGTCGGGTATTCACAGAAAATCACATAGCGTTAAATCATATATTTGCTTGTTCGTATGCATGGTCACTAAAGCCGTGCACTTAGAAGCTGTGCTGTCCTTGAGCGCAGAGAGTTTTTTAAACTCTTTGAAACGGTTTATCTCGCGTCGTGGTAGACCAAGCAAAATGTTCTCGGACAATGCAACCAATTTTAAAGCGTCTAATAATGAACTAAGAGAAATTTATAATTTTTTAAATATGTCCAATGATAAAATTGATAATTATTTATCCACATTAGGAATACAATGGCAATTTATACCAGCTCGTGCGCCGAACTTTGGGGGGCTCTGGGAGGCTGGGATAAAGTCAGTTAAGCATCACTTAAAAAGAATAACCAGTATCGCTTCATTAACTTATGAAGAGATTAATACGGTGTTGTGTCAAATTGAATCTTGCTTAAACTCCAGGCCACTGTCTCCCTTATCAAATGATCCTTATGACCTTAATCCCTTGACTCCTGGTCACTTTCTAATAGGAACTAGTTTGGCGGCGATTCCAGAACAAAATTTGGAACATATCACATTCAATCGATTAAACAATTACCAAAAACTAATCCAGATTGTACAATTTTTTTGGTCGAGGTGGCGGAAGGAGTACTTAGCAGAACTTCAAACCAGAAGCAAATGGACCAATAGGAATCAAAGGCAGATGCGGTCTGGCGACATGGTCGTAATAAAGGAGGACAACGTCCCCTCTTGCTACTGGAGGCTGGGACGTGTGAGCGCTGTTCATCCTGGCGCTGATGGAAGAGTTCGCGTGGCGACCATCATCACGTCGAAAGGCATCATCCAGAGGGCCATTTCAAAGATCTGTCTGTTGCCAATAGATGACAACGAGGAGTTGAAAATGTCGACACCCCCACCCAACGGACCAGACGCTGAGTAAGCGGAAAAAAAAATGTTTTGTGCAAAACAATATAAAAAGTTTCGTGATAAAAACAATATAAAATTTTTGTGTATTATCATAAATAAAAAAATAATAATAATAAATTAAAAGAAGAAAAGGAAGAAATAATAACAAATAAAAGGTAAAAACAGTGCATAAAAAAGTGGATAGCGATAAAACTTGCGAGTTTGATAAAAAATGTTCAAAATAAAAAAAGGATTGTAGATCCGTATGTACTAAGAAAAAAAAATGAACGCTTATAAACCGAGATAGCCTGCTGGCTATATGTAATTTCAAACTACACAAATACATCTGAAGAAACTAATTATAAATGTGGTAATGAACTATAGAAAAACACAAACCCTTAAGAAGGATGACCAGGAAACCAGCGCTCCATGTTGTGTTGTCTATATTATTTGTTTTATGTTTGATTATTGTTATGATTTCTGTTAGAACAAGGTTATTGGAATTATCTTAGTTGTTAAATTATAGTATAGAATAGCTTAGTGAATTGCATGAATTTGATTTGAACGAAAGTAATAATTTTAATCTCATAATTAATTTGTATAATTTTAGTTAGTTTGAAATTGTCATTTCGTTTTTAGAGTAGTCTTATGTTTAAACTTATGCTTAGAAATAGGTTACCTATTATTTCAAATATTTATTGTTAATCAAATTTTTTTAGTATTAACAGTTATAGTTAATAATTACTATTTTTGTTTCTTCCAAATTAATTTTGGCATATATGTAGATATTTAGCTGCTTAATTTTTATTCTTATGTTTTGGGGTTTGTTTCAGAAAAAATGACCTCCAATCCTTTTTTCGGGGGGAGTTTATGTTAGAAAATAGAGTTTAGTGTAGCTTTGCATAGATGTCGCTATATGTAGATACTCACCTTTCCAACAGACTGTTAAAAGTTAATAAATAAGTTGATGTTTATGTTAGGATAGTTTTTCATAGATGTCGCCATAGATTCTTCCCTGTTAAAGGTTATAAATAGGTTGATTTATCATTTTTATGTCTCTTCTGCAATAAACATTTCTGGCGAAATAAGTGGGTTTATATTTCTACCTTGATCCAAAATTAAACAGTACATTAGTTTGTTTGTGAACTTAAGTGACGTGACGTGTTTTAAAAATAGTTATTTTACTCAAGACTTTTTGACTGACTTTCTTTTGTGATTTTATTTCTAAATTTTGTGGACAACCTAAATTGTAATATATCTGTCTATATTTATAGGCTTACCGTTAATATATCAAAATTGAACTCCCTTAAAAATGGCAGACCGCAGTCTTACGGAAGACGAAATTTATGAAAAAATTTTAGACATGGACTCTGATTTAGAAATAAATGAAGATGATCAAGATATAACAATTACTGAAGAAGTTAGTGACAGTGAAATAAACGCCCCCGGGACAAGCCAAGATCATGACTCTCGTACACCTAACTTAGACTATACCGTAAATGCAGACTTCTTTTCTTCTTGGACCTCTGGTCCATTTATTCCAATAGTTCATGAATTTGATGATTTTGTGTCAGGTTTTGATCCAGCCACTTTATTTTCTGGTAATTCATCGGAAATTGACTTTTTTGAACAAAGAAATAGTGACAAAAATGGTGATCGAAACTAATCTATATTATATAGCCACCACATCAAAACAATAACCTTCCCAAAAATCCAGACTTCGTAAATGGGTAGACAGAAATGTCGTAGAAATGTTATTTTTTTTTGCACTGTTAATGTTAATGACTAGAAACCGACATCTTACTATCGAAGATCACTGGTCCACTGACCCATTGCTCGCTAGTACAATTTTCGGAAAAACCATGTCTAGGGATCGTTACGAAATTATATTGCGAATGTTACACTTCTCAAACCCCGACACACAAATTCCTGGTGACCGACTTTACAAAATTAAAATCCTAATTGACCGTACCCGAAAAATGTTCAAAAAAACTTTGATACCTTATGAAAATTTATGCATCGATGAGAGCATAATTGTTTTCAAAGGGCGTTTAATTTTCAAACAATATATACCATCCTAACGTCACCGGTTTGGAATTAAAATGTTTGTATTGTGTGACATGAAGACGGGTTTTATATTAGACTTCATTATTTATTGTGGCGAAGGGACTGAGTATACGCACGCACGCAACACGCGACGCACGTCTTCTGTCATCGGCTCTCGATAGTATTCATTTTAATCGTTCGTTCTAGTCTATTTACAAAATGGAAGAGTTTGGTGATATCATTCCGTCCCTGATTAAAACGGTCGATGTTTTGAGTGGCAAAATCGAGGGTTTCGGTAGCGAACTGACCACGATTCGTTCAATTTTAAGTGACGGTAGGGCTAAAATTGTGTGCCCTTCATGCAAGTACTCGTACAACGTAACTGCAGGTACTCCCCAGGTACTAGCGCCGGCGCCAGACTTAAATGTGTGTGTGCGCTCAGCGTACGGCGATATCACTAAGCAGCCGTCTGGGACACCTCCACCGCCCGGGCCCCCCGGCCCCGCCCCCGCTCCTGCTATTACCTTAGCCGCTCTAGCCGGCCAGACTCACCTTCCCGTTAGCGGCGTCCAGCCGCTCACTACCCGCAAAATGACCACAAGATCCAAACCTAAAAAAGGAAAACCGGAGGAAGATCTACATTCCGCTTCCACATCTGCTGCAGCGGCGTCTTCTCCTCCACAACCACAGAGTACAATACAGCCTGTTGTGCCCAAGCTGCCAACCCAGCCAATAACATCGTATAGCGATGCCCTCGTCAACGGTAGACGACGATCTTGGCCAATCTGTAAAGGGACAGGGTCTATCGACGACAGCTTGGTCACTATTCCCAAAAACCTACATCTGCATGTATTCATGTTTCACCCGAATACCATAGAAGAAAATATATCTTCATTCTTAAAAAAGAAGAAGCCGGATTTAATTTACACTGTCGAAAAACTGGTTACGAGGCATGAACGTTATGCTGCCTTCAAAATAGGCATACCGGAAAATTACTTCCACTTTTTCCTGGACCCCACGATCTGGTCTGAAAACGTGGCCTTCAACGAATGGTCATTTCGGAGACCACGACCCCAAACTAGGACGGTCGATACGACGTCCGAAAAAGATAGACATTAGTGGAGTATACCAGAACGTTCGAAGTCTGAATAATAAAATTATCGACTTCATGACAAACGTAATGTGCCAGAAACCACTTCTGATTGCTCTTACCGAAACTTGGCTAACTTCAAGCACCTTTTCGTCGGAGCTATTCGAAAACCTATACCACGTCTACAGGAAGGATAGAGGCAGTCGCGGAGGAGGGACTCTCCTAGCCCTCCGAGCTGACAGCCACTCACACGCGGAAAGAATGGACTGCATAGAAACCCAAGGTGAAGACTTGTGGGTGAAAGTATCGCATAGAAATGTCATCATTTATATATGTGTTGTATATTTTCCTCCAAATACAACATCTGAACAGTATCAATTATTTTACGACAAAACTATAAGTGAAAGTGTAAAGTTACAATCAAAAAATATTATTATTTTCGGTGATTTTAACTTTCCCTCAGGGAAAAACCCGATTGACGTTTTCGATTACTTTTGTTCTTTTTATAATTTAACACAATTCAACACTGTTCATAACATAAATGCACACATGTTAGACCTAGTATTAAGTAATGTAAATTCTAAAAATGCTGTCATCTGCCGCCATGACTCCCCATTAGTCAGAGAGGATATTCATCACCCTTCACTTTCATTCACATTCGATTACACAACTCAATCACATATACAAACAGACACATTGCCTCCAGACATAAACATGGGTTGGATTTTCCACGAAAGCTCAGATAACACACTTAAGAATGCCTTAGAACAACATCACTGGAATCATTACGATTGCTTTGACGTAAATCTAGCTGTCGAAATGTTTTATGAACAGCTCAATAATATTTTCAACATTTGTTTTAAGAAAAGATCTACACGTATGCTCAAAGATGTTAGACAATATCCGAAATGGTTTAATGGGGAAATCATTCACCTCATACGAGAAAAAACTAAAATGCACTATCTTTGGAAAAAAACAAAATCCGAACATGCCTTAGCTAACTTTAAAACTTTGCGAAAATCAATCAAACGGTTAATTGGTCAGGCCTACACTGACTTTACACGTGAGGCCGAGAACCGTATAATAACAGACCCAACTCGATTTTGGTCTTACACTAACGATAAACGCCGCGGCTGTGACAAACTTAACCACATGAACTACAAAGACAATAAATATGATGGATCGTCTGAGATCGCCGCAGGTTTCGCACACTATTTTCAATCAGTATTTAGCGACAATATCCCCAAACTTGACATATCCTCTATAGCTTCATCGTCATTTAACTCTTTACCTGTACAAATTCATGAAATTAACGATGACGATATTATTACAGCTTTCCATAAGCTAAAACCTAAATACTCCGTCGGCCCAGATTGTATTCCACCTATAATCCTCAAAAGATATGCAAGTTATTTTGTTCAACCTCTAAAACATATTTTTAACCTATCACTTCGCAAAAATATCTTTCCGGAAATGTGGAAACTAACGAAAGTAACGCCTATACATTTAAAAGGAAAAAAGTCAGAAATAGATAATTACAGACCTGTAGCTGTGTTGTCAGCACCCGCAAAACTTTTAGAAACCATAATTTATTCACAGATATAAAACCAAACAAAACACGCACTCACCGAAAATCAGCACGGATTTCGTCCCACACTGTCACCTTCAACGAATCTTATGAATCTCATTACCTATATTAATAATTCATTTGAAAATTTTGTACCTGTTGATGTGATTTATACAGACTTCGAGAAAGCATTTGATAAAGTCGACCATGATATTTTATTAAAAAAATTAAGTGACATCGGATTCTCTCAGAATTTCCTCGCTTTTGTGGCTAGCTACTTACGCAATCGTCGTCAGTATGTCAGTTACGGACACCATATCTCTCACGAATACAAAACTAACTCCGGGATTCCCCAGGGATCGGATCTAGGACCCCTTCTCTTTCTCTTATTCATCAATGATATTGGCAACACTATAAACCACTCAAAATATCTCCTTTTTGCTGACGATATAAAACTTTTCAAAGCAATCAAAAGTAACATCGATTCCATTCTTCTGCAGAACGATCTTGATTCTCTTGTCAAATGGTCGGAACTGAACAACTTACCCTTCAGTATTCAGAAATGCAGTGTCGTTACATTTACAAGGTCCAAAGATACATTCCTGTTCCCCTACCACATTAATAAACATGAATTAACACGTAAAAATGAGATTCGAGACCTTGGCGTAATTTTTGAAGCAAATCACTCTTTCAAATCCCATATATCTGATATTGTCTCCCGTGCCAACAAAATGCTTGGATTTGTTCTTCGTAATTCAAGATCATTTACCAACGGAATCGCAATCCGAAGAACGTATGAAGCACTTGTTCGCAGTATCTTGGAATATAGCTCCATTATTTGGGCCACTTCTGAGCAAAACCATATTCTCGAAATAGAAAAAGTACAAAAGAGATTCATGCGTTACCTATATATGAGGGAATATATGTACTACCCTTTCCTGTATCCATCCTTATTCTTAGCAGGAATGCTCGATCTTAATACATTAGAAGCCCGCCGAAAAATATTTTTAGGAAAACATTTTTTTAAGATAATCTCTGGAACTATACATAATACACCTATTTTGAAAGAGATTAACTTATATGTCCCAGACAAGTATACTCGTGGAAGGTCCCATACCCTTTTTTATGCTCCAAAAGCGAGGACTTCTGCCTATCAGAACGCCCCAGTCAACAGAGCGACTGAACTGCTCAACGAGTCTGCATTGACCATCGACATTTTTAACGCAACCTACAGGCAGTTTAACAATTATCTTTTGACGTATGTCACAAAGTAGTGAAACTGACCTTTTTATATGTTTTGCTATACTTTTTGCCTAATTTGTAATCTTCTCCATAATGTATTGGTGAATAACCGTTTTACGGAGAACATGAAAAATAAATAAAATAAAAATAAAAATAACTGATTCTGAATGTTTCGGGGGCTGTAGTAACGACACTACTTCAAGATTATTTAAATAAAGGACATAATCTATTTATTGATAATTGGTACAGTAGCCCTCAACTATATGATTTTCTCCATGCGAACAAAACCACTTTAAAGCCAACATCGTGGACCTCTGTTGGCTTTAAAGTGGTGCGATAAAAGAGAAGTTCACATGCTAACAACCTTACATGACGACTCCATGGACATGACGGGAAAAGTTGATTGGAAAACTCGTCAACCAATTATGAAACCCAAGTGCGTTCTAGACTATAATAAGTGTATGGGTTCTGTTGAAAAAGTGGACTTGATGTTAAGTAGTATTAATTGCCTGCGAAAAACAATTAAGTGGTATAAAAAAGTTGCCTTCCATATTATTGATCTATATTTATTGAACTCTCATATAGCTTTTAAATCAATTACAAATAAAAATGTTAGTTTAGCAGATTTCCAATTACCTAGCCGTAATACGACAATTGTTGCAAAAATATCATGAAACTTCCCGATCTGAGCCTCATTCTCGCTCTTCACACGATCTACCTCTGAGACTAACTGCTAAGGCATTAGCAAAACATATGCCCCACCCAATAAAGGGAAATAATAGTAAAAAACTACACCGAGTACAGTATAAATGCCCAGAGTGTGATGTGACATTGTGTGTATGGCCATGTTTTAGAAACTACCATGAAAAACAAAATTTGTTAATATTTCTCCTCGTGTTAACTTTTTATTAAAACTTTATTTTTTAGTAGATATAATAATAAAAATAATTGGGTTTTGATGATATCGGCGCAGTGGTCCAAATCCCATCAGACCGGGTAAGTAATTACTATACAATATAGCAGTGTCCATGCGAATGGCGACAGTTCTTGTTGATTTCTTGTGATGCGTCACTGTTTATAATATTATATCTGTATCCTGTGGTTTATTGTTTATTTATGTGTTTCAACAAACTTCAAGAGCATTAATAAAGCTTTTAAGATAAGCAAATCATAAATCTGTCAAGAAATAAGAGATTTATAGCTGTTTAAAGTGGTAGGTTTTGATTTTCAAAGTGAGTACCGCGTACGAGTGTAATTTTCGGTACATTTGATCGCGTTGAAAAGGTAAAAGACGTTTAGTAGTTAGGTACATAACCGAAAGATCATTTCAAATTAGGCATAATATCGTTCACAAACTGTAATCTCTTAATCCTTTTTATATATCGGGCGTCATCCGCCAATACCACGCCAATACTGTTGAAATATTAGGTACATTATAACATATTATTATTTGTCTTTTTTTAAGAATCTTTTCTCAATACATTCCTACGAGAACATCGCATACACCTTTTTGTTTTATTTGTTTTTAACACACATGTTAATGACTAAATGCATGTACGAACATAATTAATTTAAAAATTATAGCATTGGTATTTTGACATTACTTTTTTTGGTTTTTTTTATAGATACAACCAACATGTGAAAATGAGTTTATTAATTTTTTTTATTCAAAATAAGCGGAAAAATTTCAAAATTCGACTGTCGTCGGTAAGCATAATTATGTTTTGCAAATTGTCTTCAGTGTTCTTTTCGTTTTTCGTTTATTCAAATTTCTTGTTAATTTGGGTTTTTTCTCTCAGATTAACAAATTTCCATTGACAAAATTTTCCTCTTGTGGAAACGAGCTGTGACAGTTGATTTTCTAAGGACAATGCTTTGTCTGGTGAACTTTGTCCTCAGTTAAGATTTTGAAATTTTTCTGCAGGACGTTTTTATTTTAAAAATAGTTTTTTGGGCAAAAGAATGAATTCCTGAGAGCAAGTGTTTTACCTATGGTCCTACCTTTTTTAAATGGCCTTGAGTTTTCTCTACCTTGTAGCGATGGGCAGAATCGATGAAATTCGATGGTTTACTCGATCTTTTTTACCATTCGAAATATCTCGATTCATTGTCAGAATTAATTCGAATGCAACTCCGAGACAATCGTTTTGAAACGTCATCGAAAGTCGTCGCTGTGAGTGGTCAGAAATAATCGATGCCAGCCAAGCGTTGTGATTGGTCAGAATTAATTCGAATGCAACTCCGAGACAATCGTTTTGAAACGTCATCGAAAGTGGTCGCTGTGATTGGTCAGAAATAATCGATGACAGCCAAGCGTTGTGATTGGTCAGAATTAATTCGAATGCACGGTCCGAAATAATCGTTTTCAAATGTCATCGAAAGTGGAATCGAGACAATCGCTCTGAAATGTCAGAAATCATTCGAATGTTCAATCCGAGACAATCGTTTTCAAACTGTCAGAATTCGTTCGAAAACGCAAATCGATTCTCACATTCGAGAGGTTATATTTCGAGATGTCAAAATATCTCAGATTGCTTGACACAAACGAAATATTTTATAAGTACATTGTTGGCTGCCTACTGAAGCATGTTGATGTTATAATCAACCTCGTGTGTGAATAAGGAAGTTGAGTGAAAAATATTTTGACTTATAAAAAATATGTTCATGTAGATCAAAAAATATCGATTCTAAATATATAAATATATTTCTATATTATTATTCTTAGAATTAGTTAAACGTTCTTGAAAAAGCATTCAATAGCAATAGACTGTATACGCTCCACGATTGGTCGAAAGAATTCTGACGTCACATGTGTCGTGATTGTACGTACAACAGATCACCTATGGTGCATCTCTTTCTATTACATGAGAGATGGTCGGTTTAGATGAGAGAGGTGTATAGGCCAAAGGTTTATTTGGGTTTGTCAAATATTTGTACGTATTTGTTATTATTATTATATGAAATGGATTTCTAAAGATACATATTCGTATAGTGCTTTATAATAATATGTTGTTTATTGCATAACTTAGATGTTTTTATAATTATACATGTCACATAGCATGTGATACACTTCAGGCCGCCGGCCGCTCAGAAAAGTCTCACAGTGAACTGGGCTGTAAACCGTTATTTTACTTTTGGTCTCTACTTTTCTGCGCGGTGGTCCTGAATTCGCGCGGGGAACGTCAACAAGTAGCGACGGCAATACCGTACAAGTACCGTAGCGGGCGTGAAAAGCAAATATTCTTACTTAAAATATTAATTTAACTATGAAATCTTAATCAATTTTCTTTTTTCTTTAATAACATCAATTATAATAGACGGTTAACATTGGTAAAAAAATTACTGGAATTCCTTGTTGAAGAATTAAAATTTTTTCCATACATAATGCTTAAGCGACGTGGTTTTCACAGTTCTAATGACGTCACACTACACCCCGCCTGTTACCGCTCGGATTCCGCTCGTTTTGGCGGGCTTAATAAAATTTAAACTTTGAGAATTAATTTAACTATGAAAAAAAACTTAAAAAAAAAAAAAAAAAATACCAGTATTTAAGTTTGAATGCGAACATTGATAAAAAAAAATAAAAAAATGGACTCAACTTCCTTATTGTAAATTATGAATTAATACTTTTAGGTGACGATTTACGTTTCCAGTAGGTATAGTTTATGTGTAAAAGATTTTCACGGTGATAGTTTTTCACAATTGAAGGTTTAATACCTACCTATGTTATTTTTAGGTTATGTATCATCTATTCGGGACATTCGGGTAGTGTATATTTAAAATAAAATAAACCAATAGCTTAGCAAACACCATTTTTATATTTAATGCTGATCGGGTTTCACTACAACCGTAGCTTCTTCGGGCAGTATACAATATTCAGTATATATTAAACTTATCAAGTGACATGTGTTCGTTCATATAAACATAATATATCTGCTACCTATGGTACGAACAAATATATTTAATTTATTCGAAAATAACATGAATGAAATTAACATCGCTGTTTCTTAGTTAGTTATTAAAATGAAACGCTTTCTGTAGTAAAATAACTTTACTTACTTAATAATAATTTGTGAATTGCATACAAATTACAAATGAATGAATGGTTTGTTTTGGGTTCTAGTAGGCGCCTACAACGTACATGAGATTTAGAGGTTATTTTTAACAAAACGGCATATAACTATTATCTTATTATTAAGAGGTACATTATAAATATTATTAATGGGAATTTGTACCTACTGGCTACACTAAGTAGCTATTCAGCAGGAGCTTACAATATTATATAAAACATATTTGAAATTCGTGGCTAACAGGAATAATACTAATGTTGCTAGCAGACAACAAGGGAATCATTGCCAGAAATGAAAAATAGTGATTGAAATTTCGCTAGTACCTGCTTACCAAAAATATTGCCATACTAATGAAAATAAATTACAACCGGAATATGCAAACAATTTTTTTACGATAGGAATAGTCTTGATATTCGAGTTTCTATTTTCGAATCCTACCCCCCCCCCCCCCCGACGGAAATTTTTTTGCCCCTGTCCGTAGCTATTGCTCCCGCACTCCGAGCGATTCATTCGAATTCTTTTGATGTTTCGGTTAAAAAAAATCGATTATATAAATATTTCGATCATTCCCATCACTACTACCTTGTTTATCATCAACGCTCCGTAGCCTATATCCGTGGTTAAGTAGTGTGCTAACTTTTTCTATACAAAAAAAAAAGAAAAGTGACCTAAAGAGTGTATTATTTATGCCAAGGGCGTACAACTCCCGTCTGACCTTGTAACCCTAATGGGAGGAGTTATTCAATACCCAAATTCTTATAGACAAAGCTGTTGTGGCTGAAAGCTCGGATCTCATTGGCTCAGAGCAAAAATTGTAGTTTGATCTCTCGCTCTCTACCATAGCGACTTTTGTAACAGAAAGAGAAGCTAAAGGCCCGTTTATAATAGGAATATAATATAATCCGTAATATTTTAGATCGTCGTTTATAATTGGAATAGGAATAGAATAAAATACGTCCATAGAAGCAGAGATGTGCAAAATGGGTACCCAAAACCATTTGAAATACAAAATGGAAATGGGTCAAAACCACAGACATGGGAATTAATAGACGAGAAGATAATGGCGAGGGGTAAAATCAACTGTTGAAGAACGAAGGGGATAAAGCTGACTGTGATTCGTCAATAAATCAATATGACAGTAAATAGGCATCTATAAATATCACCATTTACTTCTTAAAAGTAAAATCTGCTTTTGAATGAATAGACATTTTTACATGGGAGCGCAAATTACTCGCCACGTTATGAACAAATTTGCGAAGTCCAAATTCGGCAAAAAAATTCGGTTCTATTTTCAGAAACGAATATTTCGTTTAAGTATTTAGTTAACCACTGGAACGATTTCGGTCGAAAAATCGACCACTTTTATTTTTCTGCGATTGATATCGGTCCAAAAATGGACCGATTTTTCTACCATTCGTAAAATATTTATTGTAATTATTTAAAACGCTTCCTTGGCCAGCTACTTGTTTTATCGAATAGCTGATAATATATTCTCTTTGTCTATGAACTTATCCGTTGTCTTTGAAGTGATATTTAACGAGTTTTCGCGGTTTTATAAGGCGTCCTGTCAAAAAACAAAACCATAAATTTTTAACATTCACGAAATTTTGGACTCTTCCTAAAATGCCGTAAGTAATTAATTTATTGGGTTTTTAACGCATAATTATATATTTGTGTTATTGTGATTGACTTATCTATCTTTGAAATGCGTTTTTAATTAGTTTGTTTCTAATATATTGTTTTGGTTGAAGTTTTTGTGTAAGAATACGTCAACTGAAGACGTCATCTGTTTTTGATTTACAATAATGTCTTATATACTGCACTCGCGCATTTGAAATATAGATATTCCATCACAGTGATTCAAAACAAAGAGATATATATAAGTTTTATTTGAATTGGTTCATTATTAATACAGATATTTGTTAACCAATTATTTTAAGTCATATGTCAAAAAGTTGACTCTTTTTTACATGTAAAATGGTGTAAAGCCTTCGTCACACAATAAAAATTTAGTAATTTAGTTGTATAATTAATTAATTTCTTCACTTTTACCAAATTTGTGCAGAAACAAATGTCGTCCAGGGAAAGGGAGCACTCCACGACCCAATAATTATTTTCAAATTTTATATTAGTGCAATATTTAACAAAATTTAAACATTTAAGTACTTACATTAAGTGTTTTCAATTTAAAATATATAGAGTGGTGCTGACTGCAAGAGGAGGCAGAGGAAGAGGGAGAGGTGGGGTACGAGCTGGTGCCAGACTACCTGCACGTGGACGTCAACGCAGAGCTGCAATTGCAGCCTCGTCTGGAGTGTTAGTATTTTTTAATGTTTTTTTATGAAAGTACTTTGCTGTGGCCGTTGAACTCATCATATATTTGTATTTATTTAAACAGCGACCCTGCTTTGCTACTGGTGCGAGAGGATCGCGTCAAGGCCCTAAAGGCTGTTAGGGCCCTGCCTGCTTCCTTCCGGCTAGAGCTGGAAAGCCGAAAATTCAAGAAGCAGGCGGCGCGCATTTTGCTCCCTACCGCACCTCCAAGAAAAACTAAACAAAAGTAAGCAATCGTATTTAGATGCTTGATACAATATTATTGTTTTTTCCTGACAGCGTTCCACTCTTACAGTGATAGTTGGTAAGATCAGCGCTCTGTGCATTTGGCACATTCAGTGCATATTTTACAGAGTTCTAATTTTATTGTTTATTTACATACTGTACTTACTGTTTCACACGTGAATGAGAACAATTTATATGATTTATGTAAATGTTTTCAGAATTCCATCTCCGGAGAGAACAACGTGTCCCTTTTCACAAGGGACGCCTTCACCGTTGCCACGACCCGTACCACCACCGTGGATGTCCACTCCCGCACAGATCCAATCAACGGCTCCCAATGCACCAATTATGCCTATCCGTGCAGCATCTCCCGAGCCGTTACCTGGGACATCGCGGAGTGGGGAACTCTTCTCTCCGGAGGCCCGCTATCACAGCGAGCTGTGGGTGGACGTGCCATTCTACCAAGAATTATCGGCGTTTGGGAACGGTGAGTTTATTTTTTAAAATGTCATACCAGGGGCTCAATATAAAATCAATTATCTATATTTTATATTGATATCTTTAGCACAGTTTCACTGTTGGTATATTGGCAGGAAATAAGCATAGTACTTAAAAATTCCACATAACAAACATACAAAATGTATTGTTGTTATGACGTGGATGCATCATTACACATCTTTTTTTTTCTGTAACGGGTATTGCAGAGTGAGAAATAAGACATGCCGAACTTCTTTGCGAGGATTACATTTGATTCACCGGCTTCTAAACGGTGTAATACAGCATTTTTTTCTTAAATTGAAAAAACACTTTCGCTTCACGGGACTCATTGTGTCGAGCTTCCTAGTCAAAAGCGAGGCTGTATTGGTAGGTGGGTTTTGTAACCGGACAAATTATCATTAAAATAGGTCGCTTTACGTAGTTGGTCACTTTAAACGGATACGTTTTCCTACTAAAAGTTATGAAACCTTACTAGAGTTTACATTATCGTCACTTAAAACAGTAGACCGTTAAATGCAAAGTCATTATATCCAAATTCTACTGTAAATTTGTGTTTTCTTTTATTTCAGAGTCAGACATGGGCAGTAACGTGGACGAGGCAGCTGTACTAGAAGAGTCTGTACTTGGAAACCGTGAGTTATAAAACTAACTAACTTACCTTCACGCCATTTCGGTAGGCAGAGAGGATGAACCACCATGCAACTCGATCTTGGCACACACACTCTTTTCTTCATTCCATACCTACCTGACTGTGCTATTCTGACTCCTGACATAGCCCGCCTCAAGTATTTGATTAACTTTTTATTTATTTTTTTATATGAATACCTCACAAGAGCCTCATCTGGAGCCAGTGAGACTATGGCATCCTCAATCGGGGTATGTTGTGAGGCTGAAGGTAGCGGGGAGGGGAAGGAGGTGTGGAAGAGGGAGGTGGAAAAGTACCTGGCTATTCAGAACTGGTCACCAAACACGGCTAAAACCATTTCAAGCAACGTTTCAATTCTGAATGGGGTCTTACACCAGGGCGATACTATGGGTATCTTCCACTCTGGAACGTGCCGCAAATATAATATATATTATTTTAAATGAATTTTGTGTGAAAATAACACTAATTATTCAAATATAATTTATTTGATTTGATCCCGCGACCATCGTATTGCGAGTCATAAGCCGTACCAGAGGCAGTGGGTTATCGTAATATAGACACATTAAATTAATTTGGGTTTTCTGTTGTTTCAGAAATGGACAGATCGAGCGACGAGGATGACGAAGCGAGTGACGTCGACCACGAAGAGAGCGATGAGGATACCTTCTGCATGCCACCAATACCTTATCATAATATTATCAACGTTTCACCTAACTCCGCTATGGCCATAGACTTTAGTAGACAAGACCAGGTAGATAGTGAGGCAATGCGTTCGATTCTGCCGCCTGAAGGTTACTCTTTCGATTGGTCTAAAGATATCTTACGTTTTACTGGGATAAGGGAGACTTTCACAGGCACGCCGGGACCAACTTTCAATACCGACGAAATGGGCAAACCTGTGGATGCCTTTCTTAAAATCTTTGATGCAGATTTCGTTGAACTGATCGCGAGAGAGACCAACAGGTATGCAGATCAATGGATTGCGAAAAAACAATTTAAGCGTCATGCGCGTACCAATAAATGGGCTCCCACGAATAAAGAGGAAATGTATGTATTCTTGGCAATTTTAATGTATCAAGGTATTAGTCCCCTTCCTGTTGAAAAAGACTACTTCTATTCAAAAAAACTCACCGCCATGCCTTATTTCAGCCGAGCCATGGATTATAATCGTTTTCTTCTAATTAAAAAGTTCCTTCACTTCACCAACAATGAAAGTCTTTCTTCTGATGCACCATTATCTGTGCGAAGGTTACAAAAGATTCAACCCGTCTTGGACCACCTCTCAAATAAGTTTGAGACTTTATACCTGCCCGAGCAAGACATCTCTCTGGATGAATCCTTACTCTGCTATAAAGGCCGTTTGGGATTCGTCCAGATGATCAAAACCAAAGCGGCCAGTGCGGGTATAAAGTCTTACGAGCTTTGTGAGTCCAAGTCTGGCTATCTTTGGAAATTCCAAATTTATACGGGGAAGACCATTTCCAGACAGGCTGAATCGACAAATCCAGACCAGGAAGATATGACGGAAGACATAACGGAAGATATGACGGACGACATGACACAGGCCAACTTTTTGGGTGCTCACAATATCTGCCCAGTTGGGGCCACTGCAAAGATAGTATACGACCTGGCCAGCCCTCTGTTTAACAAGGGGTATACATTAATAATGGACAATTTTTATAATAGTCCATTATTGGCACGATGCCTCAAAAGAAATGGGATGGACTGCATGGGCACATTGCGGTTAAACCGAGAATTTGTGCCCTCTGCATTTAAGTCCCATCTCCGGTCCAAACTGAGGGAAGGTGAGGTTGTATACTCGAACTGCGGGGACCTCAATGTAATGGTTTGGTTGGACAAAAACCTGGTAAGTATGTTGTCCACCTACCATAAGGCAGAAATCGGGGCAGTTGAAAAGTTTGGTACCTGGACTTACAAACCTCAACTCGTACTAGACTATAACAAGGTAATGGGGGGGGTTGACCGAAAAGATCAGCTTTTGTCAGGCTTCCCCATTGAACGACAGCGAAACCTGGTCTGGTACAAGAAGCTTTTCAGGAGACTACTAAGCGTTTCGGTGCAGAATGCGTATATATTGTACGGCTCAAAGCTCCGCAAGGAAAATAAACGCATTTTGTACCGAAACTTCAGGAGTGAGGTTGCGGATGAACTCCTTCTGCTGTTCTGTCGTAGTCAAATTGACACGACTGTGCGGACCATTGGCCTAATAGCTGAAGGAAAGACTCTGCGACCTATCCTGAAAGGCAACCACTTCGTGGTCCGTAGCGGGAAAAAGGTGAAATGTGCCTGGTGCAACATAAATAACATTTTCAAAAGGACCCTTACAAAGTGTGATGTGTGTGATGTGGCATTATGCTATGATTGCATGAAGCCATATCACACTACAATATAGATTTGCTGAGGGTTTTTTTTTATTTCATTTTTTTCTTTTTTGGTTTTTTAGTTATGAAATTCTAATTTATAAATTTAATTAAATTTGTTTGAACATCAATTATGATGGCCTGGATGGCTGGACTTATAATCATTTCTTTCCGCATACTCACGTCTCATGTTATGTTGTCCTCAAAGGTTCTATATGATAAGGTTCGGTGGACATTTAATATGTATATTTCAATTCTGATCATTGAAATATGCATGTTAACAAATGCACAGGTTTTCTCATTTTTCCCTGTTTATTGTACACATTAAATAACTCGTTTTATTTTTATGTCTTAATTATATTTTGTCAATTTTTCTGTAAAGATGCTTTTCCAGATCTAGTCACTGAACATAACTAAGCCAATTCAAGCAATGTTCAATTCTGAATGGTGGTCCCTCACCAGAGCGATACTCAGAATCTCACTCTATAGCGAGGCACAATGATATTATTATGTATTGATTTTCTTAAATTATGAATAAACCAATAAACTGAATACATTTTTATTATGACAAAAGGTGTAAACAATGTTTAAATCAATATACTGCTCTTTCATTGTAACCATACAACTGTAATATTGATTTTAAAGGATATTAGGGCTTAATAAATAAATCAATTATTGGTTCCATCAATTATTTTCCCTCCCCCATTTTTTTTCGATACCTTTGCGTTTAGATATAAAATTATCACTATGATTTTATTTGAAATTCTACGGTCATACAAAGGTTTGATATATATATACAAATTTATCATCATTTTACATATTCCGATTTACCCTATGTAGATTGACCTTAAGGTAGCTGTCAGAAGTGATTTTTGGTCAAATATTGGTGAATTTCATCAACTTTCAAAGTATCCCCCTGAAATATTGGCAATGTTTATATCTATGATATATATCTCACTTTAAGCCTTATTTCCTCGTTTTGCACGTAATATAAAAACATGGTTACAAATCTCCAGTTCTAATTTACAATTATTTAAAAAGTAGCACCATGATTTTGACATCGTGAAATAGGCTCTCTGTATAATTCATCAAATGAATAAAATAAAGCCAACACGGCGACTATGCTTATTAATAATTGTAGACAGTTAATGTATCTTCCTAACGTTATACCAGTTTTTGTGGTAAATTTATTATATAATATAATACAGTGATTTCAATTTTGACGCGTCACGCACTCAAATTTTACAAAATTATTTTCTGACCAAACTTTTGAAGAGATCTTAACATGCAAAAAAATATTTTTCTATTACATTCTTGCATCTGTGATTATCAAACAGGCCATAGAGAACATAAAAACGTAGAAAATATTCAATAAAGATTTTTAAAACTGCCACTGGCGGCAATTTCAAATCACAAAAACGCAAATTTCGCGCATTTATAAAGTTTAAGATTTTTTAATAATTTATCTATCAATTCTAAAAATATAGAATAATTATTAAAATATAGGTGAATTCATTGGCTGTATAGCACTATAATCAGTTTTATGTTTCCGTATTAAAATTCGGAGGTTTGATTTTTTTAATGTTGGCGGAAAATATTCAAAATCGTCGCCAAAAAACCGCGAGCAATCGGAGAAAAAAGTTTTTTGACGCGCGATCGTTCGAGTGGTTAAGACACTTTTATAAATTTTTGTTGTTTGTTGCAAAATGCTTTTGGCCGTGAGAATCTAAAAACTTACCCACTTTTATAAATGTTCATAATTTACTTCCCAGCAACCAACCAGCTTTGTGTTTCGCGTCCAGACATGTTTCTAGAACTGATCCATATTATACGATGTGAATATGCTTAAAATAAAGTAAAATAATGCTTATATATGGAATGTAATACGACAATTGGGTTTATTCTCTTTTTCACATCTATTTTTACAAGTTTTCATAGCACAAGTCAACATTTTGCCGTGTTATTTCGTAAAATGAACCGATGATGCCTCGACCATAGTTCGCACAAGAATGATGACGTCACGTTTTCAAATTTCACTTGAGGCCATACGCGAGCACAGCCGGCTCCAATGGAACCGGTATGGGGAGTGGGGATAATACGCTTTTAATCACTTAGGGCAGGTCTACTAATATTCATATGTCTATGGTCAAAACATTCCCATTTGAAAATGCAAAATGGTTTTTAGAAAAGCATTTCAAATGCAAAATGCAAAATTCCTATTTTCAAAATGCATTGAAAATGCAAAATGGTTTCTCAGGTCAAACAATTAAAATAATTATAGAATTTTTAAACAATTTTGTCATTTAATAATGGACATCAATGTAGAACAAACATATTACATGATGGTAAATCCAAAAACACCACGACTACAGATTATGAAACCACAAAAAATTTACGCGGGACTAATGTTGCCAACGTAAAAACATAGAAACTGCTATCTAACATTTAATATTACAGCGTCATGGCCCCATGTTTAGTATTTGAATCAGTATTTTTTGTAATGGTATCACTCAATTGCCAGGGCTCCTACCAGGGAGCAACTTGACAAATGTAAATTATCTAGCGAGGTTGAGGACCGACTGATATTTGGGGCTTATGAAAAAAAGATGAGTAGAGATAGTAGGAAGAATGTTGCAAAAAAGCATTTAAAATGGAAAATGCATTGAGAAAAGCATTTAAAATGCAAAATGCAAAATGGTTTTTAGAAAAGCTGTAAAATGCAAAATGGAAAATACCCGTTTTGCATTTTGCATTTCCATTTGAAATGGATTTATTTGAAATAAAGCACATCTCTACATAGAAGTGACTATGTCGCTGTCACTTGTCCATGTCAACTGTCAGCCGAGAGTGTAGGTATTCTTCCTCCATCTTATAAAAGTATTATTGTTTTATATAAATAAATATTGAAACGATGGATTCATCAAATATTGTTTCATGTGGAATGTTTTTGTCAATTCTGGGGCTAGCATACGCTGCAATAGGAGACGCACAGTTGACGACAAAAATAAGGAAAAAACGACATTGGAGTGTGCGTCCCATTAATCATAAAGGAAGAATCATCTAATAATAATCATCAGTTACAATAATAATACAACAGAGTGATATCGTGTTTTGCTTATATAAAGGAAGAATCATCTAATAATAATCATCAGTTACAATAATAATACAACAGAGTGATATCGTGTTTTGCTTATCTCCCGAAATAATTATAAAAAATATTTGTTAAAAAGTGTTCTGTGAACCCAGAACGGATTAAAGTGGCGACTGTGCTTTATCCTACGTATATTCATCCAGCCGTCCCTAATCAAAAATACACGAATCTGTTCTAAATGATCTATTTAAAAACATCATTCAAACTGTGACATTTGACATTTATTTTATAAAGTGTAACAAAATCAACCCACATAAAAATATTTCCCTATAGATATTTAAATCAAGACAGTGAAAATTAAAATATATTAATGAAATAAATTAAATTGTTATGTCCAGTGCATACCAGATCAGTTAATTAAGTTAAAAAAGCAAATTTCATTATAATCTTTATTTATTTATTTTCGTTTTTATTTAACGCCATCTGTGTCTGCGAGCAATAACAAGAACATTATTACAAACATTACAAATCTATTAGCTCGATCACCACACAGAGGCCGCACTAACCACCGAATCCTACTCTATTCCGAATATTTATCTAAAAAAAAAATTAAAAAAGCGAACCAACAATGAATTGCGAAGCCTGCCTAAACCTTATCACCAAAAATGACCATGCGCTCACGTGTGCCACTTGCAACATCGGTTTCCATAACAATTGCTTAAATATCACAGACATCAATTTCAAAAAAATGTCATTAAAAAATAAACAAATTTGGAAATGCCCAAAATGCAAAAGCAGACCGAACTCACCTGCTACATCGTCCGCTACATTCGGATCAGAAGCCGACTCCTTATATAATCGTCTCACTAAACATTTTGATGACAAAATTTTTGAAATAAAACAAATGTTTGAGGAGGAAATTAATGACCTCAAAAAAAGCAGTGAATTCATCTGTAAACAATATGAAGACATGCTATTAAACCTCAAACAAGTACAGGACATTCATAAAGAAGCAAAATTTCTACGTGAGGAAAACGAAAAAAAAAACAACAGAATATCTTCCCTGGAAAGTCGACTCGCGGATTTAGAACAAGTCAAACTCTCCGACAGCGTGGAAATAGCGGGTGTGGACTTACGGACGGGAGAACAACCCGCGGAGGCCGTTCTTCGGGTAGCTGGCTCGCTGGGACTGCCCCTGCAACTACAAGACATCCGCATGGTGACCAGGACCCAAGATCGCAGGCGGAACACCCCGGTCAAACTACACATTGCCTTGTACAGCCAAAAAACAAGGGAATCGTTGCTCTCGCTAAAGAAAGAGGCCAAAACCTTAAACCCAACCTCTCCTATCTTCATCAATGAAGTACTCTCTCCTTACTTCAAGGAACTGATGTGGAAAACGAAGCAAAGGGCCAAAGAAACCCTTTATCAATTTGTATGGTTCAAATCTAATAAATTGCTTGTCCGCAAAGCAACTGGGGAAAAAATAATAGAAATAAAACATGAAAATGATTTGAAAAAAATGGGGATTCAACTGTAGATAACTGAGCATTCTATTATAAACTTCCTGTATTGCAATAAATCATAATGGCAGAATTATTTAACACATTGCAATCATTGCAACTATATTATTCCCCTACAAGTCCCATTTCATTAATTATTTCTACCGATTTTGTTTACAAAAATCTTTCTTATTCTTTTTATTATCCAAATTATTTTAACACCAAATTTTACTGCTCTAAATGTATTTATTACCAAAACCATTTTAATTATTTTAACATCAAACCTTATCATTCTAAATGTTTATTTTACCCAAATTATTTAAGTTATCTTATCATAAAATTTGATTGTTTTAAATGTTTTTATTACCCAAATTATTTTAATTATTTTTCCATCATTTTCTATTATAACCCAAATTATTTTAATTATTTTTCCATCATTTTCTATTATAACCCTAATTATTTTAATTATTTTTCCATCATTTTCAATTATAACCCAAATTATTTTAATTATTTTACCATCATTTTCTATTATAACCCTAATTATTTTAATTATGTTTCCATCATTTTCTATTATAACCCAAATTATTTTAATTATTTTACCATCATTTTCTATTATAACCCAAATTATAACCCAAATTATCTTTACATTTTTACCTTCAAATTTTATTTTTTTAAAGGTCTTTCAAAGTATTTTAATTATTTTTACTTCAATTTCTATTTTTCCAATGGTTTTTATTACCCAAAGTATTTTAACTATTTTACCATAAAATTGTATTATTTTAAATGTCTTTACTACCCAAACTATTCTGATTATTTTATCATCAAATTCTATTATTCTAAATGTTTTTATTACTCTAATTATGTTAATCACTTTACCATAAAATATTATTGCTCTAAAGGTTTTTATTATCTAAAGTTTTTTAAGTATTTTTCCGTAAAATTTTATACCTTTAAAGGTTTTTATTATCCAAAGTATTTAAATTATTTTACCAACAAATTTATACCTTTAAAGGTTTTTATTATCCAAAGTATTTTAAATTATGTTACCATCAAATTTTATGGTTTAAAAGGATTTTATTATCCAAAGTACTCTAATTATTTTAGCATGAAATTTTATGTTTCTAAAGGTTCTTATTATCCAATGTATTTTTATTATTATTCCATCAAATGCTATTGTTTTAAATGTTCTAATTATCCAAAGTATTTGAATTATTTTAACATCAATTTTTATTGCTCTAAAAGTTTTTATTACCCAAATTATTCAACTTATTTTTCCATCAAATTAGATTGTACCAAAGGTTTTTATTATCCAAAGTATTTGAATAATTTTACTGTCAAACTTTATTGTTTTAAAGGTTTTTATTATTCAAAGTACTTAAATTATTTTCCTTTAAAATTTTATCCTTTTCAAGGTTTTTATTATCCAAAGTATTTTCATTATTTTACCATCAAATTTTATGTTTTTAAAGGTTTCTATTATCCAAAGTACTGTTATTATTTTACCATCAAATTTTACTGTTATAAATATTTTTTATTATCCAAAGTTTTTGAATTATTCTACCATCAAACTTTAAGGTTTAAAGGGATTCTATTTTACTATCCACAGTATTCTAATTATTTTACCATGAAATTTTATGTTTTAAAAGGTTTTCATTATCCAATGTTTTTTTTATTATTATACCATCAAATGCTATTGCTTAAAATGTTTTAATTATCCTAAGTATTTGAATTATTTTACCATCATTATTACCATATTACTTTATTGTTCTAAAAGTTTTTATTATCCAAATTATTCAACTTATTTTTCCATCAAATTATATTGTACCAAAGGTTTTTATTATCCAAAGTATTTGAATAATTTTACTGTCAAATTTCGTTGTTTTAAAGGTTTTTATTATTCAAAGTACTTAAATTATTTCCCTTTAAAATTTTATGCTTTTCAAGGTTTTTATTATCCAAAGTATTTTCATTATTTTACCATCCATTTTTATGTTTTTAAAGGTTTCTATTATCCAAAATACTGCTATCATTTTACCATCAAATGTAATTGTTTTAAATATTTTTTATTATCCAAACTCTTTGAATTATTTTACCATCAAATTTTATGGTTTAAAAGGATTTTATTTTATTATCCAAAGTATTCTAATTATTTTACCATGAAATTTTATGTTTTTAAAAGTTTATATTATCCAAAGTATTTGATTAATTTTACTCTCAATTTTTACTCCTATATTACTCATTATTTACCACCACTAGCAAAATGTGTGAACTTTGTATGGATCAACTTATGTAACTTCGCAACCGCAACATGATCACTCAACTTAATATTGATACAGAAACATTTAACAACTCAGAACACACTTTTGACAAAGCGACAGAATGTAATTCTCTGTTCACAGAACAACACAACTTAAACATAATTTCCCAAAACATTAGAAGTATTCGAAAGAACTTCGATAATTTCTCGATCCTCTTAAACGAAATAAACATAAGCTTCGACATTATTATCTTGACTGAATGCTGGTTAGATGATTCGTACACAAACCTAAACTTAAAAGACTATACAACTCTCCATTCCACTAAACATCTAAATCAAAACGACGGTATAGTAATCTTTGCCAAAGATTCACTAAACCCATCAATAACAGAAATCAACCTAACCGAAGCAAACTGTATCCAAATCTCGCTCGGAACAGACATCTCCATATTTGCCGTCTACAGACCCCCATGCTATAACAATCTCTCACCTTTTTTCAACTCCTTAAATAAACTTCTCGAAAAAAATAAAAAAAAACACAACAATTAATTATTGCAGGGGATATGAATATTAACTTACTAAACGGGCAACCAATAACCACAGAATACTTAAGTCTACTTACTCACTATGGATTAAATTCGACAATCAACTCACCAACAAGAATTACGTCAAACTCTGAATCCTGTATTGACCATATATTTGTTAAAACTAGGAAAAAAACATCTTCATCCATTATTCGATCAACGGTCACAGATCATTTCACTACTACACTAAGCATACATCATAACGAGAAACAAAAAGATGAAAAAAACAACTCCGTACAAGACAAAATTAATTTTAAGTGCCTAATAGAGGTCATACATAAGGAATCTTGGTCAAATGTAATAAATGAACCCGACCCAAACAACGCGCTGAACACATTTATGAACACAGTTGGAACCTACATTGCTAAACATACAACAAAAAATACCCCGAAAAACTACTCACATAAAGAAAAAAAAATAACACCCTGGATCACGAAAGGATTAGTAAACAGCATTCATAAAAAAGACACAATGCACATGCAAGTGCGCAAAAACCCATATGACGACAAACTAAAAAATAATTACCTGCTATATAGAAACCTTTGTAATAAATTAATCAAACAAGCCAAATACAAGTACTACAAAAAAGAAATAAAATCCGCCAAAAATGATCCCAAAAAAATCTGGAAAATCGTCAAAGATATTACTTTCTCCAATCCGAAAAAAGACTCGAAGATCAAAGTACTGTTAATAAATGGAAACAAAACCCTTACAAAAAATGAACCTGGTAAAATAGCTAATTTTATTAACTCCCAATTTGCAAAAGTCGGATCTAACTTAGCTGAAAAAATTCTTCTAAAAAACGGCACAACAGAAGACTCTTTAACCCAACTATCCTCTACCATACAACCAAATCATTCGTTTTATGCTCACAAAATAACTAAAAAGGAAATCTCAGATTTAATTATTTCTCTCAAACCAAATTGCGCTGTGGGCCCAGATAACCTCTCCAATCATATACTGATTAGTCTCCGAGAACATATACTTATACCACTTCAACATATTTTCAACCAAAGTTTCAGCCTCGGCATTGTCCCCGATCACCTAAAAATAGGTTGTATTACTCCAATACATAAATCGGGAGACAAAACGCTTATCTTAAATTACAGACCAATTACTCTGCTAAATTCGCTATCGAAACTACTAGAAAAAACTATGAAAAAAAGACTGCTCGCATACCTTGATAAACATAAACTGATCTCCACCCGTCAATTCGGGTTTAGAGCGAAAATGGGAACAGAAGACGCCTTATCGGAACTAACCACCTACATAGTGAAAAACCTAGATGGCGGTTCAAAGGTGTTAGGAGTGTTCTTAGACCTAGCAAAAGCTTTCGACACCATCTCACACAAATTACTCCAACAAAAACTCAAAAACATTGGCATAACAGGTCCACCACTAAAATGGTTCATTAGCTACATTGAAAATAGACAGCAAATTGTAAAAATAAATAATCAAGAAAGTGACAAAGTAGGCAACAGGTATGGAGTACCCCAAGGCAGCGTCTTGGGTCCCATACTGTTTCTCATCTACATTAACAGTCTAACTGAGATAAGCCTAGGGAACATAGAGTACAAAGTAATCAGTTATGCAGATGACACTGTAATTTTATTCAAAGCCCAATCATGGGAAAACGTCTTCAAACACACGGAAACAGGGATGACTGAAGTAAATAGATGGCTAATAAATAATCTACTGACACTAAATATTTCTAAAACTAAATACTTAACTTTCAGTAAAACATTAGCTGGTCAGCCAGATAGTCACCCACAACTTCATCTTCACCCCTGCACAGTTACCTCATTAACTAACTCACGCTGTGTTTGTGACAAAATTGATTATGCGCAAAATATTAAATATCTCGGTTTAACTGTTGACAATAACTTAAAATGGGATCTACAAATCAACCTAATTACAAAAAAAATACGGAAACTCTCTTACATCTTCAAAACAATTCGAAACATTATGTCACTACCTCAGCTAAAAAATATATATTTTGCACTCTGTCAAAGTATTCTTATGTATGGTATTTCAGTATGGGGAGCAGCAGCAGAGACTCATCTCAAATCACTTAAAATTAATCATAAAGCAATAATCAGAATTATGTTTAGAAAGCCTTATCAACATCCGACAGAACAGCTAATGATCAACAATAACCTATTAGACATAAATAAACTGTTCATAAAGAAGATCATCTACAAAAACTGCATAAAAATATCACCACACTTCATAACTCACTCGCAAAACACAAGAGCAAACACACACAATCAATTACAAGTACCATATATCAAATCAAATTTTGCAAAAAAACATGAATCTTACTTGGCACCACATATATTCAATAAATTTGTAGCCCAAACAAAGACCTACGTCGCATCTAATAATTTGAATTGGGTATTCAAAAGATTTTTAAACTGGTTGAATGTCAAAGAAAGAAGAGAGATAAGTAATATTCTTAATATCTAAAATTATATATTTCCTTTTTTCTACTCTGTTTTTAATTTCTGATTCTCCTCTTATTTTATTATTATTATTTTTACTATAATATATATATTTCTTTTTTTTCTTTTTTTACCACTTATTTGTTTTTATGTAATTAGAGATTGTTAGTTACCAGCCTCAGAACAGACTTTGTCTAGTGAGGAGGGTAAGGAGAAAAATCATGTATGTACATAAATAATAATAAATAAACGCCCGGGTTGCCGGCACTGAAATTTAAGAAAACACGACATTTCCTTAATTTGTTTAAAGACACGGCAACAGTAGACAACCATCGATTTAAGAAATATACAAGAATGTCGCAGACCAATTTCTATAAATTGTTAGGACTTCTACAACACAAATTAGTAAAGCGAAGCAGACGTGAGCCTTTAAGTCCGAAACATAGACTAGTTATCAAATAATTATAAGACATTATTAGTCATCCGAAATACTAATAAAAAATTGAAAATATCTCCAGAGTAAAAATAAATGCCGACAACGGGTATTGAACCCGTGCCTTCTGAGCCCATCCTTCATCAGAAGGAACGGGTTCAATTCCCGTTGGCAGCATTTATTTTTACTCGGGAGATATTTTCAATTTGTATAAGTAGTTCGGAAGACTAATTATTATTGCTTATTATTATTTTTTATCCTTTATGCTATGCATAAAACCTTGTCTTATAAACGTTAGTTTATCATTTAAAAATAATACTAGTTATCACATTATTGTAAGTGATGATATTTTTTAATATTGGATTAATGTTCGATTGTCAAATACATAAATAACTCACTCTTGTCAAATAGTAGATACTATAGGGCAGCGTTTCCCAAAAGGTGTTCCACGGAACCCTGGGGTTCCGTAGAAGCATCACAAGGGTTCCGCGTTCCGTCCGGATTTAACGTATGTATTTAACAAAAAAAATAATGCGCACGGGAGATTGCGCACGCAATGATTTGTATATTGAAAAGTAGTGAAATGTTTGCAATGCAACTCGACGAAAGTACAGATGTCGCTGGACTATCAATACTGCTTGTTTTCGTAAGATACCTCTTCGGGGGATCTATTGAAGAGGATTTGTTTATTTGTGCTCCTTTGGAGACCAACACGACTGGAGAAGAAATTTTCAAAGTCATTGATAATTGAATTGACACATTTTTTCTAATGAATGTACATAACATTCATTGGAACAAATGTGTCGATGTACGTAGCGATGGAGCTGCCGCTTTGACTGGCAAAATAAAAGGTACTGTAACAAGAATTAAGAATGTTGCACCTAAATGCAGAAGCAGTCACTGCGTTTTTGTAGTATCCTGTAGATTCACCTTAAAAGGGACTAGGGTTCAGGATTGATTATAATACGTAAGGCTGGTTGAATATTTACAGAGATCGTTTATTGCTTGTTAACTGTGAGACTACAGAATACCGAATGGCAATACAGACTACCGCCGAAGTGCTCCCCGCACCTCGCGGCCCGTAGGTAGGTACCGAGTACCACATTCTCCCCCACTTAAGAGGAGAACTCCTACCAGGTTTACATCTTACCTGAGCCTGTTTACAACATATTTCTATAGTTATCATATATGGTAGAGTAATAATAATAGTAATAGATTATCTATAGGTTGTACACATTAGTTTTTTCTATGCCGCAGCCTTCCAGTCCAAGGAGACTGCCACGGTGGTTCCTGAAACAGAGGAGAAGACCCATTAGCCCCTTTCCGAAAATAATGGGAAAGGTCTAGGTCTGATACTCTCATATCAGAGCCTAGATCGTCACTATACACTTTTTCACACTCTTTGGGATTCCACCTTACACTCATTGGTGTCAGTTGATCCTCATGTCTTTTCCAGATTTGCCCTGTGTCTTTTATGAAAATTAAGTAGGTATTAAATCCAATTCTTTTTTTAATGATACCTACCACCCAACCTTTTTTTCCTCTAAAATCCTTAGTCATCACCTTTTTCCCAACCACAAATATATTCATATTTCTTTTCTTAGATTTATAACTCTTTTTCTGATTTTCTCTACTAACTAATATTTTACTCTTTACTTTATCCGACATACACCTCTCCCCCCTCCTTTCCGCAATCACTGGAGAAATGAAATCAAACACGGACCTTAATCGTCGTCCTAACATAGCCACCGCTGGCTCTACACCAGTCGTGATATTTGGGGTATTCCTATAATCAATTAGGAATTTGGTTAACCTTTCATCGACGTCTCTCGGTAACCCCCCATTATGTAAAATCTTTTTTAAAAAATTTTTACACGTTTTAACTCCGTTTTCAGCTAACCCATTACTCTGCGGATGATTCACAGGAGAAGTGATGTGCTGGATTTTTCTATCTTTACAAAAACGCTTAAATTCTTCTGAACAGAAAACAGACCCGTTATCCGATACAATAGTTTCTACAGTACCAAATTGAGCAAACATCCTCTTTAATTCCCTTAAAGTATTATCCGTATTAGCTTGTTTTAAATTAATGCATTCTATCCACTTGGTACTTGCATCTACTATAATTAAAAAATTTGTATTAGCCATCGGACCAAAAAAATCAATATGTATCCTTGCCCACGGCTTTTCCTCAATCGGCCAATGTTGTAAAGGAGTTTTTGGTGGATTCGCCTGATTTTCCAGACACTCTTTACATGATCTAACTAAATTTTCTATATCTTTGCCCATTTTTGGCCACCAGAAATACCCTCTTGCTAACCCTTTAGTTTTAGCTATACCTAAATGTGAACGATGTAACATATTTAACAAATCCCCTCTCATAGAATTTGGAATGATGGCATTATGTCCCCGAAAAATACAATCTTCTACTAAAGACAACTCATCTCTAATTTTCCAAAAAGCCCATAACTCACTATCTTTTGGAATTTTCCTTGGCCAACCCTGCCTTAAATATTGTTTTACCAATGATAATACGTCATCTTTAATAGTGGTTTCTTTTAAATTATCAACATTTAATGGAACCTGAGAGTTATCACTAACATAAAATAACAACTCTTTTTCAATATCCTGAAAATTAATGGAACTCAGCTTCTCAATATATAAATCCTCCGATTTATTTGTCTCTTCTATTGGTAATCTTGATAAAAAATCTGAACAATTTTTTTCTGATGCTACGTATTCAATTTCATAGTTAAACCCCGCCAAAATTAAACTGTAACGTTGCAATCTATTAGCACTCAACACAGGAATGCCCTTCTTTTCTGACAAAATTCGTACTAACGCTTGATTGTCGCATTCTAATTTGAATTTCCTACCGTATAAATATACAAAGAATTTTTTTAATGCAAACACTATCGCTGTTGCTTCTAAATCTAAAATACTATATTTACTCTCTGTGTCTGTCAATTTCCTTGATGCAAACGCTATAGGTCTACTACTACCATTTGAATAAGTATGTAAAATTGTCGCACCCAATCCCTCTAAGGATGCATCCGTTACTAATTTTACTGGTAAACGTGGATCAAAATGTACTAACACGCAATCAGAAGAAATTTCTTTTTTAAGTTCTAAAACTGCATTTTCACAGTCCTTTGACCAAATCCACTCCGAATCTTTTTTTAATAATTTATATAGAGGTCCTAACAAACTAGATATATTCGGAATAAAATTTCTATAATAGTTAACTAAACCTAAGAAACTTCTTAACTGATTAATATTACATGGGCTACTAGACTCCATTATTGCTTTAACTTTACTTTCTAATGGTCTAAAACCTTCCTTCGAAATAAAGTACCCCAAGTATTCAATACTTGTTTTGAAAAATTCACATTTTTCTTCATTTACCGTGAGACCACAAAGTTTTAATCTATTCAAAACTGCTACTAAATTTTTATTATGTTCCGCAACTGATTTGCCCGTAATCAAAATATCATCGTAAAATATAATTGTTCCGTTTAAACCTTGCAATGAATTAAACATAACCCGCATAAATATACCTGGTGCTGCATTCAAACCATACACCAGTCGAGTATATCTATATAAACCTATATGTGTAGCTATTGTAGTTATATCTCTACTACCTTCACTTAACTGTAATTGTGAATATGCCATTTTCAAATCTAATTTAGAAAACATTACCGCTCCACTGATTTGTGTCAATAAATCCGTAATTACGGGTACTGGAAATTTATTTACAACCAAACCTGGATTAACTGTTAATTTATAATCTCCACAGATCCTAACTGATCCATCTTTCTTAATTATTGGAACAATGGGAGATGCATATCTACTCGTTTCTACTGATTGTAATATTCCCTCTGAAACAAGTCTATTAATTTCATGTTCGACTTTATCTTTAATAGCTAAAGGTATTTGCCTTGCATTGCACATTTTTGACTGAAATCCCTCTATTAATTCCAGCTCAACGCTATATTTATTAAATTTCCCTAATTTATTCGTTAATACGTCTCCAAATTGTGTTTTCAACTTATCGACATCTAAATTGCTTTCTTCATTAGCACCAAAATTATTTACTACCGTGCAATTATTCAAAAAACTAATGCTAATCCCAAATAATTCCATAAAATCCCTACCTAAAATTAAATCCGACCCATTTTCAATAACCACAAATTCAAAATTTTGTTGATTATTATTACATGTGACAAATAAATTTATTTTACCGCTCGCTTTTAGCGGCTTGTTATCGTAACTCGCTAAGTGTAAATTAAATTGCATTAAATTAACATGTTTAAAATATAATTTATAGATACGTTCGGGTATGGCACTAATTCCCGCTCCTGAATCTATCATTGCCTCGAATGAAATATCATTTATTTTCAATTTAATTACATACGGTTCAATCCTCTTATTAATACTTGATACAAAAATCTTTTTTTTTAATGCAAGAAATATTTCTACAAAATTTAGCAATGTGACCTTTTTGACCGCATTTAAAACACTTCGAAAATTTATTATTCACAACCTTGCACTCTGATTTAAAGTGCCCGAATTTATTACAATTAAAACACTTTTTCTGTTCCGAATCTAGATGCTTCAATTTCGGTTTAAAATTATTACTATCGCGCGATGAACTTCTACTATGCCTCGAATTTAAATAAACACTTCGATGTTTCGATACTGATGGATTATTTTTCGGACTTTTTGATCTTGAACGTGAACTAGCTACTTGATAACACACTTTTTCATCTTTAAAATTTGCTTCAGAAGCCTCTAAACACGCTGCGATTGAAATTAATTTCTCAAACGAATTTTTTTCGCCCTCAATGAATAACCGTTCTCTAATTCTAGGGTTCCTCACTTTACAAATGAATAAATCTTTTAAATTATCTTCAAATCTAGTACCGAATTTACAATTTATGGATAAACTTTTTAACCGTGCCGCAAATTCTTTTACACTTTCTCCTGATTCATTAATTATATTATAAAATTTTGATCTTTCTTCAAACAACGAAGTAACATTTTCACAATAATTACCCAAAAATTCACACAAAATTTCTACTGTGACATCATTTATTTTTTTAGGAGTAACTAACTCAATCAATAATTTAAAAGTTTCCTCCTCCAAAGCGTTCAAGAATATAGCACGTTTCTTTTCGGCAGAAATTTTCTCATCATATAATATGAAGTAATTCTCCAATCTTGCTTTGAACACCCCGAAACAATCTGTCTTGTGACTGAAGGTCTCTAATGGTTTGATTTGAGCCATGTTTTTACAACAAAATTACAACAATATTATTAAAAAAAAATTATCAGCACAAAACTTAAACTATGGACTTAACTTAAGGCTAATGATGTTGAAGCTCTGGTTCTGGTCGTCTACTCCCTCCTGTTGCAGATCTTCCTTCTTAACCTCTGGTTCTGGTCATCTACTCCCTCCTGTTGCAGATCTTCCTTTTTAACCTCTGGTTCTGGTCATCTACTCCCTCCTGTTGCAGATCTTCCTTCTTAACCTCGGCTGTACTCCAAGAATAGCTCTCGACCGATAGTTCCCAAGGATCCGCTCTCAGCTGCTCCTTGCTCCAATACAGCTCCCAGCTGTGCTGCTGTTGTTCAGCCCCCGGCTTCTTATGGTTTGAAGATGAATTCAGCTCCCCGCTGAATATTTATCCTCTTCACGATAACTCCGCTCCCGCGTGATTATCTGGAACTATTTTTTTTTTTTTTTGATTCTGGTTTCGTAATTCAGCTCCCCGCTGAATTATTTTCAATCTTAACTTACAAAGATTCAACGATCCTGTTCTATTAATGTAGCGAGACTCCCCGTCCGTCACATTTAAAAAAGCACCGCCATTACGTGAATACTCTCCGAATTTCTTGAATTTTAACAACACGTTTGCCGCGTAAATTCTTTTAAACTTCGCCACTGTTTGATTATAATTAGTGACCAAGTTTCCTCGTCGCCACTGTAGTATCCTGTAGATTCACCTTAAAAGGGACTAGGGTTCAGGATTGATTATAATACGTAAGGCTGGTTGAATATTTACAGAGATCGTTTATTGCTTGTTAACTGTGAGACTACAGAATACCGAATGGCAATACAGACTACCGCCGAAGTGCTCCCCGCACCTCGCGGCCCGTAGGTAGGTACCGAGTACCACAGTTTTACATCGACATGCTCTTGTCGTAAAAAAAATACCACACGAGGTAAAGAAAGTTCTCGATCAAGTCGTACAAATTGTGAATTACGTTAAATCACGTCCGCTCCAATTGAGACTTTTTTAAAAAGTGTGTGAAGTCAGCACCAATCACTTCTTCTTCACACGGAAGGCTTTCCAAAGGAAAAGTATTATCAAGATTGTTTGAATTGCGCAACGAACTAGTGGTATTTTTTTTCCAAAGAATCGCTTTCTTCATCTTTGAGTGGTCTTGTTCAACTATTGCACGACGAGCAATGTCTAATAAAACTGGCGTATTTGGCAGACATATTTGATAAACTGAATGTAATTTGCAAGTCATTGCAAGGAAGAAACACAAATACTTTTACAGTAAACGACAAAATCTCTTCTCTTATAAAGAAACTTGTCTTCTGGATAGAATGTGTTGAACAGAAACAGTACCAATGTTTTACTCTTTTAAACGAGTTTCTGGAAAAAAATGAGTTGCAAGTAACCTAAGATGTTGAAAAATGCATTTACGAACATTTGATGGCCCTCAACAAATCTCTGGAAGAGTATTTTCCTGAAAAAAACCTGCAGGACATTGACTGGGTACAGAATCCATTCCTAGTTCACAGGACACCGTCGACTCTTACAGCAACAGAGAACGAGGCTTTGATTGATATCATGTGTTCTTCTTCCTTACAACAAAAGTTTAATTCAGAAAAAACTAATCTGGATGAGTTTTGGATTGGACTTAAAAACGAATATCCAGAAGTCGTCGAGAAGGCTATCACAGTTTTGTTACCGTTTGTGACCACTTACCGATGTGAAACTGGTTTTTCGGCTTACGCTTACACAAAAAACAAATACAGAAACAGACTGGATGCAGCTCCAGATCTTCGTATTCAGATGTCTGACATAAAGCCTGATTTCAATGCTATTTTAACAAAAAATGTAAAAAGATATCACTCTTCACATTAAATTAAGTTATACACAAAACTTTTGACCCTTTTTTCATGGTAAACATGAAAGTATTCAAACTACAAGTTTGTCTTTTTCTTATAAAAATAGGGTTCCGCCTAGAAAAGTATGATCGATAAGGGTTCCGGGGCGAAAAAAAATTGGGAAACGCTGCTATAGGGCATAGAGTATCGACCGAAAATACACAAATCTCGGTATATATCCCAGCTTTCTATAATCCGTAACCGTAAAAGATAAAGTTGGACCATCTTTTCAGTTATGGAAAAAAATAAGAGATTATTGCCATCTATTATAAACGGATACACAGGTTTCCTATCTTCCAACTTCTACGGCCTAGGGCTTTACGGCTTATTCTTGCCGCTTATTCCTATTATAAACGGGCCTTAAGCATGTGTTATGCTGCGATAAAAATTATCGGTAATTTCCAAGACGCCATTTCGAAAGTTAGTCAGTTGAAGTTTTTAGCGTAAATATTTTGAATTTTGAAAATCGTCTAACCCATCTAAAAATAATGTTGCGTGCTAGAATTCTTCAAGGTGATAAATTAATGCCGTGTTGTGTTAAAGGTTGCTCAGACGGATTCGATAATCCGGTGCTAGCAAGAAGCAGCAAGAAATACGTTTGTTTGTGGGTGTCATTTCGCAATTGAAAGCAAAAATACGGTACTTTTGGGATTAAAAAAGAATGCTTGGCAACGCTTAATCTTCCAGTCATCATATAATATCCTATCTATCTCCACCAACTGAAAGAAGGACCCGAACCCGTTGTTAAATACAGGTATTAACCTCTCGTTCTTTGATACAATGTTCCTAATTCCTGAATGTACTTCATTGGCTAATAATTTAATCAATTTTCCTTTTCAGACCTATCCGTATTCCGACGCGATACTATACCACGTATTAGGATGCTAAAACTGCTAAAAACAGCCACGATTACATCAAACAAGGTCATTTAAACCTCTCCAGAATTGCATCATGTAAGTATTCAGATTTAACCAGCATTTTCCATGATGTTTGCTGACGACAAAGCTGTGGAAATTATATGAAACCCTTGCAGGAGAATTTGAATAACTTCTACTGCTGTGGCAATAATAATTAACAAATTTGTTACTATTCTAATATTTATAAGATGTAAGTCACCTACAGTACGCTTTAACAAAGTGGAATCCTCATTTGAAGGAATATTCTGAAGGTATACACCTAATTTATATTGCAGTGAAACTCGCTCAAGAAGTTTTGTTTTCGCTCCCTTTTTTATTACTTGATATAATGAATATCTTTCAACACGTTGAATATGTATTTTGTGTATATATTCTTGTATTTTTGTGCAAGGTCAAATTAAATCCTATTAAGTTGTTGCAGTAAGACAGAAATCCTGGGTTCGATTCCAAGTTGAGACCGTTACTTTTTATTTTTCTGTGTCTTGTTCTGTTTCATGTTTTGTTTAGATATATTAGTATTATCTCGACGGTCCCGTAGAACAATGTCGGATCTGCAAAAAAGCAAAAATCGTTTTTTTGGCTTATTTTAAATTTCTTTTCTTGCTTTTGTAGTCTGCGTTTTCAGATTTTTTTATCTTAATTATTTCAGAAGTTATTGGAACAAACAAAGTCGGTTGTGACATACTGTCCGGAGAACATTGTCAGTAGTGCACAACCGACTTTGTTCGTTGTCACAAGTCCGCCATTGGAGGTGCGCGCGCACAGTCGGATTGTCAGAATCGACTTTGTTCTTCGGAGAGTTAGAACGGTATGGGCGTGCGTAAAGAATCAGTGCGTGCAAATCAATATAAAAGTAAATTGTTGCTCTTTTGTTAGTAAGGCAGTATAAACTAATTATGCCTCGAAAATATAATCATCGTTTTAAATGTTTGCCTAGTAAAATGTGTCCAATTGAAGTGAATGAACAAAGTGCAGACAAAGATAAACGAGAACCAGGACATGCCTCTAACGTGTCGAGAAACATTAATTGTCGAATAAAGCAGTTAATGGACATTACAAATAACATTATTCATCCAAATCTGGATAATGAGAATGAAAAAGAAGTTGTACTAGGTAAGTTTTTATTGTTTTCCTACAGAACTGCTATGATTTTAAATTACTTCATCGGGCCTCCCAAAAACAATGTCGGATTGTCAAACCGACAACAATCACAGAAAATAAATCATTTGTCTTTACAATGAGAGATTTTAGTTAACATTAATTAAATCATTGTTAGGTGGTACTTAAATATGTATAAGTGATAAAAAAATATGTGTCGCCGTAAAAGCACATCCGACATTTTTTGTTGGAATCTGTCAAGTAGCGGTGTGCAGGAAACAAACATCCGACTTTGTTCTTGGAACATTTAAATTTTTTCTCGTGTCGGATGTACACATTTAACATTATTCTTGGGAAGTTTTTTCAATACTACTTTGTTCGACAAAAAAAAAGCTCTTAAACACCTGTAAATTATTATTTTTTTCTGTGTTGTTGTTGATTTAACTAAAGGAAATGCAATCGTGCTTGAAAATCTATTATTGTATCATGTTGCATCAATTTTGTAAAGATTTATCTGCTGTGTAAATAAATTATTTAATAATATTATGAAATTTTTTCTATTTGTGTTACAATAAAAAAATGTAATTTAATAAGTATTTGAGATTAACAAATTCCTTGTTTTTAGATCCCTGTTCACGTCATGAAGATACTCCGAATCAAATAAATAATACGGATATTACAAAAACGATGAATCCAGATTTGAATTCCTTTGATTCGTCTCAGTCACCATTGTTGAGGGAAGAAGCTCAATATTTTTTACTTTAATTACTTATTATTCGTCATAAAAATTATAAATGTACGTAGAATCAGATTTTCAGATACTTATGAGAAACAGAGTTTATTTTTTTTTTAAAACCTTTTAGAGATTCCTGAATCACCTCTTCCTGATGGTTCAGAAAAGATTCGACAAAGTTATATTTAGATGGAAGTCTCAGCATTGCTCGGATGTTCAAATTGTATATTGAATGGTTTAACCCAGACATATATACCAAAAAAGCGACATCCGAACGACAATACAGAGACATTGTTAATCAAAAATTTAATTTAGGTTTCCACATCCCTAAAAAGGATCAATGCGACCAATGCTATGCATTTAAAAATATGTCTCAGCCGTCTGATGAGCAGACAGAAGCCATCATTTTGCATCGCGAGGAGAAGGAGTTTGCCCGGGACCTAAAAAATAACGACAAAGCCAAAACTATCGCTTCTGATTGGTCAATCATAGGTGCGACTTTTGATTTTCAAAAGGTGTTAACTTGTCCTCATGGTAAGGCGAGTATTTTTTATTATAAACGAAAATTGTCCACCTACAATATCACTGTTTACGATATGGCAGCGAGACACGGGATCTGCTATATGTGGAACGAAGGAATCGCAAAACGAGGAGCCAATGAAGTAAGTAGTTGTTTCCTTGATTTCATTAAAAAAAAAGTTGAAAGGGGGGCTAAAGAATTCAGATTCTGGTCTGATAACTGCCCTGGACAGAATCGAAATAGAGTGGTTTTTAGCCTATATTTATATGCAGCTAAAGAATTCGGAATCACCATTACACACAGCTTCTTAGAAAAGGGCCACACTCAAAATGAGGGAGATAGTGTGCACGCAGTAATCGAAAAAGCAAGTGCTCCTAGGACAATTTATAGTCCAAATGAATGGAAGATTCTCGTGAGATGGGCAAAAATTGATGAAAATCCCTACGAAGTTCGAGATATGTCGCAAGATAACTTTTACAAATTTAAAATACTGTTAAAGAATAAAAATTGGACTAAAGATACCCAAAATAATAAAAAAATGACATGGAGCTGCGTCAAGCAAGTTCGTGCCTCTGGAGATCATTCCAATCAGCTGGAGTATAAATATGAGCTCAGAAAAGAGTTTCAGACTATCATCGTTCGTAATGCCACAAGACATTTTCATGCTATTGACATCGAACTTCATAAGGCGTATGATACCCCTTTGCCGATTCAAAAAGATAAATATAATGACCTTATAAGTCTTTGCAATTCAGGAATTATTCCTGAACAATATCATGAATTTTATAAGACCATAACATACGGAAACATTTGTGTCAAGGGTGGTGACTCTGAATAATAATACATAATTATTAATTTAGGTCTATTAAAAATATTTTATTTCGAAAATTAGACTGTTAATGTTTGAATTTTATGTTATGATTAGGTACCACCCTGTTATGTTTTAACTTTTGTTAAATTTTCTTATTTCTTCTACTTTAAATAATGTGATAGTCGTACTTATGTAACTGACTCATGTAACAGACTGGGATTGAACAATCCTCCCAGTTCTGCTAGATTAAAACAAATAAAACTACGGATGTTTTAATTTTATGTTATGATTAGGTACCACCCTGTTATGTTTTAACCTTTTCTTATATTTTTTTCTCTATAAATAATGTGGATATCTCATCTAATATGGCAGACTGAGATTGAAATATCCTCCCAGTTCTGTTGCATTAAAAACGAATAAAAAATTGAATATGTTATTTTCCCTGTTTTTATTTATTTAGTGTCAAATTCTTAAATATAAATTTTATTATAAAGGGGTTCCTTTACGTAATTATTACAAAAAAAAATAGATTAACTTTTTTTTGGTAATACTAGAAACAAAAAAAAATGTATACAATAAAATTAGGTTGTAAATACGACAAAAACTTATGTTTGAGTTCCAAAGAATAAAGTAGGATATACATATACGACACACATGTTTCATGCTATGTCCGTAGAACAATGTCGGATGTTTCTATACGACAACTCCTTGTCCGTAAAAAAAAGTCGGAAGTGATTTTTCTTAAAAACTACAACAATGTTGCAAAAAGCTGGTATACTGTATTTTTCCAATTAAATAAATAAGGGTTAATGCAAAATATCACATCAACATTACATTTATTTCACTCAAAAAATAGTAAAAATGCAGAAACGAAACTTTAAACAGCTCTCCTGCAAAACTACGATTTTGCAGATCCGACATTGTTCTTCGGGACCGTCGATATTTATCAAATTATTAATGTTAATTTGGGTTATCCCACTAATTAATCTATATTATCAAATGAGTATGTATATTCCTTGCAAGATCTGCTGGATATTGGTTACAATTTTCTTATAATTGAATTAATGATTTATAGTTAGTACTATTTATTATGTTGCTTTGAGCTAGAAGGCTAACCGAAGAGTTCATTCAGAATCTTTGGCATTGGGTTACTATTTTCATCACATGATAGCAATCAGATGCTTAGAATATCTATTTAGTAACTTTAGGAAGTTATGAAACCCAGCCAACGGTTTTGTATGTAATTTCTTTTGGTAGTGCTTATTTTATCCATTTGGGTTTTTTTTGGATTCACATTTTATGTTGTTCTTCGTCCTTACAAATTAGAATAAATATAAATTAATTAAATAGAGAGATTTGAAATCCTCAACACAAATAAAATGCATGTGGCATATGCCAACGTCGGTTTACTATTCGGGTAATTTTATTTCAAATATAATAAAGTTTCCTTCTTCGGGTTGCGGGGGTCATTCTTGAGCTCGGAATGACCTCAACAAGTCGAACTAGCATTCGATAATTCGATCAATACCTTGTTCTTGATCGAATCATGGAATGTTAATTGGTTCTTTATTCTTAGAGATTTACAAAATAAAATAAAATAAAAAAAAGAATAATTCAATTTTACTGCAAATTGCATCATCGGATTACATTTTAACTGAAAATTTAAATTTTGATTTATAGTATACTACATTGGGGCATTACAGAATTTGTTTATTCACAAGCTAATTTTTATTTCTCAAATTTTAACTAAACAATCAGTTCTAACTTAATTTTTTTTTTAATTTTCATCAGTAAACCATTTTATAGAATAGCTTAGTCTTCGCAACATCAAGAATTAAAATCAACGTTAAATCGCAATCATCACTACAAATTCAAGACCTTAACATATACTGTCCGGTGGAATTCATTGCTGCTTTTGGCCAAAACAATTACAATCTACATGGAAGGAAGAACTTCAAATTCATATGGACATGTTTACATAAAATGGACTTAATGGACAATATCAAGAAGAAAGACTATCAAAATTGAACTTCAACTTTCTTCTTCTACATTGATCTTCGGCCTTCATCCGTATACTCTTTGGATGCTCATCCCAGCAATTCATCATGGCCAGATTAGGAGGAGGAGTTTCGCTTTCATACAGTCACCAAACAAACCTCTAAGCTGATAATCACTACTTCTGCCTTCAAGACCTGGACCCTGTACGTGACCTTCATATTGGATATAAATTACCTGGTTTCAAGGGTACATTCTGAAATCAATTCTTCCAGAGCAAATCACCTATTGGCATGATCAGCAAGCTTCCTGTCTTGAAATGTATAAAGGCACCAGGAGGGCCTAAAATTTCCTTTGGAAATTTTTTCTGAAGGGAAGGGAGTAATGTAACGATTTGAAACTACTCGCCCGGTGTCAAGCGCTTGCAAGAACTGATTAACTTAAGAAGCGTGCATTTGTGAACACAGCGACGGCCGAGTACATAATCATAGAGATCATAGATTTCGAGCCAGTTCTAGAGAGGTTGGACAGCTGTGAGGATAATCACGGAACGGATTCCCAAGAGGTCTTGCGCCATTACAAACTCGTGAGCGATTGTCATAATGTTATTTTAGATTTCACAATATGGTTTACTATAATTATAAATTTGTTCTTCATAAGATAATTGGGAGAACTGGCGCCCTATGTATTTAAAGGAAGATTAATATTGGAGATTTGAAACTTTAACCTTTTAATTTTTTAGTACCCACAGATTAGCATATTAGAATTGTAAATTCGCATCACTAGTCAGATTTAGTTTAACGATCTGAACATGCCCTGATATTAATAATAAACGTAGAGTCTCTTGCCAATTAACTTGATAATAATGTAATTTAATAGATGATAAAGTATTTTGATAAATAACCTCAATAAATTTTGTTCTTAGCATTCACACAGTTCTTTAATTTCAGATTCCCTTATTTAATATTGTTCTACACTTGAGATAATGTTTACACACCTTTTCAGAAATATTATACCAGAAAATCTCGGTACAGGGGAACGAACGACTTCGTATCATCGAAAACGACGACCGGATCTATTTATTAGTGATACTTTTGAAAGATAAACATTCCTATAAAATAAAGAAACTATATCATTGATAAATGGTAAGCACAGAATCGGACCTACATAAAAACCTTGAAATTCCCCACTAGAAACATCAAATTCATGCAATACAAGGCTAGATATATTTACTTATAAATTTCTAGACGTTCAATAGGTCTCACGAAAATTCAGTAGATTAATTTTGATCTATATTACATTTTACGTCAAGAACTTGAATAAAGTTAAAGTTAACAATAATTCAACATTGAATTAATAGTTTGAAATAAATATCAAAGCAACGGTGAAGCAAGATTAAACCACGGAAGCGAGATAAAGAAAAGGCATCTGGATAAAAAGAATAGCTAAATGGCAATGAATATTCCCTGAGCTGAGGAAGATCTCTGGATATTTTGAACATGTCGCACATATAGTTTTCAAACGACTTATTATTCCGTGCCCCTAGAACCGCCTCTGATGAGTTTTGCGTATGTGAATATTTAAATTTCCCCTTTGAAAACTTGAATAGTTGCAGTCAGGACATGAAAAAGGTTTTTCTCCACTGTGAGTCAGCATGTGTCTCGTCAGAGAACCACTTTGAGAACATGAAAAATTGCACTCAGAACATGAAAAAGGTTTTTCTCCACTGTGAGTCAGCATGTGCCTTTCTAGATGACCCTTTCGACAAAATGAATGGTTGCATTTGGAACATGAAAAAGGTTTTTCTCCACTGTGAGTTAACATGTGAACTTTTAGACGTTGCTTTGTTAAAGATGAATAGTTGCAGTTGGGACATGAAAAAGGTTTTTCTCCACTGTGGGTAAGAATGTGGCTCGTAAGATTGCCCCTTAGAGAACATGAATAATTGCACTCAGAACATGAAAAAGGTTTTTCTCCACTGTGAGTCAGCATGTGCCTCTTTAGATGATCCTTTCGAGAAAATGAATAGTTGCACTTGGAACATGAAAAAGGTTTTTCTCGACTGTGTGTAAACATGTGAACTTTTAGATGTTGCTTTGTTGAAGATGAATTGTTGCAGTCGGAACATGAAAAAGGTTTTTCTATACTGTGGGAAAACTTGTGAATTTTTAGGTGTCCTTTAGTAGAACTCGAAAAATTGCAGTCAGAACATGAAAAGGGTTTTTCTCCACCGTGTGAAAACAAGTGAATTTTTAAATCACTCTTTCGAAAACATGAATAACGACATTCGGAACATGAAAAGGGTTTTTTTTCAGTATGGGTGCGCAAGTGCTTTTTTAACGATGAATTTCGAATGCAAGAATAGTTACAATGCGGACAAGAGTGTCGTTTTTCCCCAGGATGCGTCTTCAGGTTCACCAATAAGTCTGAAAAGAATGGGCATAAAGCTTAGTTAGTGAAGTGTAGTAAATAACTACCAAAAATTAGACGAGCATATTAGGAGTTTATTTTTTTCGCAGCGCTGTATGGAGCAATCTATATAAATTAAAATGTAAATGATGGTTTGTTAAATATCTAGTATATAATAAATATATATGTGACTTAAGTCACATACAAGAAGAAGTCTTTTGAGAAAACGATACATATTGTGAGCATTTTTTATTAAACGTTTGCTTTATTTGACAGTGAAGATAAATTTTAAAGAAATAACAGAATAACTAATGAACGGCAAGGACGTCATCAACAAGAATATATGTCCTGTCTTCGAAACAGGAAAGAATTCCGAACATCTGAAACCAACATACCTTTGTAACCCAACTTGGAGGTTGTCGGAGTACTCTCCGCATACTGCAAACATTCCTTCTTTACGTCGGGGAGGTAGATATCTATATCTGTATACGACATTTCACATCCACCCTCTTCCTGGGACCCTGGTTCCTCCTTGATGGAAACACTGTTAAGAAGACCCATGTAAATGGTCCCAGCTAAAAATAAATAACATAATAATCATATTCAGTTGGAACGAAATATGTAAGATCTCGGAGGTAAACTGGGTCACTTGCAATAAATATCACAGACGATTATTTGACCTCGTGTATCAAAAATGTCAAATATCAAGATAGAGAATAGGTTAATCAAATTATACAGTCAGATATACAAGTAAGTTATAATGTTTTCGCATAAAACCAAAAATGTTTCTTGTACATAAAATTAAATATTCACTGTCCAGTTGACATTTTGTTACTTCTGCTTCCTATCATATTAGTCATTCAATTACTTGGAACGAACTAAATCGAACGCATTATATTTTTTGGATTTACTTGACATCGTGATTTAAATTTAAAGTAAAATAATATTTACAATCAATTCAATCAATAGAAACCGTGCGGCAAAAATCAGTGCGCAGTAAAATTTAGATAGATATTTAAAATATATCACAACAGCTTTTACCAATATGATTGCAGAAGAGAGACCGCTCAGTTCCTTAAGAGAACTCAGTACGATGTGGACTTCACAAACATGACTGGCAGTAAATACGTAATAAATTGAAAATTTCATTTGTATACTTGTTCTAAGAAAAAAAATTATAAAATGGATTGATTAATTAATATAACCGACTAAATTGAGTTAATATATTGATCGTAGCCACACAAAGTGTTGAACTGTCAAATTTACTATGGTGTAGATTTGAGTGAGTCCAACCAGTTGCTCCAATATTATCTGATTGTTAAAAACTCTCAGTATCCGCCGAAACCCCGTGGAAACAAACAAAACAATGGATTATCGGACGCATCGCCTTCATGTGCACAATCAAGTAGGTTAATCAAGTATTTGGGCATAATTGAGATCTGTATCTGAATCTACTAGCCCTGTACAATATGGGCAGTTTCATGAAAACCTATATATTACAATGCAACGTACTACTCGCATACTGCAAACATTCCTTCTTTACATCCGGGAGGTAGATATCTATATCAGTATACGGCATTTCACCTCCGTCCTCATCCTGCGACCCTGCTTCCACCTTGATGAAAACACTCTCTGTGTTGGGAAGATCCATGGCCTTCTGGTAAATAGTCCAAGCTCAAAATATGTTAGAGCTGAAACGGAATATAAATGAATCAATCATATTTACGAGGGTTATAATTATTTAAAAGTGATCACCTTCAGTTGGAACGAAATACTCAAAACCTTGAAGGTGAAATGGACCACATATAATAAATAATATAGACCGTTTTTTGACCTCTAGCTTCAAAGATGTCCAATATCAATATGGAGAGCAGATGTATAAAAATTTTGCCTGCTATACGATTAAGGTAAATTTTTATCGCATAAAGTAAAGAATGTTTTCAAGGAAACGTTTTTATCACAGGTGTCTTGTTAACAGTTTGTTTATTACGCCTAGTATATAAGTCTAACATGGAATGAAACAAAATCAAAATAAATATATTTCATGGATACACTTGTCACCACGATTTTTCCTAGGAAGAAGTATAGAAGGTTGTTGCAGAATCTCAATATTCTCTTCATTACTATCTTTACTGAAATAAGCACATCTCTTTCTTTTGGGCGGCGTAATGTCACTTCCACTATCTGTATCACTTGGGTTGTTACCCACTTCTTCACTATCACTTATTATCACATTACCATTGTCATTGCAATAAATATTATTAAATGTAAAAAGGTCCTCATCATCACTACTAGCGATACAATCACATTCCTAATTATAACTGAACTGCGCAGTAAAACTATCATTATTTTCCATAACGGTTAAATAAATATATTTTTTTAAATGCGTAAATTATATAGAAATATAATAGTTCCACAAAACACAAAAATATGGTCACAAAAAGTGGGAGTAATCTCGGAGAACCGTCGTAAAAGCAGTACAACAACTGACTGTTCCGAAAATGTTGGAATAAAACAAGCATTCAGTACGTTAAAATAATGCATCTTTTTTTACAAGAATATATCTAATAAACGGTAAATTTAAATGAATAAATGTTGTTATAGACAACATTTTGCGACCATTCTTTGTACTTATCGGAAATAATAGTTCGTAGAATGTACTTAGGTACATAGAAATTGGTGATTAAACTTTTACCTGCACCGGGCCAGACCCTCTGGCCGACGGAGCTGTCTACCAAAATCGTATGGGCCAGAATGTGTGGCCTAAAGAGTGGAAAAGGTTAAACTCGATTCATGTTTAAAATCATCAACACATTAAACTTTTAATTTTAATAAATTTTGAATATCCGCTTTCACCAATAACACGGGAGAACATTCAGAGAACTAAAAGCGGCGTTGACTTTACAAACATGACTGGTAGTAAATATATTTAACTGGATTAATATAACCGATGTAAATACGTTATGAAAGTTGAGTTTTGCAAGAGTTGAACCAATTGCTTTAATGTTATCTAAGTGGTAAATACTCTTAGTATCACCCTAAATCCCCATACAGATAAGAGAGGTTTCTTTAAATGGCTTTAGCCGTGTTTTGCGACCAGATTCCTTATAAAGCAAAATGGCTAAAAGCTATTAGTTTCAATTTTAGGGTGATAAGAAAACAAACTTGGTGATGTCTATTACTGACAAAGAGTAAACGCAAGACAAAATATGTAATATAACACCTAATGAAATTGACTAATTAGGATAATTTTAAGTTTTCCACTCAGTGTAAACAACCCCATGTAGGTACCGTCTGTCGCGAGTGGTGTCCGTCGTTCGTCTGGTGTTTGGTAGCTCAATATATTATATTGTGAATGTTGCCAAATATCTTCTTACAATAAACATGCATCAATTCTATTGTTCAGGACTTATATAGTCAATATAACATGAACCTACTTACACGAGTTCAAGGCAACAGTTCGAATGTATTGAAGAAACGTCACTAGAAAATTAGAAGTGCAACAAGGTGATTTACTTCGGAATAGAAATGTGATGTTCACTGAAGTGATACAAAACTGTATAAATGGAACACAAATATTATTCAGAATACAATACTACTTCAGAAAAAAGGAACAACAATGGTTTTGTGTTACTATGCAAGATGCACGAAGAGATAAATAAACCACTCACTAGATCGATACTGTCGGGCTTTTTGTATGAAAAAAGTTTTATGCACCACTTAACCACAGATAAAACTGACGGAGCGGTGATGATAGACACGGTAGAAAAGCTCAAGCCCGTTTAAAAAAAGCTGTGGCCATAGACAATACAATAGCGCCAGTCATTCGTCTTGTGGTCCATAAAACTATTTTAACACAAAATAAAAACGTCCTTGAAGCAGAATAATACCATGATGTTACCTGAGGGTGAGGTTCACCTGACAAAGCATTTTCGTAAGTAAATTAAATTCCACAGCAAACTTTCGCAATTGGAAACTTTGTCAGAGGAACTTGTTAATCTTATACAAAAAACCCAAAAGTTAAAAAAAAAATTGAATATATGAATAACGAAAAGAATTTGTAAAATATGATTGTGCTTATCTATGACAGTCGAATTCTTTTTTTTTTTTGCTTATTTTGAATAGAAAAAATAGTAAACTCATGGTGACATGTATAAAAAAAAATAATATCACCATAACAATAAGATAAAACCGGATAATCATTGATCTATAACAGCGCCCTTTAGGCGATCACCCAAATTTTGTTATTACTTTATTGTGAATAATTTAGTCAATGTGAAGGTAGACATATTTTCCAAGAATGGATATGTAATAAAGTAAATATGTAGGTAAGAAGCACTTTTAACAAGGCATTTAATGTATTTTGCGATTGCAAAAACCTGACGCGTAATTTACGTTGGAATAACGTTAGAACTGTCAATTCATTTTACTTGAACTTACGTAGGTAGTACAATTAGGTGAATTTAAATATATGTTTGTAACTCGCTAATTCTACACTGGCTTTATATTTTTATCACGAAAAACATTCAAACAATATTTTAGACACGAAATGATAGTATTTCACGTCCCACGTGGCCTCTAGCGAGATGTCAAACTCTAAGCCAATGAGATCTCAGCATTCTGCCACAATATTTTTATCTAAAAGAAAACGGAGTTAGGCGTTTCGGTTTCAATTGGCTTTCAAGGACAGGTCGGAGTTATATGCCTCTGAACAAAGAAATGGAAACGTCACTAGAGGTGATCGATATTTTAATCCCGGTTATTAGGAACCTGTTCCATAGTTGTCACTGGAACCGTCGGAATAATTTCTGCGAGGAACCAGTTCCTCAGCGAAATTCTCGACTCCCTCTTCCTCATCACAGGATTCGGTTTCACGTACCGGTTTATTTCTACAAAAGTCAAACAACATTTAAATATTTCTGATCTTAGTGAGGAATAATTATTTTCCGAAGGGGACTAATAATAAACTTTTTTAATTTAAAATTGTCCCTTGCTTTAAGACGAAATCTTTTTCTTCCAATACTTTAATAATATTTAAATCATATTTTTAAGAAGCATAAACTTTTTTGCTCGCCATAATTTACAATAAAAATTAATAATTTTATGACTATTTTAATTTTAATCACACTCTACTGGTTACGATAGCTGTAACGGACGTACTGCTCCGATATCAGCCGACGTCACCCCATATTAAAATCTGCCATTTGCCTTAACTTTGCCTGTCCTTAAACTGAATAAACTGTCCTCTATGTATGTGAAATTGTTATGTATAATGAAAGAAATGTATAAAATGTATGTCTGAACCTCTATGTAAACAATAAATGAAACGTCGGAGCTTGGATAGAGGTATACGGGCAGAGAAGTATTGTTAGAGCTGGTAAAATCATGAGAGCATTTAATTCGGGCACGATTATTAGAGTCGTGCTTATACGAGAGTGAACGCTCGGCCGCGACCCGAAGCCAAGGGCCGCGCGCCGTCACAGCGTCGAGGTGGTTTGCCGCCCGAGCGTTCCACAAGCGCGACTCTGGGAACCGTGCCTGAACAAAGAGAGGCCGTGGTCGCGTTCGGCCATGAGCCCGAAATTACCGGCCGAGGGGCGGTAGCCAACCCGGCGGCGGGCCGCGGGCACGTAACAAACACGGGCCTCGATTCCAGGAATCAAAGAGAAAGCGGGCCCGTGTGAACGTCGCTCGGTCAGCGAAGGCCGCCGGGGTCCTATAAAACGGGCAACAGCCCCTTGGAAAGACAGTTAGCCAGCAACCTCCACCAGCTCAACACCTCTCTCTCTGCTCTGCCCTCTACCTCGCTCCGACTTCTGCTTCTACTCGCCTTCTTTCACTCTGACCCCCGCCTCACCCTGGACCACGGACTTGCTTACCCCTTCGGACCAGACTCGGAATCAGCTCAAGAACAAGCGACAAGCAATCGGACCAGCTCTACAGCGGCTTCAGAGACGGCCCCGTTCTACCCCTCCACGCCACTGAAGAACGACATCTTACGCCTCCACAGATTGGGATCACCGGCCCTATCTACAGTCTTATGTATCACGATTACGTCTGATACATAAGTGGTCCTTCGCCGCCGGATCTTTCTGTGGAAGAGATGTCACCTTCACTGCGCTCTGGGAAGAACAGCGCTGACGGGGATTCATCGCAGGGAAGCGATGATCCCACACCAACCGGGGCGGCCACAGCCGCGCCCCCCGGACTCCGGCCAACCGCCCCCCTGGCCCCCTCTGATCCCCGAGCGGACCTACTGCCTGGTCCCTCCGGCGCATCACCACCACAGACGCCCCCTGCCGCGGCCGACGTCTCGTCACGAAGCGAGGCTTCCAGCGAGGACACGCTCCGGCAGGTGCAGCTCGAGCTAAGAGCTGAGAGGCGGCGCACCCAGAAGCTGCAAGACGACCACGCCCGACAGATGGCAGAACTTGTCGCCACGCTGAAAGACCTCACGCGGACCGTTTCACCTGCTGCCTGGCAACCCGACGGAGCATATCCCGGAAGCCAGCCACCTAGCGGCCCCGGGCAAAGCTGGGGCTACGCACCCGAGGCGCACACCACTGGCTTACGGGTGGGCCTTCCACAGACAGCGGCGCCCCCGAGCGGCCCCAGTCATAGCCTTGCGTACACAGTGGGGGGAGAGCCCACTGTTCCGCACACCACTGCGCCGCGGCTGGGTTACGGACCGACGCCGACGCCGGCGCCCTCGGGCGTACCTACGCAGAGGTACGCAGCGGAGACGCACGCCACAGCTCCACGGGCGGAGTACCCACCGACTGCGGCGCCATCTAGCGGCTTCGGGCGATACCCGGACTACGCAGCGGAGACGCACACCACTGCGCCGCGGCTGGATTACCAACCGACGCCGACGCCGGCGCCCCCGGGCGTACCTAGTCAGGGGTACGCAGCGGAGGCGCAAACCACTGGCCCACGGATGGGCCTGCCACAGACTGCGGCGCCCTCTAGCGGCCCCGGTCACAGCCTTACGTACACAGTGGGGGGAGAGCCCACTGTGTCACAAACTACAGCCCAGCATAGCGATGTTTTCGGGAGCTCACGCCGCGCCGTGAGGGCTCACACCGGGACGGGGAGAAACCATGCTGCGGATCCACTCACGGACGGCGCTTCCCCAGGCGCCGCGACGCTGCGAGGTGGACCAGAGCCGCAGTACAGCTATCCCGGTGTGACCCGCGGGCCCGCCCAGTTCCCAGCATTTGCCCCGAGCGGAAACTCGCCATCGCAGCCCCCCGCTGACGGATACGGGGCCTGCAACCGAACGGATGAGGCAGCGAGGCAGACACGAGACTGGGTGCATCAAGGGAGTGTCCCTCTCGCCCAGGTGACGGCCATGTTCGCCGACGCCCTCCGGCAGTCCCAGGCCGGTGGCACACCTCGCTACCATCCCGAAGATGAGCGGATGGCATCCCTCATCGCCCGGCAGTCCAGCGCAAAGGACTTGCCGCCCTACGCTGGCGACGCCATAGAGTGGCAAGCCTGGAAGGCGCAATTCCTCCAGTCGACGGCCACCTGCGGGATGACGGCGGCCGAGAACCTGATGCGGCTGCAGCGTGCCCTGAAGGGAAAGGCACGAGAAGCCGTCAGCCCTCTCCTCCTGGACCCGGCGCAGGTGCCGGAAATTATGGATGTCCTGGAGCACCGCTTTGGGGGCGCGCACTCTGTCGCGGCTGTCATGTTCGACAGGATAAAGCGGCTAACCCGACTACAAGAGGACGCATCGACCGAGGTTCTGGTGGAGTTCTCGGGCACGGTGCAGAACATCGTGGCTTCGCTGGGGAATCTGCGGGGTGATTACCTCTCCAACCCGGCCCTCCTCAGCGAAATCGCCTCCAAGATGCCGTTAGCCCTACGCCTCTTGTGGTTGGGTAAGGTGGCCGACCAGACGCACGCGGCCACTGTGGTGCAGCTTGCCGCGTTCCTGAAGCGGCTGACCAACGCGGTGCCGCGGTCGGGCCTCACCGACAATGGCCGAGCAGCGCGGCCGAGCAGCTCGGCCGAACAACAGCGGGCCGCCCGCCCGTATCGTGAAAACGTGTACGTGACCGACGAGCGCCCGGAACCCCGCAGTGAAGTTTGGTGCGCACTGTGCAAAAACGATACGCACAAGCTCTACAAGTGTCCCCAATTCGCCGAAGAAACAATCAGTGCGCGTTGGGAGCTTGTGAAAAGTGAACGGTTGTGCTTTAAGTGTCTGGACGGCGTGCACCAGACGAAACGGTGCGAATACCGGACCAACTGCGGAGTGGGGACGTGCCGGGCCCCGCACCATCGCTTGCTGCACGATGACGCATACACTCGTGACCGCGAGACGCACACAGTCACGAACACGTGGGAAAGTGAGGGACAAGTGCTAATGAAAGTGATTCCCGTGACATTGTGCGGCCCCGGGGGCCATGCGACCGTGCACGCGCTGCTTGACGAGGGCTCTGCAATAACCCTAGTCGAGGCACATGTTGCAGACATCATCGGAGCCGCGGGTCCGGTACGCGGCCTGCGAATTCGGGGCGCTAATGGGATGAGCTCATCCGATGCTACGTCCCGGCGGGTGAGACTGTCGGTGCGCGGCGACGGAGACGCGTTTACGGTGACGGCACACACCGTAACGGACCTAGACCTCCCGCGGCAAACAGTGGCCGGCCGCCGGCAAGTGAAACCACGGCTGCTGATCGGCCAAGATAACGGGCCGCTTATCGTGTCGCGGGAGGTGCGGAAGGAAGAGAGCGGCCAAATGACGTCCCGGACAGCCCTCGGTTGGATCACGCATGGGAGCACCCGGCGCGACGCCGACGCCGGGACAACGCTGAGGATGGCTGGTCCGAACACCGTCCTCGCCGCCGACGCCCTGGACCATGCCGCCGGGGACCATGCCGCCGGGGAACATGCCGCCGGGGACCATGCCACCGGGGACCATGCCGCCGGGGACCATGCCGCCGGGGACCATACCGCCGGGGACCATGCCACCGGCAACAATGCCGCCGGGGACCATGTCGCAGCACGCCGCTTGCGAAGAGTGTAGCCGAGCTCCACGGGGGGAGTGTAACGGACGTACTGCTCCGATATCAGCCGACGTCACCCCATATTAAAATCTGCCATTTGCCTTAACTTTGCCTGTCCTTAAACTGAATAAACTGTCCTCTATGTATGTGAAATTGTTATGTATAATGAAAGAAATGTATAAAATGTATGTCTGAACCTCTATGTAAACAATAAATGAAACGTCGGAGCTTGGATAGAGGTATACGGGCAGAGAAGTATTGTTAGAGCTGGTAAAATCATGAGAGCATTTAATTCGGGCACGATTATTAGAGTCGTGCTTATACGAGAGTGAACGCTCGGCCGCGACCCGAAGCCAAGGGCCGCGCGCCGTCACAGCGTCGAGGTGGTTTGCCGCCCGAGCGTTCCACAAGCGCGACTCTGGGAACCGTGCCTGAACAAAGAGAGGCCGTGGTCGCGTTCGGCCATGAGCCCGAAATTACCGGCCGAGGGGCGGTAGCCAACCCGGCGGCGGGCCGCGGGCACGTAACAAACACGGGCCTCGATTCCAGGAATCAAAGAGAAAGCGGGCCCGTGTGAACGTCGCTCGGTCAGCGAAGGCCGCCGGGGTCCTATAAAACGGGCAACAGCCCCTTGGAAAGACAGTTAGCCAGCAACCTCCACCAGCTCAACACCTCTCTCTCTGCTCTGCCCTCTACCTCGCTCCGACTTCTGCTTCTACTCGCCTTCTTTCACTCTGACCCCCGCCTCACCCTGGACCACGGACTTGCTTACCCCTTCGGACCAGACTCGGAATCAGCTCAAGAACAAGCGACAAGCAATCGGACCAGCTCTACAGCGGCTTCAGAGACGGCCCCGTTCTACCCCTCCACGCCACTGAAGAACGACATCTTACGCCTCCACAGATTGGGATCACCGGCCCTATCTACAGTCTTATGTATCACGATTACGTCTGATACAATAGCACTTCCCTTGTCAGGAGAATATTAAAACTTACTTTTGACACCATATTATTATGACACTCCATCACAACAAAAGCAACATTTTCAGCTTACTGTGGTGGTAGTAGGAGATTTTAAAATATTGTCAGGTTATTCGTAACCCGGGATTGTTTGTCTTTCTTTTTATAATATATATATATATATATATATATATATACATGGTGTCCGGAAACTCGTAGTACAAGCGGGAAACTGGAGAATCTACACCACATGGGGAACCCAAATAAACATAAAGTTTTTTGATTTGAGCATTTTTATCAAAAAAAAAAAACAAAAAAAATATATTTTCGGCTATTTCAGGGTTAAAATGCTAATAATAATTTCAATCCATTGCATCGCGTCGGCGTCTCAGATCGAATGACGTAAAAATGTTAACCCTGAAATAGCCGAAAATATATTTTTTTTGTTTTTTTTTTTTGATAAAAATGCTCAAATCAAAAAACTTTATGTTTATTTGGGTTCCCCATGTGGTGTAGATTCTCCAGTTTCCCGCTTGTACTACGAGTTTCCGGACACCATGTATATACATATATATATATATATAGTAGTGATTTTTCTTTGTTTGTTCCTTCTTATTTCCTATACCTTTTCCAAACATAAAAGTGAGCTCTGGAGTTATGAAATTTATATACAAATTCACATCTTATTTCCCATACCACTCTACCGACTGCGATAAAACTTTGTAACTTTGAGTTGTGCGCACGCCCGCGAAGGTTTCCCTATATTATATTCAACTATGGCGTTGTGAAATTTGTATAAATATTCTCTTATTATTTCCTTTATCATTCAACCGATTGCGATGAAACTTTGGTGAGTTGCTTTGCGCACGCCGGCGAAGGTTTCCATATATAAAGGTGAACTCTGGCGTTATGAAATTTGCATTCAGATTGTATACGGTGGCGCTCGAGTTGTTATTAAAGTGTGTGCATTATTTCTTGTAGCTTAGCAGTAGGGACTGAAAGAGGGAAGGGTGAGGGTAGGTAAGTTTTTTGATTTTCACGGCCAAAAGCATTTTTGTTGTTTGTTTTTGGTGTGTTATGCCGTGTTGCGCTAACTCCTTCTTTAGCCGACGTTTCGGACAGCGTTGCAGTGTCCATCATCAGGGCAGATCCGGTATCTACATCTTCGGATCTACCGGATCTGCCCTGATGATGGACACTGCAACGCTGTCCGAAACGTCGGCTAAAGAAGGAGTTAGCCCAACACGGCATAACACCCCAAAAGAAACAACAAAAAAGGGTGAGGGTAATCCGTGAGGGGGGAGGGTTCGTGGGATGCGGGACAAATCTTTCTTTGAGTGGCATTGAAACGCGTGCCAGGTACTCGACAGTTCCATTATAATAATTTACTTCCATGATAATAATATATTAAGCAATGTCCAACTTTTTTTTATTTCTGACCGTGACCGGGTTTAGCCTATCAACCATCTTTAGACTTCCATCTTCGTTGTTACTACATAGCAACGAAAATGGGATATCCATATTATTTGAATAAAATCATTGCATTCCACCCCTTTTGATCCCCCTCCCTAAATTTAATGTATATAAACATGTTATGAAGCGGTGTTAAGTCTTATTTAAAAGTTATTATTTAAAACACCTCTTCAGAACAAGTACCATTGTTAGTATTAATTTTGATTAAAATTATAGAGAGCACGGTCTGGCAACACATAGACCGCCGGGGAGTCTATTGTTTTGTCTCCGTTTCCTTTTTTTTGGGACTCTGGAATTGTTACACGAGCGGGAGCGGCCGTGTAATGATCGCACAATATTAGTTTTTTTTACAAAAACCTAGTCGGTGGTGCAAGTTCTTTTAAATAAACGACCGTATAAAGGTTCACCGTGTGTGTGTTCGTGAAAATCACAAATGTTCTACTGAAGATTATATACGCGATCCCTCGCAAATCGGTATTCCGCGGACTCCGCGAATTGAAGCATACACCTCAAGTGGCGCTATACAAGCCATATTTTTCCAAACGATAAATGGATAGTAAAATCACACGCCCGGACGGCACCCGCTTAAGTAATCTGCCCGATCAGCTCCACAATTGATGGATTCGCTCCATAAACGCTAGACCCGTTACGCTCCAGAATCGCTTATCAGTCACCTTGTCGGAGACGCTGGACCCGTCTCCTGGACACGTTACTCTCGGACCAAAGCCCTGATGGTGCCAGCTGGATCCGTCTGGGACAGATCACCGACGGCCGGATAGAAGCTCCACGCTCACTTCCCGTTATTCAGTGGTTAGTCAGTTTAGATAGAATTAAAAACCAATTTTTGATCCCTGGGGGTAAGTGCCGACTCATTATATGTATCATGTTAACATAAATATATTTTCCATGATTTATACTTTGCAAAAACTATCATCTTTCATTTCACTACAATTAGTAGAACCTGTAGTCCTTTGTGTGCCCATGCCTTGGTGACAGTTTTCATGCTCTGCTCATCCCGAACATTACTCGAGGACCGAGTATTGGCGCGCAGAAAATCTGCCAAGTTCTGGATGGCATTAATTTAAAATATGACCGGTAACAAACCACAGTTTAAAGAATATCTGTACCAGTCTGAAGATGACCTCAGTAGGCTGAATCTCTTACGATCAGAATTTTTTTTTTATGTGACACCTCACAAAAGCGTCCCTGCCAGTGTACAGACAGGGGAACTATGTAACCACCCGGTTGGGCGGCGTTGTGAGGCGGGTTAAGGTAGGGGCTGTAGGAAGGGATTAATTAATGCGGGCCTTGAAGAGGCTCGGATTATAGGAGAGAGATGCCGGTAGCTCGTTCCACATACGAGCCGACTTAAAAAAAACGACCCGTTCTCATGAAGCTAACGTCAACTATAAACGGGTGTTCCGCTCGTGCATTAGGGATCAATGCTGCCAGCTCCTTGGAGCAGGCCCATTGAAATACCTGTAGAACAGACACAGCATGCCCACATTGCGTCTATGCATTAGAGAAGGCAATCGGTCTGTTAACAACGGATTGGGGCACCAGCGCAGAGGTGGCTCCCAAATTCAACTGTTGGGCGGACTTGAGACTTGTACAGGGTCAGCAGCTGGTCACTGTTGAAGAATCTCCTAGCCGTGTACAAGACGTCCAGCTTCTTGGAAGCCTGATTTACTTGGGCTTCTATGGATTCCCGATATTTGAGCCCGTCTGATATATTAACTCCAAGCATTTCAATGGAGTCTTTATTGGGGAGAGTGCTCCCATCAAATTGCACCAGACTTTATTTTCAGTATATCAACGATAGCGTCGTCATATACTTTCATGATGGAGACTTGATCTCCCTCTTTGCCGAAATCAGACACGCTTGGGTTTTTGAGACGTTGAAACTGACCAAGTTGGCCTTACCCCAGGCACGAACCATCTCGTTTTTACTTCAAAACTTCCCGAGCCGTTCGGACATCATAGGTGGAAGGAAGCCTGTCAAAAAGATAACCCTCGTGAACGGTGCTGTCATCAGCGTAGCAGTGAATTGGTGCACATTCAACGAGATCGTTGATGTGCAACAAAAACAGCGTCGGTGACAGCACAGATCCTTGTGGCACCCCCGCATTGATTTGGTGCGGTGAGGAAGAGGAGCTGTCAACCACGGTTTGAATTGTTCTTCCCCTCAGAAAGTCCGCAGTCCAACTATGCAGGGTTGGGTGGATCCCATACGATGGTAACTTCCCGACAAGCGCCCGGTGCCAGACTCTGTCAAATGCTTTGGAGATATCCAACCCAACGGTTTGGGTTTCACCAAAACGCTCCATGTACCGCCCCAAATATTTTTTTTATTTTTTTATTTTTTTTTTTATTATTGTACAACAGAACATTCGTTCCAGTTACAGTACAATTTTACAAACAGTATAATTTAAAACAAATTCAATACAATTTTACAAACAATTAAATACAATTTTACAAACAGTATAATTTTACATCATATCAGCATTTGGGTAAGTGACTCTTCAAAAATTGTTTTAGGTCGTTTAAAGAACAGTCATTTACATCCAAATTTTTGCTAGTTCGTTCAACAGCACCACTCCCCTCGTCATGCTATGCTTTGCCAAGACGTCGGTTTTGCCATTTGGTACTCTAAATAAGTCATGGTATCGACTTTGGCTGTAGTGGTCTGGTACATATAAATCATAGCATCCCAAGAGGAATGGGCTATCAATAAAATTGTTCCAAATTTTGAAAGATATAGTGGCTAGGCTTGCTTTCCGCCTAGTTTCCAGACTCAACAGGTTACCTCAAGTAAGTCGATATGGTGCATGAACCTGGGATAGGTTCCATGCGTCCGCATATAGACATACCTGAGGAATTTCTTCTGGATTTGCTATATCATTTCAATGTACTTCTGGTGGTACGGTGCCCAAACATCGCTCGCATACTCCAGCTTGCTTCTCAGTATGCCATCGAACAATGCTAACATAGCATCTTGGTTATTGAACTGCTTGCGTCACATATCCGAGTAGATCGCCACTCGATCGGTTTCGACGAAACCTATATTGCCTATCGCTTAGGATATTGTTTTTCTTGAGATATGTGAGCAATTTGTTGTTATCCACCCTTTCCAATACCTTTGAGAGTATGGAAGTGATGGCTATGGGGCGGTAGTTAGAAGGGCCGGAGTGGAGCCCCTTTTTTTGGGATTGGGTGGACGATTGCCCTTTTCCAAAGACCTGGCACCTTTCCACCTTGGAGGGAGAGCCTTAATAATTTCGCGAGCACTGGAGTTAATTCTGCAGAACACCTCTTGAGGACCAAGGCAGATATTCCGTCCGGCCCACTGGCTTTGTCGACTTTCAACTCGTTCAAGACCCGGAGAACCTCTCTTTTCCGGATTTTCGGTTCCTCCATTTGAAAACCGCAGTGCGGAATGGAAGGGGGAGTCTCTCCGTTATCTTGAAGAGTTGAGTTTTCCGCGAAAATTTTGCCTAATAATTCAGCTTTTTCGCGGGCCGAGTTAGCCAGCCGACCATCAGGCTTGGTCAGAGGTGGGAAAGTGGTTCTGCAGAAATTTCTTCCGATCGAGCCAGCGAGCGACCAGAAAGCACGGCTACCAGTGGGGCAGTCAGCCAGCTTTTTCGCAATTCTCTGGTCGTGGTCACTCTTAGCTCTATTTAGAACTCTCTTGCAATCCCTTGCCCGTTTTCGGTATTCCGAAAGGTTATTCATGGAGCTGATCTTCCGGAGTGCATTATATGCCGTATTTTTGAGTCTGACAGCTTCAGCACAGCGATGGTCAAACCATGGTTTTGTGCCCGCTCCAGAGGATTTGATGGAGAAGGAAATGTAGAAATCCATTGCTGATGTGATTACCTCTCCCACCTCGCGTGCACAAATTGATGGGTCATCGGAGCTAAAGCATACAGTACTCCAAGGAAAGGCGCCGAAGAAAGACCGCATGCCGTCCTATTTTGCTGCCCTATGGTGCCATACCTTCCTCTTTACATGTTTGTCAGGTTGACGGTTCATGTAGGATGGGACAGAGGTGGTAATCAGGCAGTAATCAGAGCATTCTAAGGGCGCTGTCACATCCACTCTGTACCCGAGTGGCTCAATAGTGAGAAACAGATCGAGCAGGTTGGCTCGATGTGATGGGATGTCTGGTATTCTGGTCGAAGATTCTATGAGTTGGGTTAGTCCATGGATAAGAGCAAAGGTTTCCGCTGATCTATTGGCCGAGTTCGTTGGGCCCGAGAACTTCAAAATTAAGTGGAAACACGTTTCAATTTGTTTTCATGTATTTTTGGGGGGGTTATTTTTAACAAAAGTACACCAGGTATAATGGAAACAAATTAAAATATTTTAAAATTTATTGAAATGCCTTTGAAAATGTATAGAAAAACACAAACAATTTGAAGATAATGAAATAAAAAATAAAACATATCTGAAAATACGCGCAAAACCATCTTGTCTGGATAACTTTTGGACAAATATTAAAATGAAAGATCTTCATTGAATAAAATCCATCATCTGGAAAAATAATATTACCAATCATCACACACGCTTGCTTATTATTATATGAAACTTAAATTTAAAAAAAAAAATTAATAAAAAACTTTTCGCAGAAGAAATCACATAATACATTAAATTAGCACAAATTGAACGTGAACTTCAAAACCGAGAAATTGCAGCATGTAATCAATTCTGAAACGTTGAATTATGCTCAAACTTTCTAAACATTTTATCCACGCATATTAAAAAAAAACTCTACAACTGAAATTCCAAACCGTAATCCGGAAATTTTTTTTTTCTTAAAACCGTGGATCACTCGGGGTCTATTAAACTCAATAAGAGAAACAGTAAGATTTACAAAAAAAAAACAGTTAAATTCCCAAATAACAAAGAATTGGAATGGAATCATAAAATCATTAAAAATAAATCAATTCGATTTATAAAAATCAGTGAAGAAGACTACTACAACAAAACATAATAAACTCCGAAAACAACCCAAAAATAATCTGGCAAACAATTAACTGTGCAATAGAAAACAATAAACAAAGACATACTAATAAATTGAAGCCGAAATAACGTTATAATAAATGCCATTGAAAATCCAAAAAAAAATGTATTAAACTCCTTCTTCACAAAAGTGGGTCAAAATCTTGCCAAAAAAATTTATGTAACAAAGGGATCGACTACAAAACCAATTATTGAAGATATACAAATCTAAACACACTATCCATATTCAAAACAATCAGCGAGTAAATATTTTAAACATAATTGAAAACATGAAAGGAGGGTCATCTTATGTCACGTATGCTTTATATGTGGAAAAGCATAAAGGTCCAGTTAAAGAAAACATATGGCGGAAAATGTTCTATGAAAAGTTTAACGGTAATGTCCGTGACCGGGTTCTATATTAAAAAGTGGAAATACCCAAAACGTAACAAACTATGGACCGATTCCCCTTATTTCAAACATTGGCAAAATATTAGCATACTCACACAAAACTTTTGAAATAATGAGATGATAACATCAAGGAGAATGTAGCAAATTGGATAAAAAGCCGAATTGGATAAATTATTGCACACCTAGATAAAGGGTAGCACAACTCGAAATAATTCAAAATTGAGTTATTGCGATTGTCGGAATCTGCGTCGAAAACTACACAAATAATAATAATAATAATTTTATTTCATAATTTAATAATAATAATTTTCATTTATTTCGGCTACTGGCATTATACCTAGCTCTCTCATTAAAAATTTAGGCGTATTAGATCTATCAAAAAATTTATATATAAAGATGCAAAAGTCGGTCATTTTGAATACATGTAGGATAACGAAAGATTTTTTAAATATTTATGTTGAGGAATCAGTAGGATTTATAGGCCCTGTTAGAAGTACTACCGAGCCGAACCCTCTGATATGAAAATATCTGGAGTCGGTGAATTTTTTTTCCCATTTGATCTCTGGTGAGTTGACGTGTTGTTGTTCTTGTATTGTTTTGTATTTATTTTACTTATATAATGCACTTGCATAGTGTTCATTGACTAGCTGATCATTTGTGGAAAAGTGAGTGGAAGGGTTTAGTTTTTCCTATGGGGAAGATTAACCCGGACAACAAAATCGGAAGTTAAAAAAAAAAAAATAATAATATTGGACAATTTTTATAGCGCCGCTTTTGTGAGTTATCACCTCAGGGGCTACAAACTACAAAGACACCTGTCTAAGAATCTCCATCAATAATAAAGTGATGGCGCTGTAAGTTAGTCTTTCTGAGTTGCTCCACGTACAGTGTACACCCACCACCAACAACAGTAACACATCACTAGTTACGACATACCAGGCATAGGGGAAAGTGCTGTCAATACGCACAAAGACTGTATTATTTCGACTTAGGATGGGTCGTTTCGGAGAATTTGAACAATTCTTCAAATTTCAAAGCTTATTTTCAACTTCTGTGGAAGATTTTTTCATGTTCTGTTATTATTTCAGTTTTGTTAAGCAATTAGCCTATAAAGATGTAAAAACAGAATTTGAATGAGACTTTCACAGAACCCGAAAATGAACGTTGAAATTTGATGAATTGTTCAAATTCTCCGAAACAACCCGTCCTTAGTTTTGTATTCGTGATTAACTGCAGTCATAAAGCGTGAATTATTTTAGTTGATTTGGTATTCGTGATTGAACCTGTCTTGTTTCTTGGGCGTTCTACATATCAACTCCACTTACTCCGGTTTTGCTTACAAAAGTAAGTAATTTTAATTTTACTAATTCATAATAGTTTAGTGTTGTTGAAATTATTTTACAATATTTGAGTTAGTCTGGTATTGCTGGTTAAATTAAAATTCGCTCTAATTCTAAAGCAAACAATGCTATTGTTTATTTTGACAGAGGCATATTTAAAGTTGTCGTTGTATTTCTGAAATCGATTTTTATAAATTTTATTTGTCTGAAATACTGCGATTTAAAAACATTTTTTTCGAGTTAGTATAGTATTCGTGAATTTTAACTACTTCGTATTTTTGCTACAGATCATGAAGGGCCGTGGGCTTTTATTTTAACAGAATGCGATGGAGGCTAGCTCAAATGAGCCTGAGAGCAGTTATACGGAGATGGAGCTTCAAGAGAACTCAACAATACCCTCCACGAGCACCAAGGTGATGAAAAAAATGTCGAGAAATGACTCTATGGAGTTACGAAAGAACCCAACGACGGTAGCATCACTATCAACCAGTACCCAGGTAAAACTATCGCACTGTATTTCACCAGTTAACAGCGATTATACGGAGATGGAGCTTCGAGAAAACTCAAAACACCTTCGACGAGCACCGAGGTGATGGAAAAAACCTCGAAAAATGACACCATGAATTTACAAAAGAATCCAACAACGGTAGCATCACCGTAAAACCATCGTACTATATTTCACCAGTTAACAGCGATGGAAGCGATTTCGACGATTCGGATGCGGATCCGCTCTTCAACCCACCTCCCACAGAGGTAACGCACTGTCCATCACTCATCGTTCCAATAATGACGTCTCGTTCTTCCATTACTACCTTCTCCTGCAGTTCTAGCTCATCATCTAGTAGTTCCAGCAGCAGTTCTCCAAGCAGTTATAATACAGAAATAGATAGTAACGCTGTGCCATCTGCCACGCCGGATTCTGCCAATCTTTTAAACGAGAATCCGCTTGCTGAAGCTTCCACCTCTCAACCGATCATAGAGCAGTCTGCTAATTCTGAAAGCCTTCAAAGGTGTAAGAAAAGGATAAGAAACCCTTCCGGCTGGTCCTCAAATATTAAGAAATCTCGGCGAAACACCGGGAAGGCTTATGTCAGTTCAACAAATAAGAGCGTCCCTGAAAGAGCAGTCAAGCCTCCATGCCAAGATAAGTGCAAATTGAAATGCAAAACTAAAACAGGTGAAAAATTACGCAAAACTTTGTTCGATAGTTTTCTGAGACTAGGCGACTTTCAAAAGCAAAGAGAGTTCATCGTAAGGCACACTCAAGAAATTAAGCTTAAATACAGATACAGCAGTACCCAAAATTATAGATCACTTAATTCCGCATTTTTCTTTGAGGTTGAAAACGTTCGTATTAGAGTCTGCAAGACTTTTTTTAAAGTGACTAGTTCATTAGGACAGCTCTTTCGAAAAGACAAGAAGGCGGTTTCATAAAAGATGACCGAAGGGGTAAGCACGGGCAGCGCTTGACCATAGATAATGAAATAAAAAACAGTGTCATAGCTTTCATCAAGTCTATCCTCAGAATTGAATCTCATTACCTTCATGCACAAACAACGAGAGAATTCATCCCAAGTGAAAAATCACTTGCAGATCTATACCTAGATTACAAAGATCTACGCGAAAATGAAATTACCGATTGCTTCGTCATCTACTTTTAATCGTATTTTTAATACACAGTTTAATATTTCTTTTCACATCGGTTCACGACGGTTTTTAAAAAAGCGTTTGGAAGGATTCAAAAGCGAACACAATCACCAATTTTCTCCACGTTTGAGACAAGCCTATCTGCAAAAAATACCATTGGGTAGCAATAAAAAGCGGGACATTATGGAATTAATTGACCAAAAACAAAAACAAAAAAAAAATATTCAACAGAGTTACGTTGATTCTTATTACAAAAATGCACTAGGTATAGAATAAAAATTTCAGGACCTATATCTGTAGGTAAACATGATTTCAAAGAAAGTCAGAATAGTTATGTTTTTGATGATTATATAATAATATATTAAATATTAGGTAAAAGGTTCAAAATAAAAGTCTGATTTAATTTATTAAATTAAAATCCTCTTGTTGAGTCTGATTATAATAATAATATGTAGTACTTATGTGCTTTAGATGCCTTTATTGTTACCTTTTCGATATCGTTTTTTTGGTACCTAATTTAAGTTAACAGAAAACATTTTAGATATTTTTTCTAAAATATCTATCAAAGAAGAGCCGTGTTTTTAATAAAATAATACATTTCCTGTTGTGTATAGACTAATGATGTTAAAATACTAGTTAAAGATGTTAACACCTAAACTATAAGAGTAATGTCAACTTTGTTAAACGTTAAACTAATCTATTAAAAGTTTAATAGTTTTCTAATTAGAATTATGTAAGTGTTCATTTTATTTTCCAAGCCATTTCCTAAATCTGTTTTTTGTTATTGTCTTCATTTGTTTGTTATTTTAATATTAAATAAAGATGTTTTGTGACAAAAAAAAATGTTTCAATTTATGATTACATAATACAAAATCCAAAACATAATTTAGATGCACTACTCTTTCTGTGAAGATTAAAAGGTTATATAAAGACATGGAAAGTGATAAAACAAAAAATTATTTACTGGGTTATGTAGGTTTGGTTAGGTTAGGTAAACAAATTATACAGAATAAGAGTGCATTCATTCAAAATTTATCACTTATATGGAAGCAATTTGAGTTGATAAAATTATTAAACACTGATTTAGTCACGAATACTAAAATAACACGAAATTAATTAATAAACAAGTGATACGTGTATTTGATGATAAGTAATTGAGCAAATAAATATCCTAGTAAAATAACATACAACATTATATAACAATATTTTTATTCGGTCACATAGAAATCGAGTAAATGTTTTTTGCTGTTCCTGAAAAAAGAGGTATTTTGAGTTGTACTACTCTTTATCTAGGTGTGCGATATGTCAAAATAAATACCATATTATATGATGATAAAGAGACATCTGAATATGGAATCCCTCAAGGAACGGTGGGTCCAATATTATTAATCTTATATGGACATTCTCTCAATTACTCCATGGTAGTATCGCTATACCTCTTATGCTAACGACACATTACTCAGTGAAAGTGATAATACATGGGAACAAACAGAAGGCAACAAAATACATAAATACACTTAAATACTGGTTTGACGTAAACCCACTATATTTAAATAGCAAAAAAACGTACGCTTCACCATTTGCAATAAAATCAAATAACGTTTTGTTCATTTTGAAAGCGTATTTTACTTAGTTATTCTTTCCCTTTCCTTTCTTCGTTTTTTCTTTCTTAACGCTATTGTTTTTTTTTTTAGTTTCCAATGATGTTTTTTGTAAGTTATTACTATCATTTTCTTTTCTATTCAAAGCCTTCTTTATCAGGCATTCCATATAGGTTTTGTCTTCTGCAGGCATATATTTATAAGCGCTTCGTATATCCTTTATTTTTTTTCAGTCAAAGTAGGTACTATTTGATTGTTTGGCCATAACATCAGACAGTATTTCAATTTTGTTTACTGTTATATTGACCACAGATGTAGGTCCATCAAAACTGGTTTTGTATTGAATCAATTTCCAATCAGATTTTGTGTATCTTAATAATTTCACTTTCGTATAGGGAATCTGTTGAAAGCCGAATTTGATTGCTTCTTCGTGATACGTATAAAAGTCTGTATCCAGCATCTGTATAAAAGTTAGGGTCAGAGCTTTTGATTTTATCTTTAACAGAGCTCGTAGTAAACCCAACGGACTATATATCTCTTGGTTTCTCAAATTTCTTTCAATTAAGCTATGCACAGCATCGACCTCCTGGACATTACGGTGACCGGGTTCCTTTTGGAAAATTTCTATTATGTTCTTGAAGTCTTCAATCAGTAGAAATTTTATAATTGCCATACTCATGTGAGAATTGAGATTTTGTGGCACGCACGAATCTGACCATAATATTAATTTATTAATAGTGGATGATAAATGTTCCATAACGCTCTTTAAAATTTTTATTAAGGCGCTTGCCAGATCGTCTCCACTTCTGCCATTTGTTGTTTCATCCCACAATGCGTTAGTTGCCGACTTATTTATATTGCAGTGTCCTGTTAAATTATATACTGTTAATTTGCTTGAGTAGTAAAAACAAGACACTGTAGCTTTTGGTAGGCTAAATATTTTTTCAGGTAACCACGGCTGTATCTGCATTTGTATTATTATCTCTATCTTTGGCTCTTTCTTCGTTTCCTTCTATTTTGCGCTTAATGTGCTCCTCGTGTTTATGCATCATATCATCGCTTGGATTTTTTTGAGCTTTAAATTATGAACACATATCACAGACATCGTTTTTTGGGCGGTGAAAAATTAAGTTAAACTTTTCATTGAACATTTTCCGGTATTTGTTTTCCTTTACTGGATCTTTATGTTTTTCCATATATAAAGCATAGATCTTGGCAATGCTCAACTCACAAGCCAAGTATTTACGTTTGGAATTCTCTCTACAACAATGTGACTCTTGCGTTGGGAATGACTGAATGTGACTTACCACCTCTTCATTTTTTTCGGTGGATGTCTGTTTCTTATGTCTTGTTTTCCTCTATCGGGAGTGGGTACTGTATGCAAGCATTTCTTATTTATTTTATCGTGAAAGTAATAAATCCCGCGCGCTGAAATATCTAAAGTTGTACAGAAAAATGTTTTACATACTCTCTGTTTAGGACTGTTTGGAGTCAAAAAGTAATAATTAAAAGTATGTTTCCTTCTGCTTTGTAACTTATTTGTTATTTTTCTTCATTTTTGTGTTTGTTCGGTATACCTACTCTTTGTAATATTTATTTCTTTGTGCATCAGTAAGTTTGTAAAAGGCGTTTCTTATTTGTTCTCGAGAAAAAAGTGAAGTGCATTTATAGTGGCAATTATTGTCACATCCATATTTTACTTTTTTCTCTGGTCTTAATTTCCCTTCAATATTTATATATTCCTCACCTTCTTCTCTAAGTTTTTTTTAAATATATTTCTTTTCCATTTGTCCGGTTGCCTTAATCTTTTTCTCGTCGGTGATATTATCTGTTTATTAATGTTTGTTTCGTTATTTACAATATCATCGTGTTCATGTAATTATCATAACATAATGTAATTATGTAACCATCATTGGACAACGATGGAATATTATGTGGTGTTTCTATAGGAAGGAAAATAACATTATTTTGACAAACAGGTTCAGGTTCACCGGGTCCATCTTGTTTTTGTCGTGAAAAAACAATATTTTTTTCACTTTTGTGGTCCTGTAGACAAAACACATAAAAGTGATGAGAATCAACACTAATAATACAATATTCTTACAACATCTGATAGTACTCATTTAGGTAATTATTCCATAAGCCGCCTACTTTTTGGTATAACTTATTGAAACTACACTTCGCTTCAACAATAGGTGGCTTATGGAATGATTAGGTACAAAGGTAGGAACTGACTTTCCAAGCCACAAGTAACTTTTTTAGATTTTATTATTTACGGTGGATTTCATAAAATATAAAATGTGATATCTACACAGAAAAAGTAAAATTTAGTACTCTTTTTCGTTTTTGCCGTCAATTTCAAATTCATTCATCAAACTTCAACTAGGAATTGCACCTAAACAGTACGCGTGGCCAAAAAACTAAATCACTTAAATTATATGGAATTTATGCAAATTATTTCAGTGAATAATACCTATACATGTTTTTTTGGCTAAAAATTAAAATCCTACCCTTTTTGTTGGTGTAATGTACGGAGGTAAAGTAAACACGCAGTTGCTTGCAAGGCTGTTTATTTAGAACTGGCTCGTTACAATAATGTTGGGTATACCTACGCAGTAGGTAGATACAGTCTTACCATATAACAGTTGGTAATACTCAGATTCGTAATCAAAACCCCAAAACACACAAATGAGGAAAAAATCAGAATTATAATTTATTATATACCTAACTATAATTTATTATATAACTACAATTTATTATATATTTATAATTTATTTTATCTGCCTAATCACTATAGATCAATTTGTAAATCTCAAACGGCTACATACAAATACGGATATACTGAAAATTTCGAATTGAAATAGATACTAAGTTTAATATGAATCGTCAGTCAACAAAACCAATTTTGACAGCAAAAACTTGCAAAAAGTAGAGTCTGAGCGAAAACAGAAAAGTGAACACGCTTTATAACAAAATTTATTGCAATGTAAAAAACAAAACAAATTTGGTATCGATAGAGATATTTAAAACTATCACTTACCGCTCTATTTCCGCACTGCTGCGTATGTATGCACTTTTGAAATTAGTTATTGACATTTTCCTGTTGTTTTGTCAATCAAAAACTCCTTGGTATATATTTAAATGCTTTTTTACTTCCGCGTAACACCATAAAGGCCCGTTTATAATAGGAATAAGCGGTAAGAATAGGCCGGTGCCGTAATCCGTTATCCGTAATATTTTAGATCGTCGTTTATAATTGAAATAGGAATAGAATAGAATACGTCCACAGAAGTGACTATGCCGCTGTCACTTGTCTATGTCAACAGCTGTCAACCGAGAGTATATTCTTCCTCCATCTTATAAAAGTAATATTGTTTTATATAAATAAAGATATTGAAACGATGGATTCATCAGATATTGTTGTATGTGGAATGTTTTTGTCAATTCTGGGGCTAGCATACGCTGCAATAGGAGACACACAGTTGACGAAAAAAATAAGGAAAAAACGACGTTGGAGTGTGCCTCCCATTAATCATAAAAGGAAGAAAACAGAACATTTCCATAATTTGTTTAAAGACATGGCGACAGTAGACAACCATCGATTTAAGAAATATACAAGAATGTCGCAGACCAATTTCTATAAATTGTTAGGACTTCTACAACGCAAATATTATTGTTCGATTGTCAAATACATAAATAAACCACTCTTGTCAAATAGTAGATACCATAGAGTATCGATCGAAAATACATAAATCTCGGTATTTATCTCAGCTTTCTGTAATCCGTAACCGCAAAAGATAAAGTTGGACCATCTTTTCGGTTATGGAAAAAAAAAAGAGATTATTGCCATCTATTATAAACGGATACACAGGTTTCCTATCTTCCAACTTCTACGGCCTAGGGCTTTACGGCTTATTCTTACCGCTTATTCCTATTATAAACGGGCCTTAAAACAAACACCCTTGGAATGTAAAAACATAAGATGGCGGCATCACGTGATCCTCGCATCGTGCTGTAATCGGCCGGTTGGTGGAGTTTGAACAAACAGCACGCAATTTTAATTCTCGACTCTAGGAGGTTGGCCTAATAAGGAGATTGGCCAAACAAGGACTCACTTTTAGAATATTGTTGTGGACATTGACATTTTAAAATGCTTATAATTAATTGTAGTAGGCTGATAAAACTATTTTTTCTTCATCGAACGACGCGTAATTTGATCCTTAACAATATTGCGCTAAAAACTCATTTTCGCTAAAATGGTTGTTTGGACAATTAAGCACTGGGGCGACGACATGTCAACATTATGTGGACCATAAATAGCCTTTCTACTGGTGCAACCACAGACATAGGAATTAATAGACGAGAAGATAATGGCGAGGAGTAAAATCAACTGTTGAAGAACGAAGGGGGTAAAGCTGACTGTGATTCGTCAATAAATCAATCTGACAGTAAATAGGCATCTCGCATTATAATATCACCATTTAGTTCTTAAAAGTAAAATCTGCTTTTGAATGAATAGACATTTTTACATGGGAGCGCAAATTACTCGCCACGTTATGAACTAATTTGCGAAGTCCAAATTCAGCAAAGTAAATTTCTTCTATTTTCAGAGTCGTAGTTAGTTTCAGAGTATTTAGTTAAGACACTTTTACAAATGTTTCATAATTTACTTACCCCAGTAAACAACGATGAGCACACTTGAGAATCGCTACATTGTGATGTGATAGTATATGTTTCTAAAACTGATCCATATAATACGGTGTGAATAAGCTTAAAATAAAGAAAAATAGGTAATGCTTACTTATGGAATGTAATACGACAATTGGGTTTATTCTCTTTTTCACATCTATTTTTACAAGTTTTCATATCACAAGTCAACATTTTGCCATGTTATTTCGTAAAATGAACCGATGATGCCTCGACCATAGTTCGCACAAGAATGATGACGTCACGTTTTCAAATTTCACTTGAGGCCATACGCGAGCCCAGCCGGCTCCAATGGAACCGGTATGGGGAGTGGGGATAATACGCTTTTAATCACTTAGGGCAGGTCTACTAATATTCATATGACTATGGGTGCAACGGTGTTTGGTCATCCTCCGGGCGTAAGAAGGACACAGGTAGCAAATTTTACGCACGTTTGACGTAGATGGAACCGGAGCTTCTATTGAAGTAGATTCTTCAACATTAACAATAAATATAAGAATATATGAATGTACATACCTTAACAATAAACATTGTTTGTTATAACTAAAGTTTCGTCCAGCGGACGACGAGATGGTCATAGGGCACGTCCTAAGTCCTTCAGTGGTTGTTCTGATTTAAAAGGTTGTCAGCCCTGGCACTAACAAGCATTTTTGCTAACAACGCCGTGTTTTCATTCGTAAACTGTCAGTTGTTTGAGGTTAAAAGTTAAATTGTTTATTATTTACCACTAAAGATGGAAAAGTTAAAGCCGTTAATTAACAAGCGTGGAATTTTGAAAGCGAAATTGACAAGGTTTAATGATATTTTAAAGACACTCGATAAAACGGAACTAGAATTACGTTATCAAAAGGTCGAAAAATTGTTAGATGACTTTGAAAAAATTCAATCTCAAATCGAAGAACTTTCGGATGACGAGGCAGAACACGTAAGTCAACGTGAATCCTTTGAAAATCAATATTTCTCTGTACTTGCATTAGCAAAAGGTTTATTGAATTCAGTAAATCATGAAAAATGTGAAATTAAATTACCAACTTTGAAACTTATTGAATTTCATGGTGAAATTACTGAGTATGCTAAATTCGCTGAGACCTTTAAAGCATTGGTTCATGAAAATAATACGTTAAACAAGTCTCAAAAATTCTTTTATTTACAATCGTGCCTTAAAAAAGACGCAGCTAAATTGATTGCCTCCTTGACCATATCGCACGACAATTACGAATCTGCGTGGCAGATACTGCAGGAACGTTACGCGAATAAAAAAATAATAGTTCATAGGCATGTTGCATCTTTATTTCAGTTAAAAGATATGAAACAAGAATGTCCAGTCGCGTTAAGGCATATTATTGATCAGGCTAATATAAATTTAGAAGCGTTAAAAAATCTAGGATTACATGTTGATTCCTGGGACGCGATTATGATATATTTAATATCTAATAAATTGGATGGATCAACTCGTAGATTTTGGGAAGAGCAGCCAATAGATGGTGCACTCCCAACGTTGAAAGAATTTATTACATGTCTAACCAAACGTGTTGAGGTACTGGAGTTCACAAATTTGCAAGAAAAAAGGCCTACCTACAAGAATGTTACAACACGTGATGATCGCAAGAAAGATTTGTCTGTCTCATTGATAGCAACCAAACACGGATGCATCCTATGTAAAGAAAATCATCCAGTGTATTATTGTAAAAAATTTCTCAAATTAAATATCCAAGGAAGATTAGAATTTTTAAAAAAGGCCCGAGCCTGTTTCAAATGTTTGAGGGTAGGACATTTTACACAAGATTGCAAAAATAAATTCAAATGTAAAATCTGTGCAAGTGATCAACATAATACTTTGATACATGTTAATGAATTAAATAGTGAAAACACAAATGAAGAGGCACACAGCTCGACATCAGTGGCAAATCATACGGTGTTAAATAAAAATGAAAAGATAATTTTATTATCTACAGCGATCGTGAATATCGTAGGTAGCGACAACCGTTTACACAAAGCGAGGGTATTATTGGATTCAGGCGCCCAATCGAATTTCATAAGAGAGAGTTTTGCAAAAAAATTAAAATTAAAAACAGAAAAAATAAATATGCCGGTGTCTGGAATACAAAATCGCATCACACATATCAATCGAAGAGTTACAATTGACATGTTAGCAGTGAATAGTGATTATAATAAGAAAATTTCTTGTTTAGTATTGCAGGCTATAACAACCGACCTACCCCAAATGACCTTCAGGAAACAAGAGTTGAAGATCCCATCTGGCTTGCAACTAGCGGATAAGGATTTCAATGTCACGTCTCCAATTGACATCCTGTTGGGTGCGGAAGTTTTTTGGGAAATAATGAATAATGATCGAATACGCTTAACGGAGGGCGGGCCAACTATTCAAAGGACTGAACTCGGTTGGATTGTTTCCGGAGCGATCGACATCATCACTAAAACAAGGCCAGTATCAATTAATTGTAATCTAGCCATTAATAAAATAGGTAACCAGATGGAAAGATTCTGGAAACTAGAAGAGGTGGATGTCATGAAACCTCAGAATTTTGAAGAAAAGGCTTGCGAAGTCAACTTTACAGAGTGTCATAGTAGAGACACGGAGGGCAGATTTACGGTAGCCTTACCAACCCGCCCTTGTATAGACCAACTAGGGAGTTCTTTGTCAATGGCTGAAAAAAGGTTTCATACATTGGAAAGAAAATTTTCCACCAATAAAGAATTGAAATGTCAATATAGCATGTTTATGAGAGAATATTTACAATTGGGTCATATGGAAGAGTGCCAAAAATCCGAATGCGATGCGAGATCATATTTTTTACCACATCATGCGGTGATGAAGGAGTCAAGCACCACTACTAAAGTTCGCGTGGTGTTCGATGGATCGGCAAAAACATCTTCTGGTATTTCCCTTAATGATGCTCTGATGGTCGGACCTAACATACAAAAGGATTTAAATATGCAAATTTTACATTTCAGAAAACATCCTGTAGTCATAACTGCGGACATAGAGAAAATGTACCGTCAGATAAACGTGCAGGAAAGCGACCGCAATCTACAGAAAATTGTTTGGCGCTTTTCACAGGATGAGGATTTGAAGCATTACAAGCTAAGGACAGTGACTTATGGATTAGGACCGTCATCTTTCCTGGCGACAAGATGCCTGAAGCAAATAGGTATTGAAAATAGACTTTCATTTCCTATAGCAAGCAATGTCATTGAAAATGACTTTTACATGGACGACCTATTAACGGGAGGAAATGACGTTGAATCGTGCCACCTTCTAAAACAACAGGTAATCAGTTTACTAAAATCTGCAGGGATGAATCTAAGAAAATGGAGATCGAACGTGGCAGAATTATCTTCCGAACCAGGTCAAGATATGCAAGGATTGATATCTAAAGAACCCCAAGAAGAAAAAATACTAGGATTAATCTGGAACAGTGAGTTTGATTACTTTTCATATGTAGTGAAAAAACCAGTATGTACCGTACAAAGCAAACGGCGGATATTGTCAAGTATCGCCTCAACGTTCGATCCTTTAGGACTGCTAGGACCAGTAACGGTTGTAGCAAAACTAATTATGCAGAGATTATGGATATCTAAGACTTCCTGGGACGAAGAAATACCCGAGGGAATATTAAAAGATTGGGAAAATTACATGAAAAATTTATCTCAAATAAACCTGTTGAAAATAAAGAGAAGAATCTTGTGGGGTCAAAACAGCCTACAAATCCATGGTTTTTGCGACGCATCAGAAAAGGCCTACGGAGCCTGTGCGTATCTAGTATCCAGGGACGCCGAGGGTAAGATGCACTCTCAGTTAATATCTTCCAGGTCCAGGATAGCGCCATTAAAAAACATATCCCTGCCAAAATTGGAACTTTGTGGTGCGGTGCTGTTAACGAAATTATTAAAAAACATCAAAGAAGCGCTCAACATGGTTGAGGTGGATACATACTACTGGTGTGACTCTACCATCGCACTATGCTGGATAAGAGGACAGCCAGCTAGATGGAATACCTTTGTGGCCAACAGGGTTGCCGAGATACAAGAGGCCGGCGATCCCGCCCATTGGCGACATGTTTCATCGCAGGAAAACGCCGCTGATATTTTATCAAGAGGAGTTACAGCAAACAAACTATTACAAGCAGATATTTGGTGGAAGGGTCCGGATTGGCTAATAAGAGAGGCCGATCACTGGCCGAAGCCAGAAAATTCCTGTATAAATCCTCCAGAGATAAAAACCAAGGCGGTATGCGTGTCTACTAATGTCACGGAGTGGGACATATTACGTATTTTTGTTTAAATATGTTTTTAAGAAATATTATTTTTAAGTCTTCTTTACAATTTTTCAATGTCCTGTCTGTTTTTATAAATATCTGGAAGAGAGTTATAGAGTGTGTAGGCAATATAGTTATAAATTTTATCCCATATTTCGTAGCGTGTTAGAGGAATTCGGATTTTATTGTTATTTTATCTTAAAATCTTGTTGTTTGGACCAAAAAACTCATAGTTTTTTTGTACAAATTGTTAAAATATTAGCGAGTGAATCAGTACTTGCCACAATTCACCCAGTTTTATATCCGCATCTGTGTCCCAGGTATGGTCATTTTAATGTTAGTAAGAGAATGTTTGTTAATAATTAATAAATAAAGGAATATAATTTTCAAAATTGAATTTATATTGTGGATGTCATTAAACATATTGGAAAAATATAACAATTTAGCGAAAATTTAGCTCTGAAAGATCAAGATCAAAGAAAACAAATTAAATTTGGCTTTTGTTTGCACCTGTAAATAATGGTCGTGGTAATATATTATTTTTTATTACATCATCACAATACGATCGAGCTCAGTAACGGATGCCAAACCAGGAACCTGTGGCATTACGAACTGGCGACTAGTATTCATATGTTTTCTGAGATAGCTTATCTTCGTCCTTCGAATGATTTATTTTGCAATCGTGTCAGTAGCCTATTTGTTTTCGCAGATAAATTCCGAACGTTCTTCCTTGATAAAATGATAGTCTATATCGTTTTCCGTATATATCGTAGCTACCCTCTCTTCCGCACTTGTGCCTGGTTATAACATGACAGTGGTGGAATCCATGATTTTGTGCAAGGACCCGACGTTTCTGTTTTATTTTAACTTTATAACGAGGTTGAAGGATTTCTTTATAGAGTGTGTAAAAGTCTTCGTTGAAGATTTACAAAAAAGACGAAACTAGTTAAGCCAAAATATAATATCCAACCAATAAGGTATATAGATAGAGTCAGCTTTGGCGTACGAAGTGGACCACGCATATCGGATCGTTGTCCGATGTGAAATATTTCTGAATTAGTTCCTCCGGTCACATTCGGCTCGTTCGTTGAGTTCGTTCACGGTCGGAAGGATTCGGGCGACAGCCGCCACAACCGCCTTCCTACTTCCCGCTTCCCGCATGGGAACAATATTTCACACTGATATTCACAAATAAACCACTCTCTGATATAGCAAGGAATGTAAACTGGTATTTAATTTATTGTATCCAACAAATAAATGACAGTTTGCACGCAAAAGGTTTTTCCATAAAAACAACGGAATTATGATATTTTTTAAAACATCGCTCGTCATACAATCCCAAACAAACACGTTACACCTGACTGATGATGTGTGGCGACGATGATATGCCGTGATCTGCTAGCTAGGCGATATTTGTAAATGATGACACAGTAAAACATGATAAGGGCGGTCACCGTGTAAATGTAAATATAACCATTCTTACTGGTTTAACCGATACAATAGAAACATAGATGTATAATAATATATGTAGAATTAGATGAAGAGGTTACACTTCGTTGGATTTCTATCATGTAATCTGTCATCGACCTACGACTTTCGACCAGGGTTGACTTGTGACTAAGACCAGGGCCGGCCCTGTGTAGGTGCAATTGGAGCAGTCCGACTATGGAACCGAGGAGCAAAGGCGCTGATAATACCTAACACAATGCATATGAGGTTTTTACCCAGTCCCAGGCACCGATTGACTCGGGGCCGACCCTAATAAAACCGAAATAACTTTGTGATGTGTGTTTCAAAACCGTAATAACAATCGAAAAAGTTTTAAGTTACTGACGAGGTCTCATTGAAATAAATGTCACCCGATCGAATACTGTAACATGTTTTTCGGTGACGTTTCCTAGGGACTGTCTATTGGAGGTTCTATTTATAAAAGCTTCCTTTATAAAGTATGAGTAGGAATGTTGACACAGTTCCATTTGGAGCATGAGAACAGTTTCTCGTTAGTATGAGTACGCTCACATTACGTTTGACTTCGCTGAGGATGAATTACATTACATTAAGAGTTAATTAATTAATTACGTTACATTAACAGAATGAGAATATTTTTTTTGAGTATGAATGAGCATGTATATGGTTAAGTTCGACTTTCGTGAATATGAATAGTGACAGTATGAACACGAAAATGGTTTTACTTTATTATGAGTTCGCGTGTTCATGGTTAAGTTTGACTCCTGTTAACATGAATAGTTACAGTATACGCAAGAAAACGGTTTTCCTTAGTATGAGTAAGCTAGTATCTACTTTTGTCTGGCTTCCTTGTAAATGATTAGTTACAGTAAGAGAATGAGAAAGTTTTTTCTTATGTATAAGTGAGCTCGTGTACGGTTAAGATTGATTTATGTGAACATAAAAAGTTACAGTAAGAGCATGATTACGGTTTTTTTTTAGCGTGAGTGCGAACATGTGTAATTAAGTGAGATTTTCGTGAACATAAATAACTGCAGAAAGAGCAGGAAAATGGTTTTTCTTTAGTATGAGTGAGGATGTGTCTAATTAAGTTTGACTTATCTGAACATGCATATTTACAATAAGTGCATGAAAAACGTTGTTCTTTCGTATGAGTACGCATGTGTCTAGTTAAGTTTGACTTCCGTGAACATAAATAGTTACAGAATGAACAAGAAAATGGCTTTTCTTTTGTATGAGTGCGAACGTGTAAGTATAAGTGTGATTTCCGCGAAGATGAAAAGTCACAGAAAGAGCATAAGAATGGTTTTTCTTTTGTATGAGTGCGCGTATGTATAGTTAATACTGACTTCTGTGAACATGAATAGTTACAGTAAGGGCATGCGAATGGTTTTTCTTGAGTATGAGTGCGCATGTGTAAAGTTAAGTTTGACTTCAGTGAACCCGAATAGTTACAGTACGTGCAAGAAAATGGTTTTTCTTTTGTATGAGTGCGTGTGTGATTAGTTAAGTTCCACTTACTTAAACATGTATAGCTACAGAGAGAGCATGAAAATGGTTTTTCGTTAGTATGCGTGCGAATGTGTCTTATTAAGCTTGACTTTTGTGAACATGTAAAGTTACAATAAGAGCATGAGAATGGTTTTTCTTTGGTATGAGTGCGAATGTGTCGAATTAAGTATGACTTATCAAAACATAAATAGTTACAGTAAGAGCATGAGAATGACTTTTTTGTATTAGTAAGAAAATTAGCAACTAATCCAGGCTTCGAAGGAAGTTTTCCGTTACATTTATAGCAAGGAAAAGATCGTCCAGTATTGTAGTCTTGTTCGTCACGCTCTTGCGGAACATTAATTTTCTTCACTCCGAATGCTGCACCTGGAAGAGAACAACTCTCATTAAAACTCTCATGTATACGCATGGCCTCTGTATGTGTACAATTCATTAAAAAGAAGAAAAGTAATATTTATGAAATTATTCAAAAAATATGTATTTTTGGCGATAAGTTTATCAACTACCTTTAAAGAGAACGGATTCGTATTTAAAAAAAAAATCGGTCAATTATTGTAACCGCATTTTTAGGTGCGGAAGTGAGTGTAATGGTGATGATACATGGTGTATGATGTATACTAATTAAATGGGATATAAGGGTATGCCGCTCGCCTTGAGGAAACAATTGATCTAATACGGGGATGATGTATTAATTAACACAACAATTTTAATAATTCTTGATGGAATTAAATATTTAAAATCTTCAAATTAAAGAAAGGCATTTTGACGTAGTGAGACAAAAAGCGTGATATAAGCAAAAATAATTACTATACTAATAGTACTGTGAATATTGAGGATAACCAATCCAAAGGTGCGATTTAAAAAAATCATGTCTTTGAAATTATAACCCTCCATAATCTAGGATGCTGATTTGGTCGAAATTAAATCCTGTAAAATAATGTTATTGATTTACTTAAAAGACAAGTGAGCAACTGAACACACAACGGGCCGCCCGTTGTCTGTCTCTGGTTTGACATAATCGCTAAGACACTTAGCGTGGTTTATAAAAGTTAAAAATGTCAGTTTGTAAGTTTTGGATTGAACGTTTAGTTGTCAAAGTCGGATTCTGAACACAAACTACAAGGCAGGTTTTGCAAAAATGATAACCAGCGCAGCGCGTTAAATGCCATGTTCTCAAAATAAGCAACAATCATAAGGTACTGTTCAATTAACCTTATCCTGTAAATTTTATTACAAGAGTAAGTAACACAACCATATACCGGGTGCAATGACGAAAACGATTATAACTCCAATCCTGAAATCGGGACAGCCTGACATGACTAACTCCAGCAATTACCGGCCAATATCTTTAGCAACTATAACTGCAAGATTATTTGAAAGGGTAATACTAAATGAGATACATGATAAACTTATGTCTAAAGATAACCAGATGGGATTTAAATGTAGATTATCCACTAATATGGCAATATATACTGCAAAGCAAATAATAGAATTCTACAAGAAACGAAAAACTACCGTATACGGGTGCTTCTTAGACCTAAGTAAAGCCTTCGACAGGGTCTGTCATAAGACATTATGGGATAAATTGAAAGCTAGGAATATACCTACCTTATTTATAAACATACTATCCCGATGGCTACATTCACTAAATACTTAGTTGTATATTATCATATCAACTATCTGTGAACATTTATTGGTTGTGCGGAACTCTTTCGTACGCAATTGTGCGGGGGGTTGCGGTATTGCGGATGCGATATAGACTAAGACAAATAAAAACGAATTGAATTGCCTTAGTGTTTGCAAGAGGAAAATGAGTGGGAAAGGCCAAAGACTTACCCTGGTCTCGTTCTCCTTAAGCCGCTGGTTCTGCTCTCTTATCAGTTTGCATACAATTAACATTAACACTTAACACAAAACAAAAAACACAGTGAAATTCACTGCGGCGGGTAAAACCGTTTCACTGGACGATTGTGCTCCAAAATGATCACAGCCGAGTTCAACATATGCGGGTTTCAATATGACACGAAATGTTCGCGGGTAAGATGCAACGATAACACTGATAACAATACTCCTTGTCTCTGGCCCGGATCACGGAAAGGGGACAAGGGGCAAAGGGGGGGTGAAGGGTACACATTTAAGGCTATTCAATTTTAAAACCTAACGCGCAACTATCCCCCCCGCCTTGAAAGGGTGCGAAATCACCCCTTTTAAAACCGCATTGTCATGGCATTTATCATATAAACAAATTAACATAACCTACAGTTATCCTAAATTTCCTAACCTACATTGACTAAACCTAATGCTACTAGACTACTATTGAGTTGGCAAAGGGTATAGCCGTATTACTGGGCGAATATAAGATCCCAGCACTGTTCTGACACGAGCAACACGAATTACTCCATCTTTTGCGGGGAAAACTTCATCAATAATAGCTAACGGCCAATGTAATGGTGGGGCGTTTTCAGTTCCCACTATTACTACTAAGCCGACCTTTACTGGATTAGTAGGAGTATTCCATTTTGGACGTACTTGCAAAGTATGCAAGTAATCTAATCTCCATCGCTTCCAGAATGATTGAATTAATTTATCGAGTAAATCATGACGCGATAGAAGGTTCAAATTATCCTTCTCGATTTCCATGGCGGGCAGGTGTTTTAAGGGAGTTGTCGTCAAGAAGTGAGCTGGCGTTAACGCAAGGGGCTCGGAGGGGTCTGAAGAGAGCGTTCTACACAATGGCCTCGTATTCAGAATGGTTTCTACTTGTGCAAGTACTGTAGTTGCCTCTTCAAACGATAGAATCTGATCTCCTATTACCCGAAAAAGATGAGTCTTCATACTTTTAATATTGGATTCCCAATTTCCTCCAAAGTGGGGTGCTATTGGCGCATTCAAATGCCAGCTTATTCTATTATTGGCCAAAATACTTGCGAATTCTTCACCAAAATGTGAAGATGACGAAAATGCGTGCAATTCATTCAATTTTCTCTTGGCTCCTACAAAGTTAGTTCCGTTGTCTGAGTATAAATTTGACACAGGACCACGCCTAGAAAGAAATCGTTTGAATGCGTTCAGAAAACATTCGGTGCTCAAACTTGATGCCAATTCAAGGTGTATAGCTCTTGTTGTCAAACACACAAATAAACAAATATACGCCTTTTGAGAACGAATTCCACGTCCGCGTGATACAGTTACCCTTAAAGGCCCGGCAAAGTCTATACCCACATGCGTAAATGGTTTTATAGACTGAATGACACGACAATCTCTATGATCCGCCATTAAAGGTGCAATTGTTTTAGGGCGTAGCCGAAAACACGAATTGCATTTATGTACTCGATTTCGAATTAAACTACGGGCTGACAGTATCCAATATTTTTGCCTCAAAATAGACATTAATAATGCAGGACCCGAGTGACAATGAATTTTATGATAATGATCAACCAACAAATTTAAAACGTGATCCTTTCGCGGGAGAACTATGGGGTGCTTTTGATCATAATTTAAATCCGAATTAACTAAACGACCTCCCAACCTTATGATTCCGTCATTCAAGAACGGTCTCAAACGTTGAAATACGGGTTTACACGTCTTTCCTTGTTGTAGATTTATCAATTCCCCGGGAAAGTACGCTCGTTGTATTTCGCGCAATATTTTAAGCTCAACGAACTCTAAATCTGACCCACTTATATATTTTCGATATGGCAACACCTTAAGAAAACGAAATACGTAAACCAAACATCGTAATAATTTATTCCACGAGGAAAAACGCTTTTACAGGGTTAGAATATCATATTCTTCTAAACCAGAAGTCATTACTAACGAAATAGACTTCTGTTCGGGTAGTTCTGTCACCATAGTAACATCAAATGTGGTAAAAGGCCACCGATCAGGCCTAAATTTCATCCACGGTGGGCCATGAAACCATAGCGGGTGATCTAAAATTTGATTGGGGGTAAGCCCTCGTGACAGACAATCAGCGGGATTATCTGTGCCTGCTATATGATTAAAACAGGTAGCCGATAATTCAGATTGAATTTTAGCAACTCTATTAGCCACGAATGTCCCCCAACGGTGCGGAGAAGACTGAATCCAACAAAGTGCTACAGTGGAATCAGTAAATGCGTATATATTTTCAATTTTCAAGCGTTTTTCTAAGGTTTCTACTACGTTATGCATTAATTTTGCAAGTATTAATGCAGCGCAAAGTTCTAATCGTGCGAGAGAAACAATTTTCACAGGAGAAACCTTCGATTTTGCACAAGCAACATGTACTGAAATTGCTTCATGATTTTGGACATGGAAATACACTATACCTCCATATGCCTTTTCGCTGGCATCTGCGAAACCAACAATGGTTACGATGCTACTGGACGTGATGCCAGTATGGCGCGGAATTTGTATTCTATTTAGTGAGGAAAGTTCCTCACAGAATTGCGTCCATATCCTTACAATATCGTCGGGAGGCTCATCATCCCAATCGCATTTGTGTAGCCACAATTGTTTAATTAAAAGCTTTGCATATAAAACGACAGGCGCGATGAAGCCCATAATATCCCATATTTTTGCGACACAAGACAATATATTTCGTTTTGTACAACCTGTTTTAGGTGTAGAAGTGACGAACGAGAATAAATCGGAATTTGGTGACCAGTATAAGCCCAATATTTTATGCATGCTTACTTCATCAAATTCCTCTATCGCTGATAAGCGATGCGAATCTGGAATAGATTCCAGAACATCTTGCGAATTGCTGGTCCACTTGACAAGGTCAAATTGGCCAGTCTTCAATAATGCGATTAACTGAGAGGACGTTTCCTTTGCACCCTCTTCAGTTTCCATACTATATACAAAATCATCCATATATAAAAATTCTTCAATAATTTTCTTAGCCTCAGGAAAAGCTTCTCCTTCATCGGAGGCCAATTGCCTGATAGTGCGTAAAGCTTGAAATGGGCTGGATGTAAGACCAAAACAAACGCGGTTAAACTCATAAGTTTTAATATCTTCGCTGGGCGAGAAGCGATACAAGATTCGTTGATATCTCCGATCACTATCTTTCACTCCTATACACAAAAACATTTTGCGTATATCAGCTGAAAGAGCTATTGGGAATACACGAAAATTCATAATTATATTAAATAAATTTCCCTGTAAATTTTCCCCACTATATAAAATATTATTCAATGACACGGAAGTGCTTGTTTTTGCGCTAGCGTCCAGGACTATTCTCAAACTGGTCGTGATTTTATCCTCTCGTACAACTCCATGGTGCGGAATTATGTATGAAGGCATCTCATTTCCTTCATTTGAAGTGCTGAGAGTCAAATAATCCTTCTCTAAATATTCATTGATAATATTATTATAAGCTTCTCTTAATTTTGGAGAGGCTTCCAATTTACGTTCAAGGCATAAAAAACGTTTCTTTGCCATTGCAAATGAATCCCCAAGGGTTGAAACATCCCCTTTAAATGGCAAAGTTACTATATATCTTCCATTTTCAGGGTCTCTTGTGGTTGTTCTTTGATATATTTCCTCACATTCACGATCTTCAGGACTTTTAATAGACGGTACGTTTACCTCTTCTAATTCCCAAAATCTTTTGAGACAAATATCATCTGGTTCTTCTAGCATGGCACAACAAGATACGCTAACATTATCCTCAACCCGAGTTGGTGCTGATCCCAAAATAACGTATCCTAGAACTGTTTCTAAAGCATGCAGATTATGCCTCTGAAAAGGGTCTTGAACCCTTTTTGACAACAGGAGATGCGGGAAGAGCTGGGCTCCTAGCAAAATGTCAATTTCTCCTGGTTCTCCATATGACTCATCCGCCAACGGTAAGTCATTCAAATATGACAATGAAGGTACATCAACTTTGGCGGTAGGTAAGCGCTCTGTAACTTTATTCACAATCAATGAAGTAATGTTATAATTTATTGCTCGATTGAAACGAGAGTAAATTTCGGTCTGTATGGAGCCTGTAATGGGCTTAGACGATCCTCCAATACCCTTAACGGTGGAACAAGACGGGCGTTGATATTCAAAAAATCCTAATTTTCTACAACAATCCCGAGTAATAAAATTGCTCTGAGATGCGCTGTCCAATAAACACCTAACGAGATGTTCATTTCCCTGTGCGTCTATTATTCCCACTCGTGCGGTAGCCAGCAATACAGTACAATGAGTCTTTAGACTATGAGATCGAACAGTTGAAAAAGTACACAAAGCTACATCAGAATTGGAGCAGCCCGGTTTTGGATCATTCGATTGATCAGCTTTCTGGTTTTCAATTCTTTGGGCATTTTGAGAGTCTGACTGCCCCTTGTGTGATGCACCCTGTTCTTCAAAATGTAACATTGTATGATGAAACTTGTCATTACACTTATGACAATTTTGATTTGAATTGCAAGTCCTAGCCTTATGTCTATCACTAAGGCACCTAAAACAGAATCCCTTGCTTTTGATAAAATTGAACCGTTCCCTTACAGTCAATTTTTTAAATTCTGAACATTTAAACAAATTTCCATGCGATAGATTATTGCAAAGTAAACATTTAATAGGCTGACGATTTTCCTCACTACCAGCACTCATATAGGCTTGCGTCGATCTTTGTGACCGTTTTAACGTTTCACTTTTATTTTCCCCCGATTTCCTTGAAGAACCGGTTCTTTGCAAGATCTTAACTTGTTCACGCACAAATTTCACCAAGTCTTCAAACGAGGGGAATTCATTTTCCCGATTGTATGTTTCGAATCCTTTCACCGAGTCCATATCAAGTTTTTTCAATGCAATGTGTAAGAAAATAAAGTCACACAAATTATCTAAATTTACATTTTTAACGGCTGCCACAGCTGACGCAAAATGATCAATGAAGGATTCCAGATTATTAATATTTGCAACAGCAAAGGATTTAAAATCCAAAATTTGATCGATGTATGCAGAAGATATTACTCTTTTGTCGTTATATTTATCGATCAACGAGTTAAAAATAATTTCGTAATTTTCCGGCGATAAAATGATCCCGGCGAACGTTGATTTAACACGGTTACTAATTTTTCCCAACAAATAATATAACTTTTCTGAATTCGAAAGTGTATCGTTATTGTGTACGGTGTTAATAAAACTTGAATAAAATATGGGCCAATTTTTTATTTCCCCATCGAAATATGCCAGGTGGGAGTTTTACACTACATTTTTTCTGTTCACTAACCACCCGCGAAGTGTTTTCCCGATTTAATGATATTTTTCTTTTGATATGTCCGTACATATCGTCGAACTTGAACCATCTTTCAAAATCAGGTTCAAAGTTTGAATCGATTTCCAAATTTAATATATTTATTTGTTGAGATATGTCCTCATACTTACTTCTAGTCAAGTCTAGAGTTTCAACTAACGAAAGAAACTCCTCTAGAATACTCAAGTCGGAAATTTTATTTGATAGTTCAAATAACTTAGTAAGACGTGCATCTAACGCATCTCGCTGAGCCGTCAGTAGTTTCAACTTTTTTTCTTTAGTAGCCATTATGTATTTAGCAATAAATAATTAACCCAAATAATTAATTATAATTTAAATAACGCTATAATATAATTAACGCTAGCGTAATTGATTAAAGTAAACAATTCTTCTGATAAGTGTTTCCAAATTAAACTCAATAACAACTGAATTATTATTATTCTTGTTTACCAACTATTATTAGCGGTCGTTAATACATACCTACGTACTTAACGCTAGCGAAGTATGTACTCGTATTATTAGAATTCAGTATTGAATACAAGTACCTACTTACACAATACGATTCCTTGCGTTAAACCAGGTACCTACATACACGATTAAATTATTGTCAACCTATAATTTGCCACGAGGAATTAAATGTAATTCGTTTTTAATATAACTATTTGACGGACTAAATTTTAACCCATTTATAATGCAAATGCCATGATTTTGGTACAAATAATGATTATAGATTGCAATTGCCAACGAAAGTAATACAATACAACCCGGTTCGAAATTGGACCAATTTGATGGTTGTGCGGAACTCTTTCGTACGCAATTGTACGGGGGGTTGCGGTATTGCGGATGCGATATAGACTAAGACAAATAAAAACGAATTGAATTGCCTTAGTGTTTGCAAGAGGAAAATGAGTGGGAAAGGCCAAAGACTTACCCTGGTCTCGTTCTCCTTAAGCCGCTGGTTCTGCTCTCTTATCAGTTTGCATACAATTAACATTAACACTTAACACAAAACAAAAAACACAGTGAAATTCACTGCGGCGGGTAAAACCGTTTCACTGGACGATTGTGCTCCAAAATGATCACAGCCGAGTTCAACATATGCGGGTTTCAATATGACACGAAATGTTCGCGGGTAAGATGCAACGATAACACTGATAACAATACTCCTTGTCTCTGGCCCGGATCACGGAAAGGGGACAAGGGGCAAAGGGGGGGTGAAGGGTACACATTTAAGGCTATTCAATTTTAAAACCTAACGCGCAACTATTTATAATTGGTCTGTTTCTTTTCCATCCTTCTTTGTATATTAAATTAATATTAAGACTGTTTATGTTCCTTGAAATAAATAAATAAATTAAACCCATATTTTGAAATTATATTTATTAATTAGAAAATTTTACTTACAAACATAAAAAATTACTTCTATTATAGAACAATTTTATAAAACTATTAGTGTATTTTTTTTTTTTTAAAGTAAGACAAACATTCACGGGTTACGAATAACCTGACAATATTTGAAAATCTCCTACTACCACCGCAGAAAGCTAAAAATGTTACTTGAGTTGTGATGGAGGACTTTGAGAGCCGGCCGAGGAATTGAACACACGACGCCTGAGTAGGACCCAAGCGCGATGTCAACTCAGCCACCGACCGGTTTGTTTGATATTTTTGGCACTTTTCACTATGACTAATTTTTTTCAATTTTTATCAGTGTTTCTAGACTACCAAAATAATAATATAATACTCTTATACATATTAATTACACAAAAAACGTGTCTCGCAAAACTTTCACAAAAAGATAATCATACGTCTCTCCGACGTTCATAATAGCCATATCTCGGCAACCGTCTTACGTTAGCTCTGGCCGCAGAATAAATCGACTTACACAGACAAGAAGCTTTGTGTTGTACTCCATCTACGTCCCAAGGACGTACATTATCTTTCTAGGGTTAAGGACCGTGCAATTGTATCATGTTTTTTTATATCAGCTCCACGCTGGAGGCATTGTTGGAGGCATGCATAATTTCCCTCATGGCTTATCATTTTAAGGGATGCTGAGTGGAGGGTCTTTTTAAGGAAATAAAGGATGTGGAGGTCTAGGCAGGAAACAGAAATAAGGGGTGGGTAGGAATGGGTCCCGTTGGAGAGGTCAAAGGGTCTCCTTCAACCACTGTCTTCCCGCGACGTTGAAGGTGGGTAGACGCACTCACTGCCAAGATCAAGACAAACACTCACTCCTCGTAGCGAAATTTTGGGGTGACTTATATTTATATATACATATATTTTTTAACAAAATTGTATTTCATAATGTTTTATGAAATGGGGATTTTCCATGCTGGGTAAGACTTAAAACATTTTCAGTATTTTTTTTTAATATCATCTCATCTAATGTAATCTATTTATTTATCTCACTTCAATAAGTCTGCGTTTGGTTGCAATATTCTGTCAATTTCATGTTTCACTGTGTTCCGGATCCTTTTTTTATGAACGCATTGAATATATTGACATTTGTTTGTTTCTTGTAGGAGACTTGTATACTAATGTTTTATTCCGTAGTATATGAAATTTCGTTGTCCAAAAATTGTTTGTTTTTTTTTTCTTGTTGGATGTATTTTTGATTGAAGGATCTATTAATTTTGTTAGGCAAGTTCTGATAAGTTCTTCGAGTAGTATTTTCAAGATGGCTTTTTGCGTTATAATTAGAAATTTAAAGTGGCGTCATTTGCACTTCCCCATCCAATTATTCCATATTATAATAAAGATTGACATATGACCATGTAGATTTTGATGAGTTCTCTTTTATCAAGAACATTTTTGATTGTTTTTTTAATTCTTTAGTTGTACAGTTTATATATTCTATCCATTTGAGATTTTTATCGATTTCTATGTCTAGATACCTTATGTGGTTGCCCTTTTCTAATGGCGGACATAAACAGTCGCATAGTAGTTTTATGTCTTAGCATTAATGGATTTTTAAACTAGGTGTTGGATAAATGCCTCCGATGCGACGGTACCAGAATCAGTACCCGCTTCCCAAATTGATGGTTATGGTAATTTGGCACATTTACGTCATGCAACAAATAAATATACAATTAGCATACATCTTTAAAACGAAAACGAAAAAAATTGAAAATAAAACGAAATTAAAAAAAACCAAACGTAAAATGAAAACCAAATATGATGTTTTCCGTGGAAACCAAACCTAAAAATTTGTTTAAAAAATCCATACAAATTTTATTTTTAAACAGTTATATAGACTATTATTTGACATTCTCTTGCATATAAAGATACCAATTCTTACAGTATATTTGCAGAACGTTCTAAACTAGAAGATACTCTCAGTATTTCCCTAAAATAAGACCACTATTCAGAATTGAAACGTTGCTAGAAATGGCTTTAGCCATTAGCATGTACCATATTACCATGTTTGGTAACCAGATCTGAATAGCTAGGTACTTCCGTACCTACATCTTTCCTACCACTCCCACCCCACTATCTTCTCACGAAATAATCCAATTGGGGATGCGATAGTTTCACTGGCTCCAGACGGTTGGGAGAAGTTGCGAAAATTGAAAAAAATGATAAACAGCACTCAAGTGTATTTCTGGTTACATGAATAATGACAATTAGAGCATGACAATGGTTATTTATTGGAATGAGTGCGCGTGTGAATAGTTAAGTCTGATTTACGTGAATATGAATGTTTACAATGTGAGCAAGAAAATGTTTTTTCTTTTGTGTGAGTGAGAATGTGCGATACCAAGTGAGATTTCTTTGAACATAAATAGGTACAGTAAGAGCATGCGAATGGTTTTCCTTTTGTGTGAGTTAGAATGTGCGATACCAAGTGAGATTTCTTTGAACATAAATAGGTACAGTAAGAGCAGGCGAATGGTTTTTCTTTAGTATGTGTGTGCGTGTGTGTAGTTAATAGTGATTTTTGAGAACATGAATAGTTACAGTAAGAGCATGCAAATGGTTTTTCTTTTGTATGAGTGCGGGTGTGTATAGTTAAGTTTGACTTCCGTGAACAAGAATAGATACAATATGAGCAAGAAAATGGTTTTTCCTAAGTATGAGTAAGCATGTGTCTAGTTAAGTTGAACTTATTTGAAAATGAAGAATTACAGTAAGAGCATAAAAATGGTTTTTCTTTAGTATGAATGCGTAAATGAACAACTAGGCCAACCTTCGAAGTAAGTGTCCGGTTACATATAGAACAAAGGAAGGTTTGTGAATTGCTGCTATCTTCTCCGTCGTGTCTTTTTTTTAATGGAAATGGGGTTATTTACTCCGAAAGATGCACCTAGAAGAGAAAACCATATTTGAACAAGTATTCTTATTTACACGCATCACCTCTCAATTTAATAAATGAATCTAATTTAAAAAGAAGAAAAATAATATTTTTTAAAGGATTTATACATTTTTAAACATTCAATTTCGAAAACCAAAGTTTTCAACTACCAATAAAAATAAAATTTTCCTTCAAAATGCGTAGGCAAATGAATCCGCAAATAGAATGTTAACACGTTGTTCGGAAAACAAAACTGGGCTTTCGTGCTCTAAAATTACTTGATTGTTTATTTGATAATTGTTTCCTCTGATTTTGGCAGCACATAGTCTGCAACTAGAATTTTGTTAACTGGACGAGAATGGTTTCTTTCGAATTGCCTCTGCAAATGGAGCCACAACTGTAATTTTATCTTTAAATTTCGAACACAAAACTAGTTTTAATTTAAAAGTGAAACCGGTCAGCTATGTTATACCTGGATTTTGTTATACTATATTAAAACACGTTTCTGAAACACCGCGAAAGAAAACCGTTCTAGCGTTCTGAAAGTAAGTTTTTTGGGTCAGCAGGCTGCTTATAAAATGCTCGTTAGCCGCACCATAAAGCTTCGCGGGCCGCAGTTTCGGGTGCGTGCGCTTGTGTATTCATAGAAAATATTTAAAATAATTGTTTTACCCGGCGTTTGGCGAATTCTGTCAGAGAACTCAAAGCATTCTTTTTTAATGTCTAGGAGTTCGATGACAATTTCTGTACACGAAATTGTACTTTTTTCTTCTTCTTTAATTCGCGGTTCTGATTTGATGGCGACATCCTTCAGATAGTAATTGTCCGTTGTATTAATTTCACCTGAAACAGAAAAACTTCTTAAAAATGGATACATTATGATGCTTCGTATGGTTTAGACTTTTAAATTAAAAATTTGACTGTCTTTTTGAAATTTAACCAAAACTTTTCGAATGATTATATCGACATGTTTTAGGTCGCATTGTGAATTCCTTTAGCAACTGTTCATCCGCCTTTCCTTCATGAATTAGTGCAGGACTCTTCAATTACATGAGTTCACAGACTTCCCTGACGACGAAGGCCAACGTAGTGGCGATATATTTTCCTCTTCCGAACATCGTACAGAAAGGTGTGCTCTATGTGGTATCTCTTAAAAAAATGAAGTTAAAAATCCACCAAAAGATTCCATAAATCGTAAATAAGTATATAGGATCGGTTAAATTGAGCAACACTAAAAGAAGAGTGATGTTAGGTTAAGAGTGACAGTGAACTGTGGGCGATCATCATTTAGTGAAATATATTTGCAAATAGATTACGTACATTCTTTCTTGAAAAAGGATGGTCTATATCGATATCCGTACACATCACAGCAACATCTGTGCCTGGTTCTACCTTGATCGTGGTGGGATCCATGCTTTTACGTAAGGATCTGGTATTTCTGTATTACTTTTACTTTATAACGAGTTTGAAAGTATTCTTTAGATGTGCGAATGTTTAGTCGAAGGTTACATATTTACAAAACATTAAAGCCAAAATACCTTTACAAATACCAAGTGACAAAGCACAGCATAAATAAACCACTCTCTAGATCGATATCTTCGGGCTTTTTGTATGGCGCCATTTTGTCACCCCCTTAACCCTAGACGACCACAGATAAAACGGTCGTTTGGTCCAGACAGGTAAATATATCGTGGACCATAAATAAATCTCAAGGCCATTTAAAAAAAGTGTAACCATAAACAATATAACTACACCCAGCGAACATCGTTCATTCAATAGCCCACAAAAATTATATTTTAAAAATAAAAATATTGGAATGCAGGAAAAGGAAAATAAAAAAAACCCACAGCTATGCACACATAAAAATACTTTTTATTTTCAAAATGACAATGGACAGTAATATAAATTGTGGTGAACGTATGTCTGTCGGTATGAAAGAGACAGGCATATCTGAGTGAGACAGCATGACCGAGACGTATAAAAAGGCGTGTCTGTTGTAACTTGTCCTCTCTTTGCAATAATATCTCGAATACTGTCCACTTGTATAAATACTAATAAACCAAATAATATGGAGTATCAAACCGTATATTATTTACAAATTATCTGAGTGATCGGCACGGCAGATCACCACAGTTGGCGCAGCCGAAAAAGGAAGCTGAACAGCCGCTAAATTCTTCCTGGAGGAAGAACCACAGTAGGCGCAGCTGAAAGAACTACAGTTGGAGCAGCCAAAAAAAAAGGAAGCTGATCAGCCATTAAATTCTTCCTGGAGGAAGAACCACAGTAGGCGCAGCTGAAAGAACCATAGTTTGGTTATAATCCCACCGAGCACCACGGAAGGGATTACTGTCGCATAAAAAAAAAAATAATTTGGGGGCAGCTTCACGGACAGTATCGGACATTGAAGGAGCATCAAGGCAAGGAACTGGTGAGGAGATTCAAGGCGCTGAGCTCAAGGAATCAGCAGCCGAGAAACCGGATGAAAAACGGATTCAGGCAGCTTGTACCGGGACCCGACACGGGAAGGCGTGGCGGTGGTGACCGGACGAGAAGGACGACCAGGAATCCGGACGGAGCCAGAAGACGGTCGGACGCGGAAGGGCGGCGATCAGCGGCAGCATCAATCGTTAGATTCGTGAGTTGAGTGCTGTTTGTTGTTGTTTTTTCTGATTATTGGTAATCTGTGTGGAAATGGAAGGAGTGGGTTTACCCAGGTTTTGTCACCTTAGGGACGGGCTGGAGACGTTCGTGCTACAGTTTGAGCAGTTGATCCTCGTCAATGATGACAAATTTAAATCCGAGGATAAAAAGAGAGCGGTTTTAATATCCCACCTACACACAGACACGATTAATCTACTGATAGATTTATGTTTTCCAAAAAAAATAACAGAATTATCGGTTGAAAATATATTTTTGTTATTAGGAAACCACATTGGTGTTTCAAAGAATGTGTTTAAGGAACGTGGAAATTTTTTTGCAGCGAAACAAAAAGTTGGGGAATCTATAAATGATTATATAGCTAGGTTACGTTGTCTAACAAGATTCTGCAAATTTGAAAGCAGACTGGAAGAAAACTTAAAAGATATTTTTGTGACTGGTTTATTAGAAGGTCGTATTAAAGAAAAAATGTTTTTAGATGCAGAGAAGCTGACTTTAAAAAGTACATTAGAGTGCGCATCGGGAATGGATTCATTTCATAAAAATATTACGTGTATTAAATCCGAGAGTGTCGGGCTTATTTCTAGAAGTAAGCAAAATTTTAGTAGAAGTGCAGGTAGGAATTATTCTACTTCACCGGCGCGGGCGAAAGACAAAAATGTTACAATTCCCAGAAAGAAATCAGTAGAAAGTATACAACAGTTGAAGTGCAAATATTGTAATTTAAATAATCATGATTCCAGTAATTGTAGATTAAAAAACGTGACGTGTTTTAATTGCAAAAACAAGGGAAATTTTAGTAAAAATTGTCGCGGAAAAAAACGGGAGGAAGTTTCATCTGTGTTTGTGAATTCAAGTGAAATAAATTCAAGGTTAACAAGAAATACCGATCCCATTTATTTATCGTTAAAAGTTAATAACGGTATCATCATAAAAGGATTATTTGACACGGGTGCAGGAATATCGATCCTATCGGATAAAGATTATTGGGAACATTTTAAAGATGTACAATTAAAGCCGAAGAATTTAACCCTGAAGGGTTACAATAATTGTAAGTTACAGTTACTTGGATGTTTAATTTTGTCAATTAATTTCAATGGTATTACTAAAATAATGGAATTTTGTGTTGTAAAGGATGGTTCAACCACTGTGCTAGGTAGAGATTTCGTAAAAGAATTTAACATTGGTTTTACGGGTTTCGAGACGGTTTCTTCACAGTTGAAAAGTGAAATACTCACGCATAATATTCACGACGTAAACAATAATAGTGTCGATACGTTAGTGCGTAAATATCCGGAGGTATTTTCAAGTAAACTAGGTAGATTCAATAAATTTAAAGTTCATTTAAAATTGAAAGAAAATGCAGAACCAAAATTCTGCAATCCGAGAAGTATTCCTTTCACTTTGAAAGCGAAAGTTGAAACGGAATTGAACCGTTTACAGGAAGAGGGAATTTTAGTTCCGATTAGTTATAGCAAGTTTGCATCTCCTATCGTGCCCGTAGTTAAAAGCGATGGAAGCATTAGAATTTGCGGGGATTATAAATGTACTGTGAATCCACAATTGATTGTTGACAAATATCCCATGCCGAAGATAGAAGTTTTATTATCACAAATTTCGGGCGGAATAATATTTTCAAAAATTGATTTACGTCAAGCTTATTTACAGTTGGAACTAGACGAAGAAAGTATGGAATATACTACGATTTCTACACATTTAGGGTTATTTAAATTCACTAGGCTAGTGTTTGGGATTAACAGTGCACCGGCAATATTTTGTAGAACTATAGCTTCATGTCTACAAGGTTTGAAGAAAACAGCGGTTTTCCTGGATGATATTATGGTTACAGGAGAAACGATAGAGGAACATAATGCTAATTTAAATGCAGTTCTTAATAGGTTAAAAGATTGCGGTTTGTGCGTAAATATTCAAAAGTGCAATTTTAACGCTTCATCGGTATGTTTCTTAGGGTTTGAAATCTCGAAGGAAGGGATTAAACCTATGGAAGATAAAACGAACGCAATTAGTAAAGTCGCGCAACCAAAAGATTTATCAGAGCTACGCAGTTTTTTTAGGAATGGTAAATTTTTACCGATCTTTTGTGCCAAATATGTCTATGTTATTAGATCCTTTGCACAAATTATTGAAAAAAAATACGAATTTTGATTTTAATCAAGATTGCGTAAAAGTTTTTAATAAAATAAAATTAATTTTATGTGATAATCGAGTGTTAGCACATTACGATCCAAATGTTACTTTGAAGGTAGTTACGGACGCCTCAACGAAAGGTTTGGGTGCAACATTGTTACATGTGTATGAAAATAATTTACAAAGACCTAGGTATTTCTTTTGTTTCTCGTAAACTGACAGAAGCGGAAAAGAAATATTCAATTTTAGACCTCGAGGCTTGTGCAATTGTGTTTGCTTTTAAGAAGTTTTTCGAGTACATTTACGGAAGGGAATTTATTCTAGAAATAGATAATGAACCTTTATGTAGAATTTTTGGTGAAAAAAAAGGAATTCCTGTTTTAACTTGTAATAGATTACAACGTTATGGTGTAATTCTCTCATCTTTCAATTATAAAGTTCAATACGTAAAATCAACATTAAATTGTTCGGATTACTTATCTCGCGTACCTGTAGGAGATCCTGTTGAGGAAAATAATAACTTTGATTCAAGAATTTTGTGTTTATTCAAAAATAATAGCGAGATGCCAATAGATGTTGAGGAAGTTAAAGCAGAATCTAATACGGATAAATTATTATTAGAGATAAAAAATTATCTTAGAAAATAAAAAAAAACCTAACTCAGATAATACCATTAAAATCTTAAAGAGATTATTCAGTTATTTCGGTAGTGTACAAACCTTAGTTTCTGATAATGGAGCAGCATTCATGTCAGCAGACTTTAAACAGTTTTGCGAGAGAAATGGCATTAAACATTTAACAACACCTATAAATCATCCTCAATCAAATGGATTGGCAGAGAATGCGGTCAAAACGTGTAAAAATTTTTTAAAGAAAATATTGTTAGAAAAAAAATTTCAGTCAGGTTATAATGAGAAGTTAGAATGTTTTCTCACAGATTATAGGAATGCACCACACTGTACAACAGGGTTAGAGCCAGCAGTGGTAATGTTTGGTAGAAGGTTAAGGTCAAATTTGAATAATTTTATACCTAGAGGGGGGAAGGTAAAGGAAAATGTGATTGATAAAGATACCAGAATGAAAATGTCAAAATGTCAGGAAAATCAGAAATTCTATTATAAAAGGAATAACAAAGTATCTACGAATTTTATGATTAATCAGAAAGTTATGGTTAGGGATTTTAGAAACCAAAACAATGATAAGTGGGTACCAGGGAAAGTACATAAACGTTTGGGAAATAAACTATATTTAATTGAGGTTAAATTGAATGATAAAATCATGTACTGGAAAAGACATTTTGATCAATTGTCCAAACTGTGTGTATCATGGGAAAAGAACCCTAGTATTTTAATCCCTGAGTCTGAGACGAGGAGGCTATCGTTCGATGAGTACGATGTCTCCGACTTTGTTTCGGATGACAATCTAATGGGTGACCCTCTTTTTTCTTCCAGCTCCAGTGAACCCGTGGCGTCAACGTCGGGGAACTGGAAGGAGCGCCTTCGACCAAGGACAGAGAAATCATAATAAGCAGCAGTCAACTCCCGAATGAACATGGTTATGAATAAAAAAAGTAAATGTTGTAAAATAATAATTAAATATGTGTATGAATGTTTTATAATTATTATTATGATAATCATGTTGTGTTACTGTCTGCTGATTTAAGTGTGGAGGGATGTGGTGAACGTATGTCTGTCGGTATGAAAGAGACAGGCATATCTGAGTGAGACAGCATGACCGAGACGTATAAAAAGGCGTGTCTGTTGTAACTCGTCCTCTCTTTGCAATAATATCTCGAATACTGTCCACTTGTATAAATACTAATAAACCAAATAATATGGAGTATCAAACCGTATATTATTTACAAATTATCTGAGTGATCGGCACGGCAGATCACCACAGTAATACAAAACAGGGTCAGTACAACCGATGTATTGAGCATTGATTTATCATTGAAGTAGAAGATAATACTAATATATATAAACAAAACATGAAACAGAACAAGACACAGAAAAATAAAAAGTAACGGTCTCAACTAGGAATCGAACCCAGGATTTCTGTCTTACTGCAACAACTTAATAGGATTTAATTTGACCTTGAACAAAAATACAAGAATATATACACAAAATACATATTCAACAAATTTAAGTGTTCATTATTTTTGCCACAGCACTAGAAGTTATTCAAATTCTCCTGCAAGGGTTTCATATAATTTCCACAGCTTTGTCGTCAGCAAACATTATGGAAAATGCTGGTTAAATCTGAATACTTACATGATGCAATTCTGGAGAGGTTTAAATGACCTTGTATGATGTAATCGTGGCTTTTTTTAGCAGTTTTAGCATCCTAATACGTGGTATTGTATCGCGTCGGAATACGGATAGGTCTGAAAAGGAAAATTAATTAAATTATTAGCCAATGAAGTACATTCAGAAATCAGGTACATTGTATCAAAGAACGAGAGGTTAGTACCTGTATTTTACAACGGGTTCGGGTCCTTCTTTCAATTGGTGGAGATAGACCGGATAACACACTTTAACACAACACAGCATTAATTTATCACCTTGAAGAATTCTAGCACGCAACATTATTTTTAGATGGTTGAAAGAAAATTCAAAATATTTTCGTAAAAACTTCAACTGACTTTTCAACTTACGAAATGGCGTCCTGGAAATTACCGTTAATTTTTATCGGAGCATAAAGCATGCTTAGCTTCTCTTTCTGTTACACAAGTCGCTATGGTAGAGAGCGAGAGATCAAACTACAATTTTTGCTCTAAGCCAATGAGATCTGAGCTTTCAGCCACAACAGCTTTGTCTATAAGAATTTGGGTATTGAATAACTCCTCCCATCAGGGTTACAAGGTGATGCGGGAGTTATACGCGGGTGCGCCTGTTCTCACATTGCTGGAGGATTGGGGGCGGAGCTACGAAATCCGAACTTCACTTCATATCTGCCCGGCAAATTTAAACCTGTGACAATGAGAACTTGGCTTTCTAGGTTGGTTGTTATTTCTCCATAAGACTGCATAACAATTACATCGAAGAAGGCACTTTGTCATAAAAATACAAGTAGTGCATTCAAGTTTAAATGAGTTACTAGTGAAGTAGGCCTATCGTAAAGGAACATCAGGATAGGTCACGGAATAAACACAAATTTCTTCTACTTTGTGATTTTATTCGGAAAACCTAGAATATATAAGATTAAATAACAATTGTGAGGTCAAGCTTCTGGCAGAAAGCTTAAATAATACAAACATAACCTTCAAATATCAATACAAACTACCAGAGCTAGGTTAGTTGGAGGTTAGTAATAAAAAGTACAATAACCTATCCTAGTAATGGTTTCGTAACCAGGAAGTAGAAGGTTAGGTGAGGTTAGGTTAGGTTAGGTTAGGTTAGGTTAGGCTAGGCTAGACGCTGCACGCTCTGTGATTGTAGTAGGGTAGGGCTACATACCTTTTCTACCATAACTGGTTCTGGTTGAGAATGAAAACCCTGAAGCCTTCAACTCAGTATTGAATGCAGCGTATTTCTCCTGGCTGTCGAAGTATCCAGAATAATACTTATTTTATTATGTCTTGTAAATGTTTACTAATAACGACCTCCATGTTTCGTTTCTTTCAACTCAAAATCTCCCTCATACTTGAGAGATTTTCGAACGTCAAGCCACAGTCAAACTTCAAGACTTCAAACAAATTATTCAAAATCAAGTTGATTGTTGCCAGCCTTCGTGTACACTCGGCAAACTTCGTAGTTCCGAGCCGCTTTGAGCCTTCGTGTTCACTCGGCAAACTTCGTAGCTCCGCCCCCAATCCTCCAACAATGTGAGAACAGGCGCACCCGTGACTTCAGGGGCGTATAACGGGTGAACATCGATTCGCGAAGTGAATTTTGGTTTTACGCAATTGAAAATCAAAATGCATAATTTTCCGCCGCCCGAAATGCAAAAACTTTTCTTTTATAGTAATTAAGGCGAATATAAAGTTTTTTTCTAAAAATTATTCGTAATAAGCGTGTCAGGCCCTATCCAAAATTTACCGTTTTTATTACTAACCTCCAACTTACCTAGCTCTGGTAGTTTGTATTGATATTTGTAGGTTATGTTTGTATTATTTAAGCTTTCTGCCAGAAGCCTGACCTCACAATTGTTATTTAATCTTATATATTCTAGGTTTTCCGAATAAAATCACAAAGTAGAAGAAATTTGTGTTTAATCCGTGACCTATCCTGATATTCCTTTACGATAGGCCTACTTCACTAGTAACTCTTAAGATCATTTAAACTTGAATGCACTACTTGTATTTTTATGACAAAGTGCCTTCTTCGATGTAATTGTTATGCAGTCTTATGGAGAAATAACAACCAACCAAGAAAGCCAAGTTCTCATTGTCACAGGTTTAAATTTGCCGGGCAGATATGAAGTGAAGTTCGGATTTCGTAGCTCCGCCCCCAATCCTCCAGCAATGTGAGAACAGGCGCACCCGATGTTTACGTTTTAAGAGTTAATATTTTTAATTTTCTTTTACCCATTGAAAAATAATGTTGCGTGCTAGAATTCTTCAAGGTGATAAATTAATGCAGTGTTGTGTTAAAGGTTGCTCAGACGGATATTCTATTTGACCGATTCGATAATCCGGTGCTAGCAAGAAGTGCGTTTGTTTGTGAGCGTCATTTCGCAATTGAAAGCAAACATACGGTACAAACGGAATTTTAAAAAAAATCTTTATTCCAGGATGTGTGGAGGTGAGTGCAATCTCACACATCCCATAGAGGGTATAAGTACAGATCATATTTACATAAACGGAAAATTTAGAAAATAGATAAAAAAAATAAAAAAAAAATATATAGAATAAATCAGAGAAGCACGGGAATCCATCGGATCTAAGATTGTGGGAGCAAGTATCTTTCACCAATGGTTTTCAATGTTCGAACCTGAAATCAGACGGGATTCTATGATAAGAATATTTCTGGAATGGTTTCTGCTTCCCCTCAGTCCTGCTATGCTGGTTCTTAATACAGCTGTTAATCCTGGAACTCGCCCTTCTGTAAAAATTGAGGAGGCACTGCAGTATCTGGGTAGTCCAAACATCAATTGATAAGCGTTGTTATATTGCACCCAAAGCCTTTCCATTGTTCTTTTTTGAAATTTGCCCAGAGCTCGCAAAAGGCCATGAAGAGCGTCCTTTTCACTCGTGGACTACAGAGCCGACATTTAGGTACTACTGAGCATTTTACATTTTATACTCATACTCGCCTCTGCCTGTCAATATCTTCATCATCCGTAAGCTTATTGTTGATGACATGTCCTAGATATTTTGTGGTTTCTACTATTTTCAGAAGCTCACCATTCAAAAAGGCGGGGGGAATGTTTTTTGGGCCTTCCCTGTGTTTTATGACCAACAGTGCTGTTTTTTTCGATTTATAAATCATGTTGGTTTCGTGTGCAAATTCTTCACAGATTTTCAGGAGAATTCGTAATCCCCTTATTGATGGTGCCATCAAAACCATATCATCTGCGTAGCTCATATTGTTAATACCTATTGTTAGACCTCCGATGTGGCAGCCCACTCCAGCATTGTTTAACCTGTGGGTTAGTTCATCCATGTATATGTTAAACAGTATTGGGGACATACATCCTCCCTGTCTGACCCCGCTTTCCAAGAAATAGGGTTCTGAGAATCCATCTTTCCACTTCACAAGGTTTTCCTGCTGACGGTGGCATGATTCGTGAATTTTTACCACTTTCCATGGTATCCCTCTTTCTTTTAGTTTTTTTTTCCATAATAAGGGGTGGAAAACTCTGTCAAATGCCTAACTAAGGTCTAGAAAGTATTCCTTCGCTGTTTTCTTCTTCCTGTAGTAACTGTTCACGCGGTCCCTTTCATAAAGTTCACCAGGGTTGTCATTGGATATGTGGCTATGTCTTCTGGTTTTATAATGTGTCATCGTAGATCTCATCTCTCTTCTCCAATCCCTTTTGGTTCCCTGAAGGCCCCACAAGGGAAGAGAGCCTCATCTCTCCTCTCCATTCCCCTTTGGTTGCGTGAAGGCACCACAAAGGAAGAGTTTGCGAATGTAGCTTCATATCATCTCTCCACTCCTCTTTGGTTCAATTAAGGTCCTACGAGGGAAGAGGGCCTCATTTCTCCTCTCCACTCCTCCTTCGTTCCCCGAAGACCCCGTGGGGGAAGAGTCTACTCCCCGTCGGTTCCCCGAAGGCCCCACGACGAAATAGTCCACTCCCCCTTGGTTCCCTTAGGGCCCCACGAGGGAAGACGGCCTCATCTCTCCTCTCTACTCCTCCTTGGTTTCTTAAAGGCCCCATGAAGGAAGTTAAGTATGTTAGTATTTCGCAAATCTTTAAAATGCCAGATTGGGTACTATACAGAACACAGCTTTAGTATAGGAATTTACAAGAACGGTTTGTTATAAAGCAAATTTGTGATTTGTCAAACTTTTAATAATTTTAAACAATATAACTGTCAAAGTAATTATATAAATAATCGCATTCTTGACTTAGCTGTAAGCAACATACTAATGAAAATTACGCATAACAATATTTCATTAGTACCAGAAGATGTTTATCGTAAAACACTGCTAATCTCGATTCTTACCAAAAAAATAAATAACTCAAATCTAACACAAAGCAAATATTACAATTCAGAAAAGCGGATTATTCAGAAATAAACACAAAACTTAGCGAAATTGATTGGGATCATAAACTGACCCATTTGAATACTCAACACGCAAGTGACGTTTTCTACAACATTTTGAACAATATTAAAATAAATTATGTACTAACTAAACCGGCAAAAAGTTGTAATTATCCACCATAGTATACATTATCTCTGTTATAAATTAGGGTCCTTGGAATTAAACTCCGTTATTGAGAGCAAACTGAATCACTTTATTTAACAATAAATATCCACTATCACATGATATGACTAGGCACTTTTTACAGTAAATTCTCTGGATACAGGCTAGTTCCTGTGGTTCTTTAGGAAAGGTGAAACCTTTGGTTGTTTTTGAGCAAGAGAGCGTTTTTAAGGAAACCCAACCTTATATGACAAAAGACTGTTGACAACCTTCAAATTCAAAAGGGCCGCAAAACAGGGATCGTCTTTGCGGACACAATTTAATCACAAACATATAGCAGAGGCGAGAACCTTTCAGAAACAATATAATCTAACCTTCATAGGAGTCACTAGTGGTACATAATGACTCTGAAAATTATACAATCTCTTATAAAAATAATTAAAGAAAAAAATAAATATCATAAAAAATTTCAAAATACACGTGACTACCAAACGTTTTCACTCTTAAGATCCTAGACAGAAACGAATTGCACAACAACTCTACATTAATTATTTACATACTGCTGAAAGTAACATGAATGGTAATCCTAAACTCTTCTGGAATCATTTCAATAACATAAACAAAAACACAATCGTCTCTTCCAAGGACGATGCACCTAGATGATAAAAAAGCAGAAAATGGCCAAGACATATGGAATATTTCCAATCAGTTAACATAAACGATAATAACCTACCTACATTCGACATACCAGAAAATAAAAATAACATAAATATAACCATGGTTGTTTCTGCTATCGTGGTACGAGAACACGCCGTCAGATGGAATGCAGGAAAACACTTCTTCTTCTTGACATAGAAATTTATTAATTCACAATATATTTGCAGAGGATCTTATTTTCCTCTGCTCAAACTTAAACTGAAAGAAATAAAGGTCTAGTTTCCTTTATTCTTCAGTTTTCTCTAGGCTTACTTAAACCTAGTAATTATCTCACGACTGACTGCATAGGTACGCATGTACCTACCAGTTATTTCAATACTGCCCTCCTGCATAGGTATGCCTGTACCTACCAGTTATATCAATCCTGCCTCTTTTCTGGGAGGTATCTAAACTAAATTCTGAAGGACATATTACAAAAATAAAGTTGTTCCACCCGCTCGTCGGCAACCAACATTCTTAAACATAAAATGTAATGCACTTAACTATCCTAAATAATACAGACGTGACTCAAACAATACAAATATTTTAAAGGGATTATTTTAAGGGAGATGAAACTTTATTTGGGGTTTTTATTAATATGGGACAGGGGTGGGAAAGGTATTGGCAAATATTTTTAGGCATAATGGTTTAACTAGGGTGATCATAAAATGGGGCGAACAGCTCTTGGGTGAAATCCACCGCCGCTTGAAGTAAAATGTCACGAATTCTTAAATCATAAATGATACATAAACAAGACAATATTTTTATAAAAATACCAGGCCAATGAATTGTTTTATTGTAGGGTCAAATGTGCAAATGTGGGAAACTACGCAAACTTAAAATACGAACTGTGGGAACGGGCCTGAAGGCTTAATTTTATTGAGCAATATGTAAAAGTCGCATTCTGGAAGATCCAATGGTTAAATTCACACGAGAAATAGTCTTAGAAGAAATAAAAGCTCTTGACATAAACACGAGCGCGGGGTGTGATGACATTCCATCATGCTTTGTAGCTAATTGTGCCGAAACACTCGCAAAACCTCTCTGCATTATACACGGTGTCCGGAAACTCGTAGTACAAGCGGGAAACTAGTGAATCTATATCACATTTGGAGTCGATTTTGTAGTATAATTTTTTTTGATTTGTGATTTCGTTTTCGAGTAAATCGAGTCAGAAGTTGAATTTTTTTGATCAAATTATTATAAATTATTACTGAAGATCAAAGTACTTATGAACTTATGTATGTACCTACCTGAATTTTACATGTATCAAAAATTTTGTTAGTAAAAAAAAAAAATTAAAACTATTTAAAAGTAAAATAAATAAAGAAACCCGGATTTAAAGCATTATTTTGAAATCACCCTTCATTTAATGTGGTGTAACCATAAAATGTTTCTGCTATGCAGGGTTAAGTCATCTGTTGTTTTAATCTCTGACATAATAACGTAATAACACTTGTACCTACTCATTTTAAATATATGCTCTCATAATGCTATGTTATTACTGTTATGTCTGCTTTAAATGTATCTAATGTAAAAAATAATGTAAATAATGTTTTGTAAATGTAAATATTCGCAAAATATAGCTTTCTCTAGTATGCCGAGTTCAACTAACATATGAAGGAAAGAGACGCACGATAAGCAGATGTCCCATTTCTGTTAAATCGTAAGTAGGTCATTTTGGTTTATGGGTCGCCGCAGGTGGCCGATTATATGTGATTGTTTATACATTTGTTGAGGGTTTCTATGTTGCAGGAGTCGTGGTTCGCCAGAATACTTACACGGTGCTGCGGGGTCATTGATTCGGAGTAATGAAAGAAATTTCCACGTTTAATAATTTATTAATCAGAAGGTTACGAATAACATTTTAGAGCGAAAGTGACTTGAATGGATAACAACGTGTTGGTTATACGACGCTCAAGAACAGAATGGCGCTTCGGTCGCCGGCGTATCCGCTGGGACCCTCGGTGACTCGAGCGGCCGGTGTTGTCATTTTGTAACGGGTGACCATCTTCTGAATAATTAGCAATATATTGGGGTGCTTTACTAGATCACGACAGCCTGCCCTCCAGTGTCCACGACATACTACAGGAGTTGTGATATATATATATATATATATATATATATATAGTTGAGATATTGATATATATATATATATATATATATATATATATATATATATATATATATATATCAATATCTCAACTATGCTCACATTCTGACTGAAGGTGCCTCAGTCAGGATCTGACCAATATATATATATATATTGGTCATATCCTGACTGAGGCACCTTCAGTCAGAATGTGAGCAGCCTCCAATGTGTCCAGGAGAGAGTAAGAAATGTTCAGAGAAGTTATGATTGGACTTGGTGAGATGACAAATTGTTTTTTAAGCGTTTAAAGTTACAACGTTTTCGGGAACACATTGGAAGGCATTGTTGGCTTAACAATTATTAGAAGATAGATGGTCAGTAAAAGTACTTAATTCTAATACAATATTTATAATATGTGATGAAATGGAAACATAACGTTTTGTTTACTAGTATTAGCTTTCTTATAACAACTATAGGTAATATTGCTAAGTTTAATTATAATAAGTTGTTTGTAGTTTTAAATTATTTACAAAATAGCTTTAAGCTAAAAGTTTGCTAATATTCCGCGTTTGCGGTGTCAGGTGCATCGACGAACTAATTGCTCGAAGCATTTGTTTATTATTTTGTGGTGCATGGAAATCAAAGTTTGATTCCAGTTTGTGGTTTAGATCACTGTATAAATCGTGAAATTTTTGTAAGCTGAACTATGTTCAGTGCAACTGCATGATTTTTACGCAGAGTGCGTACTATGTAGCGCTGGTCATGAAATTATTATATAATAGAATATAAAAATATTTAATCCTATCATTTATGATAAACTTGAAATAAGCATTATACATGATAATTGAATCGAAAATATGTAGTCATAATTAGCTTAGGAAACATTTCTGCGTTTAGAGCAGTGTTTCCCACGGTGGGGCGTACGCCCCACCGGTGGGGCATAACGCCTCAGAGGTGGGGCACCACGCTTTAGAGATGAGACAGGTAGGCATTCCACATATAAAGGGGAATACTCGTCGGTCATACAAAAAATATCTGAGATGTGCAAAATTGAAATATACGCCAAATTTTACATAAAATATAATGAAACCGATTTCTGCTGTGTAATTATTATTACGCGTGACAGCTGTTTCGCCCTCTAAAGGCATTATCAAACTGGCTTTAGAGGGCGAAACAGCTGTCACGCGTAATAATAATTACACAGCAGAACTTGTTTAAAAATAAACTGTTTTTATAAACCCAATAATAATATTATTGTATATATAAAAAAATAAAAAAATAAAATGGAGTTCTACAAATTAAACTTAATAACAATAAATAATGAAACCGGTTTCAATTTCAATAAGTATTTAAAAAGACAGAAAATGTGCAGGATGTAGATAATATACCGCTTAATTGTTTAATACACAATGTATAAGTATAACGAGGAAATCTATAATTGGTTTCTCAGTAAAGTAAATTGTACATGTATTAAACAACCAAGTAACTGTTAATTTTCCTAAAATAAAATATATAATTACAAAAAGAACATGATACATGATTTCTCCTAAGCATGAGTGCGAATTTGTAACAATAAGCTATCCGGATATCTGTGAACATGAATGATCGCAGTATGAACATGAGAATGGGTTTTGCTTAGTATGAGTGCGAATGTATCTTGTTAAGCTTGACTTTTGTGAACGTGAATAGTTACACTAAGAATATGAGAATGGTTTATCCTAAATATGAGTGATAATATGTGTAATAAATACAGTAAGAATGGTTTTTCTTAAGCATTAGAGTGCTATTCTGACTCATTAAACGTGACTTTTGTGAACATGAATTATCGCAGTAAGAACATGAAAATGGTTTATCCTTAGTGTGAATGCAAATGTGAGTGATTAAATTTGTCTTTTGTGAATTTGAATAGTTACAGTAAGAACATCAGAATGGTTTTTCCTTAGTATGAATGCGAATTTTTGCCATTAAGCTTGACTTCTGCGAACATGGATAGTTACAGAAATTTAATTTCAGTTATAATATATGAATTAGAATAGGTTTTATTTAATTTCATTGGGGGTTCATATGTTTACAAAATATTACAGTATGATTTGAAAGTTTATCTGCTGTTTAGTTAAAAAAGATGCAGGTGGGTCATCTGACTTTTGAAAAGAATACGGTGGGGCGTGGCATAAAGAAGGCTGGGAAACACTGGTTTAGAGAAATATTTGTTTGACATAAAATATAAATGTATAGTGAGCTATAACTAGAGTATGAAATGTTTAGAGCAATATAAGCATAAATAATACAGTTATCTTAATTAAATAAGAACATGTATAAGGTAACCTAAGTAAGGTGTTCATTATGGTATTAGAAATATAATGTGTTACGCTAATCTGTAGCGGTGAATTGGTAATTTTAAATTAACTATACAACACGTCTGTCATCGGTATGTAAATATGTGTTTTTTGGAGACAAAAAGTCGAATAACCTTGTTTATTTACATACGTATGACAAAGTGGGTTGATGTTCCTTAGTTAGGAAAGTGATACATCAGCTGTTTACTGTTATTGCATGAAAAAAATAATAAAGAGATATTAAATAACAGAAATTTTCGATTATATGGTTCTCTAGAAATATATAGTGCATTATACGTCCAGAGAATCATATTTGAAAGTACACAAAAGTACCTTGGTACGTGTTTAAAAAAAAAAAAAAAAACTATGCTCATTACATTGGTAGTCGATCACACTTGTGATGACGGTTGATGCTATTAATCGAGTAGCAATGCATATATAAATGCTATAAAGCGGTGAAAAGTTTTCATCCGAACGTAGAGTTATTTTATAATTATTATACGTTTTAAGGTGCATGAATTATGCGGTTTACATGATGATTTGTGTTCATCGAATAGAAAATGTTTCACACTCGTGAATACATAATAATTATCAAGTTTTAGATTCTATCATTTGATAACAAACAATATTAAAGTCAAATTTCCAACAAAAATGTGTAAATTTAATAATGTTTGATTTGCAGTATTTTTTAAGAAAAAAAGATATATACTTTAAGAATATGGTTTGCAAGAGAAAGCTAGGCGAAATTTAGAAATTAATTTCTATCATGAGTTAAAGAAAAAAATCCCAAATAGAAATGTCTTTTCGTGCATATTCCGATCCAAATCGCTTTGGAACATGTACTTGCCAACTGGAGCGAGTGGTCGTCTTGGTTACAGGTGTGACAGCGACAAGTGTGTCCATAGTGACATTTTCTTCGACCGGGACGAAAGCAGGCTTGAGTCTGTCTATGGAGACGCGTTTAGGTTTGCCTCTTATTGAAATGACAAATGTTTTGTCGTTGCGCTCTTCTACCATGTAAGGACCTTCATATGGATTCTGTAGAGGTTTTCTGACGCTATCCGTTCTTAGGAATACGTGCGTGGTGACAAGTTGGTCTTTGTGTACGAAAAAATTTCTAGTACTGTGTTTGCTGGCAGGAGTCGATTTAATATGCTCTAACTTCCTTTGTAGACGTCCTACGTACGTGTCGGGTTCCTCACGGGTTTCAGTGAAAAAATCGCAAGGTAGCCTTAGTGTTCCGCCATAAGTGAGTTCAGCAGGCGAACCTTTTTAGTTCTTCACGAACAGTCGCTCTCAACCCGAGCAATATGAGGGTGAGATTTTGGATCCAGTTCCGGTCACCACATGTCATGAGGGATGCCTTGAGTGTGCGATGCCATCTCTCTATTATCCCGTTCGCCTGTAGGTGATACGCAGTAGTTCTGTTGTGTTTGATGCCAAACTTTTCTGCAAGTTTTTTGAAGAGACAACTCTCGAACTGACGACCATGGTCCGTGTTGATGCTGCCCGGGGTTCCGTGACAAGAGATCAAATTTAATTGTAAGTCAGCATGTGGCTCGTCACAAAAGATAATTATTATATTCATTTGAGACGAGACAAAGGTTTTCTTTAACGGTGGGTCAGCATGTGTCTTGTCAGATAGCTCTTCCGAGAAAATGTATATTTGCACTCAGAGCATGAAAAAGGTTTTTCACCACTGTGAGTCAGCATGTGGATCGTCAGTTGGCCCTTTCGAGAACATGAATAGTTGCACTCGGAACATGAAAAAGGTTTTTCTCCAATGTGAGTAAGCAAGTGCCTGTTTAGATGGTCCTTCCTAGAAAATGAATAATTGCACTCAGAACATGAAAAAGGTTTTTCACCACTGTGAGTCAGCATGTGGATCGGCAGTTGGCCCTTTCGAGAACATGAATAGTTGCACTCAGAACATGAAAACGGTTTTTCACCACTGTGAGTCAGCATGTGGTTCATCAGAGTGGCTTTTTGAGAAAATGCAAAGTTGCACTCAGAACATGAAAAAGGTTTTTTTCCACTGTGAGTCAGCATATGACTCGTCAGATGGCCCTTTTGATAACATGAATAAGTGCACTCGGAACATGAAAAAGGTTTATCTCCACTGTGAGTCAGCGTGTGTTTCTTTAGATCGCCCCTTTGAGAACATGAATAAATGCACTCAGAACATGAAAAAGGTTTTTCACCACTGTGAGCCAGCATGTGGATCGTCAGTTGGCCCTTTCGAGAACATGAATAGTTGCACTCAGAACATGAAAAAGGTTTTTCACCACTGTGAGTCAGCATGTGGATCGTCAGTTGGCCCTTTCGAGAACATGAATAGTTGCACTCGGAACATGAAAAAGGTTTTTCACCACTGTGAGTCAGCATGTGGTTCATCAGAGTGGCCCTTTGAGAAAATGCAAAGTTGCACTCAGAACATGAAAAAGGTTTTTTCCCACTGTGAGTCAGCATGTGGATCGTCAGTTGTCCCTTTCGAGAACATGAATAGTTGCACTCGGAACATGAAAAAGGTTTTTCTCCACTGTGAGTCAGCATGTGGCTTGTCAGATGGTTTTTTCGAGAACATGAATAGTTGCACTCGGAACATGAAAAAGGTTTTTCTCCTCTGTGAGTTAGCATGTGGCTCGTCAGATACCTCCTCTGATTGCATGAATAATTGCACTCTGGACATAAAAAAGGTTTTTCTCCACTGTGAGTCAGCATGTGTCTCGTCAGTTTGCTTTTTTTAGAACATGAATAATTGCACTCGGCACATGAAAAAGGTTTTTCACCACTGTGAGTCAGCATGTGGTTCTTCAGAGTGCCCCTTTGAGAAAATGCATAGTTGCACTCGGAACATGAAAAAGGTTTTACTCCACTGTGAGTTAGCATGTGGCTTGTCAGATTGGTCTTTAGAGAACATGAATAGTTGCACTCAGAACATGAAAAAGGTTTTTCTCCACTGTGAGTCCGCATGTGGCTCGTCAGATACCTCCTCTGATTGCATGAATAATTGCACTCAGGACATAAAAAAGGTTTTTCTCCACTGTGAGTCAGCATGTGTCTCGTCAGTTTGCTTTTTTTAGAACATGAATAATTGCACTCGGCACATGAAAAAGGTTTTTCTCGTCTGTGAGTCAGCGTGTGTTTCATCAGATTGCCCTTTCGAGAATATAAATTGCTGCACACCGAACATGACAAATGTTTTTTTTCCTGTATGGGTGCTTAAATGCCTTTTGAAAATCGACTTATGAGAATTGGAATAGGTGCAATGAGGACAAAGTAATTGTTTTTCCATCGGATGCGTATTCAGATCTGTAGATAAAAATAAAGGAAATACGATTATAAAGACTCAACACGACTTAATATCAACACTTAGCATAAGGAAGCACAGAAAATTGATAAAAATGTATAAAAAAATAAGAAGGCAGACATTATAAACAATAATAAATTATTTTTACCGGACTGGTCAATTCTTTCAAATCGTTCTAAGCATTCCTTTTTTACATCCTGCAGGTCAATGTCAATTTCCATACAAGACAATCCACCATCATTATCTTCTCGGCGTCCGAGTTCCTCTTTGACGGTAATAGTCTCCACATTAATGCAAGCTATAAAACAACATGTACCTACATTGATCATCGATGTAAAACACATTTAAAAGAAGCTTAAAATAGAACAGATAAAATACATAATTGATGAACCCTGCAGAAGTGATAAATAGGTGAAGAGAGTTCAACGATGATTTAAGAAAAATAATGAGAACGACCCCAGATGTCCGCTTCAGAAGGAAAAAGCATTTGCTCTTGAGCACCTTCAGTATGGAGTTGTTGTTTTAATTTAAGGGAGTTTTATTCCAACAATATGTATTTTAAACCTATGAGGATGAGGTGAAAACTTGAGGAATCGAGCACTTATTGTAAGCATGGTTTCTGTGATCGTAGGGTATGGTCACATCAAACCAATCACAAATAAACTCCTCAAAACAATACACTTTTACTAAACATGAAAAAAAATATATAAAATAAAACAATGGAAAAAAATAAACTTTGCACTTTGCCAATGATTTATAGAATATGGAATTATTGCTTGGGGAGGAGCAACAAACTCGGCCATCGATTCGTTAGAAATCGCACGGAAAACGATCTTAAAGGTTATAGTAAAAAAACATAGATTGACTGATACAGACCAAATATTCAACAGTTGTCACAACGTACTAGATAAACGCCTACGTTAAAACACTACTAAACTACATTTTTGACCAGAACGAAGAAAACACAAGAACTCCGACGGTAAATAAAAATTTGGACAAATACACTATCAAAACCATGCTATAAAATCTTTCAACAGTCTAAGACTTAAAAATAAAATTGAGGTAAACAAAAATAAATTCAGACACAAAATTAAAAAAATGGATTTCAGAACAAAAAAGACATAATTACCAAAATGTCATAACATAAAATAATAAAAACTGTACCTAACAAACAGAACTAACATTAAACACACATCACTCACAAACACACAACATATAATATAAATAAACCAATTTTTTACTTTATTTCATTTAAATTTACTTGAATATTAAATCAATTTTTTTTAAGATTAAATTTATCTTATCTTATGTTTTTTTTCTTCACCAACATTTTATACATTTTCCTTAAATGTATTATGAATATTATTTTGTATCATAAAATGGAGGCCTCAGCACGGGTTAGCCACCCAGTGAGGCCATCATTACTAAATTGTATTAAGAAATGTAAGATATTGTGCCAAATAATAAAATAAAAGTAAAAATAAATGGTTCTCGACTAGAAATTTGGAGGTCCCGGGATAAAATCCCAGCGTGCCTAAGCAAATTTTATTAAATTGATTCATGGTAATTCACAATATATTCTTATGGCACGTCCCTGAGTGGGAGATACTCTCTGTTTCAACTTGGTGTAATATGAAGAATTCATCATTTAAACATTGATTGAAATGACGAGATCTGAACAGTCGGGCACTTCCACTAACCTTTCACCTCCCTATATCCATCCCGTCCTTTATACTTCAGCCACACAACATAAATTTACGCCAAGAGGTTGAGAGTTCAAGAGTTGGGACACGTGTGGGGTATTCACAAAAGTAAATAAAAATTATTAAGTTTATCTAATGTTATAGTTTGGCTGTTTCCGGCAAAGATATATAATGATGAAAACTAAAATAACTACCGCTAAAGAGGACAGCGTTAAAAACACTGTCGCCATGGCAATCCAAAATGGACTTGGATTAACATACAATTTATTTAACATAAGCAATGCAACTAACTGGCTGTCTGAGTACTCTCCGCATATTGCAAACATTCCTTCTTTACATCTGGGTGGTCGGAATCCATATACGTGTACGGCATTTCACCTCCGCCTTCTTCCTGGGGACCTGGTTCCGTTTTGATAGAAACAGTTTCTGGATTTACTAGATCCATGGCACCGCTGTCGCAGGGTTTGGTAATTGGTAAACGACCAAACAAATATATATACCTGAAACAAACATAGTTGTGACGTAATCCGGTGAGCTAAATATTTTGTTTGCTTGGAATATTCTGTCAAAACAATGATATCTTAAATGAAACTGACATTTGAAATAAGTGATACATATTGTGACTATCTTGACCTTGAAGTTGACACTTCATTTCTGTTGATTTATACGATAATTTAAATGCTTTCGTAAAACTTTTTTGAAAAAGGTTGAGGTCTAACTGATAGTTTAAACATTCCTCAAACAAAATGCCAATGGATTCCATAACATAGATGCACCGATGGGCGTATGTTAAGATTGCTCGCATTCGATAGCCAAATCCCGTAGCCAAAGTTAAAGAACAGTGTTTGATTTGGAATAACGGCCGCTATCAAAATGATTATAGGAATTAATATAAGCATCAGTTCTTACCAGTAACTATCACAAGCCTTTCATGATAAATTTAACTGCGTGGGTAAAACAGTTAAAGGAATATTAAGTAGAAACAAGTTGAAACGGCTGGCGATGAAAAAGTCATAAGGCGATGTGTCAAAAAAATATTAAGTAGTTTAGTTTTACATAGACAATAATAATATCGTAGACAAGTACTGTTCCATCTGCAGAATTGCCTTAATTAATTTTTACCATAAGCCAATGGATGAAAAAAGTTACCCACGGGTTCATTTATTATTCCTCTTTATCGGCTTATAAATGCATTCACTATGCAACTAAGTGAGGGTGGTTGGTTCCAGCCATTGCCTGTCGTAATAGGAAAATTTGTATGAAAGAAACGCGATTCCGTTATGTACCTGATAAATATAATAAGTATTGGAAGATTCGAAACTTTGGTTACAGGTTAATAAAACAAATAAATTGTTTTCTAATCGGGCGGGTAAACTTACCACTTTATGACAGAATAGCACCAATTCAGTTTCACGGGGAAAATAATATTTTGGCCCTATCGCATTCAATCTGCCAACATTAATATTTTCCTTTACGTGAACGTTGGTTAATTAATTGAAATTGCAACACTGAGATTTCATCTCAAACACAAAATTATTACCTTAATTCTGTAATTTCTTTGGTAAAGCCTGTCGCCAACTAGTTGTCACTAATTTGTTGGTTGTGAGATTTTGCGTTTACTAGTTTCGTCTTTTTGTAAATCTTCGGAGAAAACATTTACACCTCTCGAGGAATCCATCAACCTCGAAAGTTGAAGTAAAACAGAGATCCCCATTAATATACCACTCTCTAGATCGATATCTTCGGGCTTTTTGTATCCAATAGAATTATAAGGTACTTAACCACAGATATACAAGCAGTACTTACCTTGCGGAGCGGAGTAGTAGACAAGGTAGAAAAAACTCAAGGTCATATAAAAATAAGATGCAACCATAGACAATATAATTGCTCTCGGCCTACTCCATTCGTTCCATTCATTCAGTCCAAAAAACTATTTTAAAAATAAAAATAAACTTTTACAGTGTAATTCCTTAAGATGAAACTTGTTAATCTGAGAAGAAGAAACCCAAAATGACAAGAAATTTGCAAAAACACTGAAAAAATTTTTCAAAAAATGATTGTCCGACAGTACGATGAATTCCGACATTTTTCTGACTATTTTCTGACTATTTCACCAAAACAATAACAGCCTTACTCATAATGAAATCCCTAATACGACGATAATACTCCGTATTAGCTATACAGGGGTGGGGGCCTATACTGGTCAGATTAAAAATATTTACTCATAATCATAAATTTTCCCAATATAGCTCGACCGCTGGATTATGGAATATGATTTTTTTACAGTAGCAACACTTGAAAAATTTGGCATTTTGCGGCGTGTTGCCAACTTCACGTTTATTCAAATGTCAAAAAAGTAATCCAAGAATTGGTTTGTTTATCTTCGAATAACCTAAAAATGGATAATGTTGAGATTAATTTTGTTGAAGAGGTAGAATTAAAAAGGCGCAAGCGTAACAAAAATTGGGGTGACGTTGAAAAGGTTTGTTAACTTTTATCTTGGCTCTAATGTTTTGTTTACTTGTTTGAAATTAGTGTAAGTATAATGATTGTTTTCCTTGTAGGCCTTGTTGAAGGACTGTGTGACTGAACACGTGAGGGCTGTAGAGAACAAAAACTCGGACGGTAACACCCTAATTGCCAAGAGGGAAGCTTGGAAGCTTGTTTTATTAAAGTAAGTATACCTCCATAATATATCCGCATTGTTAACTTTTCTACAGATTAAACTTTAAGTTTGTCGCTTCGTAGCTTTGACATCCATTTCAAATAAAAAAATATCATATTATAAAATTAATCAGGTAAAGGTATTCATACCACATAATTAATAGCACACTATTTTTCAGATTTAACACACTAAGTGACCAAAAAAGAGACATGGGTCAGATACAAGCTCAATGGAAGATGCTCAAATTGGCTTGTAAGAGCCAATTGAGCCGGTATAGGAGGGAAGTGATGGCAACAGGTGGAGGTCCCCAACCACCAAGTCCTTCGCAGGATATTCTCTCGATGGTGGATTTGTTACCACATGAATTCGTAACGGACAAAAATGTTGACGATAGCGATTCAACATTTAAAGCAAAGGTAAATATCTTTTTATCGAAGGAAGCAAATACTTTGTGGTGTGACATTATATATTAAATGGAAAACACACACTTTGTAAAACACAACTTTTTGTATGAATTAATATTTAACAGCCAACCATCATTTTTTTTTTCAAAAGATAAGTTGATAGTAATATTATTGAAATATTGATGGTTCTGTCCAGAGATGTGCTTTATTTCAAATAAATCCATTTCAAATGGAAATGCAAAATGCAAAATGGGTATTTTCCATTTTGCATTTTAAATGCTTTTCTAAAAACCATTTTGCATTTTGCATTTTAAATGCTTTTCTCAATGCATTTTCCATTTTAAATGCTTTTTTGCAACATTCTTCCTACTATCTCCACTCATCTTTTTTTCATGAGCCCCGAATATCAGTCGGTCCTCAACCTCGCTATGAGAGATAATTTACATTTTTCAAGTTGCTCCCAGGTAGAAGCCCTGGCAATTGAGTGATACCATTACAAAAAATACTGATTCAAATACTGAACATGGGGCCATGATGCTATAATATTAAATGTTAGATAGCAGTTTCTATGTTTTTACGTTGGCAACATTTGTACCGCGCAAATTTTTGTGGTTCATAATCTATAGTCGTGGCATTTTTTGATTTACCATCATGTAATATGTTTGTTCTACATTGATGTCCTAATGGATTTTTGTCATTTAATAATTTAAATGACAAAAATGTTTAAAAATTCTATAATTATTTTAATTGTTTGACCTGAGAAACCATTTTGCATTTTTAATGCATTTTGAAAATAGGTATTTTGCATTTTGCATTTGAAATGCTTTTCTAAAAACCATTTTGCATTTTGCATTTTCAAATGGAAAAGTTTTGACCCATTTCCATTTTGCATTTCAAATGGTTTTGGGTACCCATTTTGCACATCTCTGGTTCTGTCTATATTTAAACTCATGTAAATCTTGCTTTAATTGTGGGAGTTATATTGGTAATTGTGTTTTATTATTACAGATGAATTTTCCTACATCAACCCCTCACTCCACACTGCCACACTCTGTTCCCAATAGGAAGTTGTCTTTTGAGGTAATATACCTAAACCTACTTAAATGATCAGCGCAACAATGAGTGCTAACTATTTGCAATATTTAAAGCAGTAACTTTTCAGTTGGACATAATCTTTTGTTTATATCAACAGGAAACAAGTGAAGCTGATTCACCACCACCGCCACTATCACCACAAGCACACACCATCCAGCATGTCCCGCTGCATGCTTGCCCTCCACCTCCACCTCGGAGGCGCCCACGCCATAAAGTAAGTATTTCTTCACACCACATTTTTGTTTGCTCAACTGACTTTATTGTCGTACCAAAACTGAAAGTTTACTAAGAAAAACAATAACTCATATATGAATATTATTTTTGAAGTGAAACTTCTTTAGGCGCGTAATGGATTTTCGGGGACGGAGTAAAACCGAGTCAGGATCGACACGAAAATGCGGGTACCCCCACCACCGCTCACCGTTCACTGTCCCTCTCTCACCATATGCGCTTGTTGAGGTGGGGGAGCCGCTCACGAACGTTCTCTCCCGACACGGGACAACAATCGATGCAGTTTTTGCACGATTCATTAAGGATTTAAGTGCTCATGTATATATCTCGCACTTTAGTTACCATAACCCAATTATCACGACATTAGGAAATGATATTCATGAAATTGACAATGAAAATGGCACATGATTGGTAAATTGTCATTGTAATTTCTTTGTAATTTTTAATTGTAATATTGTTATTTATGTAATATTGTATACTTGTGAATAAATTGAAAATTTTTGGAACTATACATTAATCGAACGTCATTCATCTATAAGAAAATATTAGAAAAAGCAAATCCATGCTTCGTCGTTGAATTATTTAACCTCTAATTTTCAAACTAACCTAAGAGAGAAAATAGAGATGATGAAATGAAAATAGAGAGAGAGGAATACTAGAAGTTTCACTTCTGTCTTGCGTAGGCTTGACACACCCACTTTTTTATGTATAAAATGCACGATAATTAAGAGATTTGCAGAGAATAGATTAAAACACCGTACTAGGTGACTGCCTGTTTCATGGTGACTAAAGTTGAATATAGTTATTTTGTATGTAGTGTTGACATATGGATTAATAAAAATAATAATTGTAAAGCGCCGTTTTTGTGAGAAATCACCTCTGCTGTACACTTTGTTATATATAGGCACTATCTAAGTTTATTATTTACAAAGATACATAAACATACTTACCTGGATTGGAAATTGGAAAAATTATAATAGAAAGTTGGAATTTTTTTTATTATGTAATAATTACAGTTTACAATGTATAATAATATTTGCTAACAATAATGATATATAAAAATTAGTTTTCACAATTTTTTTTTTGAATTTTTTTGATGTTTCTCCTTTATGGAAGCAGACGCTTGTGTTTAAAAGAGATGCTGAGTATCGAGATGAACATTATTTATATAAGTATCCTTATTAATAATTTAAGGAGTTAATAATATTAAAAATATAAGTGTATATCAACAATGTACAATTTAACGATTTATGACGTTACATTATTTAATTGACGAATTTCGTTATTTTGATTTTTTACATTGAAATGATCTCTGATAGAATAATTAATAATAATTATGTTAAACCAGATATGAAAACTTTGTCATTTAATGTTTTTATTTTCAGGAAGACGACTTAGCCCAAATGAAGGCGAACGTCTTTGAAGAAACAAAAAAAATAATGCACCTTGAGCACCAAAAAAAAATGGAGTACTTGTTCAGGCTCATGAAAGACGAATCCAAGGCTAAAATTCGTCTACAGGAAGTAGAGTCACAGACCAGGGTTAGCTTGATGAAGAAGGAAAGTGACCTTAAAAATTGTCTACAGGATGAAGAGTCGCAGACCAGGATTAGGTTCATGGAGGAGGAACACAAAATTAAAATGTCGATGCTGAAAGATGGATGGATAGCCAAATAATAATTTTATTTTAAGAGTATGTATGATATATGGTGTGATTGTGGGCGAGGCAAGTGGTTTGACAGACTGTCCTCTCTGCGTAACCTTTCTAGGAAGGGTGCAATGTTTGGTTAATTAGAATTTGTATACATCCCAATTGATTTCTCGTAATATTTTATATATGATTGCAGACCCCTAGCAGCTCTAAAAAAGGCGTGGGACAACTTGAAGCGAGATGCCCGAACACAGAGGGCAAGTGTTCGTTGCCAAATATTTGGAACTGGTGGAGGGCCCAGTCAAGACATAGAAGATCCAGTGCTGCTGAAGGTTGAGGCAGCAATTGGATTAAGTTCCTCCGGGATGGTAAATTCGTAAGTTAAAATATCTTGTTTTTAATTAAATTGGTATTTGGTGATGACTGATTATATTAAATTCTCCCTATATTCTATTAATTGCTAGTTTTGCTTTGTGGGAACTATTTTCTTTATGATTTATGATTCTTGTTTATTGGTCATCGTTCATTAGTTTCGCAGACCAATATCAATAATAATGCCTTTTATGTGTACTTTTTAATCTTTCTTTGGTTTGCTTTCATGTTGCCCACATCTTCGAGTCTCTGTTGCCGAGGGTTACGACTCCCACTCCAAACGCTCTGATGAACAAGGATACTCCACTAGATGCGCTCCTTCACGGCATAGAGAGCTGCCAACACCAACGTTCCGGATGCCTGTGATTGGTCACTCCGGTTTATTGGTGTTGCTTCCATACTATGTTCCTATAACATTCCATACTAACACATTCCATACTATGTTCCTATAAACTGTAAACTATTCTATTATTTATGTAAAACTTGTAACTTTCTGCCTAGTTTTTTAATGCTGAATCTTTATGTGGATGATGTTTTTTTCTGTAGTTTTATCAAAGGTTACAGTTAAGAGTTTAGATTAAAAAAACCTTCATTAACAAAACAGTTTTTTCTTTGTTTTTTTTTTTTTAATTTCCTGAAAGTTCAACCTCGTAACACATTTTACGTCGAGTACTGAATATTTAATATTTGCTCATCAAAACCTAACAAAACTGCATGTATTTTCATTGGCCGACAGTTTAGTGAGACATGACAGCAAAAATAGATTTAAAATCAGTAAATTAACTGCCAAATCCATCCACAAAGAGAATAAAGCTTTTTCTAGTAGCGTGGATTCATTTATTGCAATATATGAGACATTTGTATAGCAAGAAGAGATTGTTTAATTTATAAATGTACCTAACCTTCCATTTCCCAACCCTTATGGGTCAGTGAATGACCAACAACCAACTGAAAACATGACAAATGACTCTCCGAATAAGCTAATGGGAGAAGAGTTTGGAACGTTAAGAGAGTTAGAGCGAAGCATGTCAGTCCACCATTAATCGAGTTATCTGCATTTATCCCTTCTTTCAATATCTCTACAACCTTGTCAATTCTCATAAACATGCTTCCCAAATACACTCTCATTTACCTATTAAATATAAAGTACCCATTAATCATACACATTCATTTTAAAGTTAAGTTGAATTGAATTCCTTGTAATATAAATAGACCAGCTCAACGCCCATGTAAACATAATGAGGAAATCTATAAATGGTTTCTCAGTTAGGTGAATTACACATGACTATAAATTAAGCACGTTGTAAACTGATTTCCCTAAAATAAAAATAAATAAACAATATTGATCATACCTTAGTCTTATTATTATATCTTCATTATTGTGTAATATGCATTTGTGTCGCAGGTACATTATACTACTGAGTATGTACATTTTTTCAGTGTAATATAATTATATATGTAGATACAATCATATCGAGTACATACTAATACATTTAAAAATGTTGATCAATGAACACCTGTCTAGTGGCATTTCCAATATGATTGATTGGGGCTACTTGTTCATTTGGGGCTACTTCCATGAAACCACCACCACCTGCTTCTGCTCCTGCACCCTCATCATGTTCTTCATCATCATCTATTCCAAATTACAAATCATAGAATTAGTACATACAAAACTCTAATGTAAGGAATATCTAAAAACTGACATATTATATTATGTTTCATTTTAACACATCTTTTATTTTGAGTTGTTTTCTTACCTAACTGAGGATCATTCATATCGATGGCAAGACAATGGAGAACAGCAAGAGCTACGATAGTTGTCTTGATGGTATCGAGAGATCCTGACATACCCCGCAGCAGGCAACGAAATCTCTGTTTCCATACCCCAAAACATCTCTCCACCGTGTTGCGAGTAGATATTTGAGCCCTGTTATACGCCACTTCTCTGGGGTTTCTTGGGTTCCTAACTGGGGTGAACAGATATGGTGTACAGGCATAACCTCCGTCTCCCAACAGTCGTCCGTTGAAGTGACCTTCTTCAAACCTCTGCTTGATGGAACTTTCCCGGAAAATACGAGCATCGTGAGTACTGCCTCTCCAATGAGCAACAATATCCATAATCTGCATTGCACACCACCTGGAATGAATTTATTCATGCAATCAATGTTGGTTAATGTTTATATTTCAGACACGTATTGAGGTTTATCACTTTACAAACCTGGACATTTAAGGAATATATCCCCTTCCTATTGATGTAATATTGGCCGGCATCACCCCCAACTTTCCTTATTTTAATGTGCGTGCAGTCAATGGCACCCATTACTCCAGGAAAACGTTTTATTCCTTGGAACTTTGCAACTGTTGATTGTTGCTCTTCAATAGATTGTGGCATTTTAATGTACTGTGGAGAAAGGCGGGCAAATGCAGTTGCGACCCTTTTGGCAATACGGGACATTGTCTGTTGACTAAATCCATGTAAATCTGCACAATCATCTTGTATCTGCGAAAAAAATGTTATAATAATTTAAAAACTGTTTAGTTATCGATTTTGCTGATTTGTTTCACAGGAATGCAACTATAAACACTATCCTTACCTCGTTTCTGCCCCAGTATCGTATGGCACAAAGAACTTGGAGATCGGTAGATATTTTTCCACCCCGTTTGTTATTGACATGCAAATATGGCCGTACCAAATCGATCAAACGTCTCATATTTGCTTTTGTGAATCTATATTTGGACCTAAAATCTCCTTCCGTTAGCGCCGTAAATGGGTCATACCGCTTTTTGTATGTTTTCCGTGCCCGTGGTGGATGAATACGGTCAAGATTTGCCAAAGCTCCAGTCAAAACGTCAAAATTGTCAAAGTCAGCCATTTCCGAATTTAATACGCTCATAATACTGCCTAATCCTGCTCTTCGGGTGGGTTAAATTTTGACGTCTGCTAATACGGTCAGATTAGGCAATGCGCATGCGCGCGAGTTGGCGCTATTATGAGTAAAAAATTCACTTAACCTGTCCGTATTATCGTAGTGTTTCGATTATGAGTAAGGCTGTAAGAAAATACAGGATAACACTAATCAATAACATGAATAAATTGGTCGATATAATAAATAACATTTATACGTTGTGGAGGTAGACAAATACCAAGTATGAAGCATTGTTTAACAAAAAACCGAACGAATAACCTAAAAACTGTCAAATTCACTTAACTTGAACTTACGTAGGTAGGTTGAATATATGTTTGTAACTCGCTAACGCTATACTGGCTTATATTGTATTTTTATCACGAACAACTTTAACACGCAATATTTTCGAGGCGAAATGATAGTATTTCGGCAACAAATGACAACCCGCGTGTATAAATAAACCACTCTCATTTTGTTTGAATGATTTGAAAAAAGTCTAACGACAAAATTCCGTAATCTCTATCTGTTACACGAGTCATTATGGTAGAGAGCGAGAGATCAAAAGAATCCTTCTGCTCTAACCAATGAGATCTGAGTTTTAAGCCATATTATTAGTTTTCTATAAGAATAATGAGGTGGGCGTGGCGGTTTCAAAAGAGTTTCAAGGCCAAAGCTGAGAGAAATGCCCCTGGTGACAACTAGCTAGCTACAGGCTTTTCCATCGAAACTACAGAATTAGGATTAAAAAATTTAAATTGAAATGACACCTCCGTGTTGCCATTTCAATTATTGAAGAAGCGTACACGCCTCGGAAAACAATAATGTTGACAGAAAGAATGCGCTAGAGCTTAGTTAATAAATATATCACAGAAAACATTTATTATGAAGCTGACTTGTTTCTATACAGTCATAAAAAAGTAATTTTACCCGCCCCATCAGACAATAACCTCTGTGTTATATAAATCTATAACTAGAGTTTCTCATCTTCTTATACTAATTATATTCATCGTAACAGAATTGCGTTTTTTATATAAATTTTCCTTTTTATAGAGACTAAATCATGCCTGGTCTGTTGTAACTTACAAAAATCTATGGCCAAAGCCAACCACCTTTGTTCTAAATGCAAAATCAATTCAGATTTTGGCCGCCAGAGAGCAATAATTATTAACGAACCCGTGGGTATTTTTATGCATCCATCGTTTTTTTTTTAAATATACCAGTGTTAATGCCGATATCATAATGCTTGTCTATGACATTATTATTGTCTATGTAAAACTAATCTACCTTTTTGACACATTTGACTTTCTTCGTCGCCAGCCGTTTCACACTCTCTAATTATACTTTGTATCCCTTACACTGCGTGGGTTACGTAGTTGAATTTATCATCCCATACTTGTGATAGTTTCTGGTGAGTACTAATGCTTTTATCAATCACCCTTATCATTTTCGCAACGGCAGTTATTACAAAATCAGATTGGTCGACCACTGTTCTTTAATATTGGCCATAAATCAACTATCTATAGATTGATAACTCCGCCCTCTTTCCATACGTTTGCTTTCGTCAAGTTTTAACCATAGATCTGGCAAATTTGAATACACCACGCATCTCCGACGTCACAGCACACCATCGACAAAGGATAGAGGAAATTTAAAAAAAAGGGGCAACCATAGACAATTTAATTCTGCTTCGGAACCTACCTAAAACCCAATTCATTAGCCTAAAACATAAGTAAAATGTCACCCAAGACCAGAAGGTCCCATTTGACAAAGCCCTGTCCTAAGAAATTCATTCAAGTTAACAACAAAGTCAAGGACAGACGTCAAGTATAATTTTGCTCCGTATAAAATAGTGAAATAAAGCGCAAAAGTTTAATGTAAACATCATATAACTTGTGTATCTGTGCATCATAGTGCGGCGGAAATTCTGGATTTAATTTTATGTATGTACTGAATCGCATTCTTAATAGAAACTCATTACAAAAAATTAAAAAACCGAGATTTTAACATATTATTTGGATGCACTACCTACATATGACATATTTAATCTACTAGTCAATAGATGTCAGTTAATACCTACATATATAAAATTTATAAAATAAACTGAGTTACGCCTACGAATCAATAGATGGCAACGCTTGCAAACTTGCGAAGGAAAATATTTTTAATTCAACTATTGCCCAGTAGATGGTGACAGTGTTTATAAACATCAAAATAATATATTTTTTTTATAAATAATTGAAATCAAAGTTTTTAGTGCACATTGGATCATTTACTAACCCAATATAAAAGTGAATTTAGTTCTTCAGCGGTCTTCACTACTACTCAAAATTTATCACTCGTGTTACGAATTTTGCCTGCCAACAGGCGCAAAGACAACTTTACCACCTAACTAACCACATAACCACAACATGAATAATTGCAATGCCTGTTCAGAGCCCACTCTCTCCGACGAGTCCGTATTTACCTGCGCTGTGTGCAAGGGAATATTCCATTTGCACTGCAGCGGAGTGGCAGAGACCTCATACCGTCGACTCACTAAGGAGCGACGCGCCCAAATTAAATGCAAGAAATGCCTATCTGACACTCCGGCTTTCAATGTCACTGCCAGCGGTGCCTCAACTTTGGACAACGAATTACTATTAAAACAAAACGCAATATTCGACCAAAACACCCAAATTCTCGCCACAATCTCAGCAATGAGTAAACAATACGAGGATATCCTACTTCGAGTCCACAAACTCGAGAATATAAACAAAAAACTTGAAAAAAAACTGTGATCTTGAAGCGCGCTTAGAGCAAATAGAAGGACAATTTGAAAATTTAGACAGGGAAAACAGGTCGAAAAACGTAGAAATACGAGGAATCCCGGAAATAAGCGGAGAAGACTTAAAACATGTTATTTTCAATATCCAAAAAATTACAAATGCCGGAACAGAAGTGAAAAAAGTGGAAGCAGCCTACCGTACTGGACAAAAAACCAACAAAGATTTACAACGGCCGATAATCCTCAGATTCAAAACAAACGATGACCGTGACATCTTCTTAAATGACATAAAAACATTTAACAAGCGATCTGCAAATCGGGAGGATAAACTAAACACAAATATCATAGGAATGGCAGGAAAGAGCTCCCAGATTTACATCAATGAACACTTGACATTTCGAGCTAAACATCATTGGTTTCTTGCACGTAAGGCTACACGAGACAATATTTTTAAGTTTGCCTGGACCAGAGGGGGACAAGTATATGTACGCAAAGACGTTGGGACGCCCGTTATACTTATCAATGAAAAAAACAAAAACCTTTTATCTCCCTCACCAAATAACTTATGATCAATTTTCATCCTTTGGTATACTTTTATTTTACTTGATTCTCCTGTATATTGTTATATATTCATCTATATATTACTTGATACTCTCTGTTACAAAAACATATTATTGGATTTTTCTAGCCCAAAGACATTTAACAAAAGCATGTACCCCATCATTGTTTTTAATCGATCAAATAACTCAATACAATCACCTCTTTCCAGTAATCTACTGTCAAAATCAATAACGTTAAATTTAATACAAAACAAAAAATCAAATAATGGATGACATAACAGACTTACTAGACAACATAACACCGATTCCATGTACAACTACTAATGACACTGAAGTAGTACGTCAATTATTACTAGTGAACTCTACCCTTACGATATTCTCTATGAATATAAGAAGTATAAACCATAATTTTGATGAACTCTTAATTCTTCTCACTCACCTTGCCTCAGATTTCGATGTAATTGTTCTGAGCGAATGCTGGATTAAAGAAAATTTCGTCCCAAAAACGATAAAAAACTACAATCACTATAATACACTCCAAAACCAAACTCAAAATGATGGCGTTATTGTTTACATTAAAAACCACATCACACATTCAGTCAAAGAGGTCACAATTAAGAACGCAAACTGTCTTAAAATTCAACTTGATAATCATATAACAATCATTACTGTATACAGATCCCCAAGCACACATAATATAACCCCATTCATACAATATCTGCATGAAATCTTAACAAATATAGAACACAGCCAAAACACCTATCTTATTGGTGATCTCAACATTAACATAATCAACAGAATGCATCCCCAAGCGAATGAATACCTAAATACACTAACTTTATTAGGATATTTCCCAGCCGTCACATCCCCAACCAGAGAATCAGATTCAAACATTAGTAGTTGTATAGATCACGTCTTTGTTAAGAGTAAACTAGACAGCAAATCCATTGTATATCAGTCAACTGTCACAGATCACTATGCAACCATCACTTCCATCAACCAAAATATTCACAAACTACCTCAAAATACTCTCCCTCAAAAAAAAATTTCCTATGACATTCTCCTAAATAATGTCTCTAAAGAAAACTGGGAACTTGTCTATTCTTGTACCGATACCACCTCTGCATGCGAAATATTTACAAATACTTTACAAAACCACTTGGCCGATGCAACATCATACACAAAAAGTAAAAAAAAAACAATCCGACACAAAACTCAAACCATGGATCACTGCAGGTATTCTTCACTGTATCAGAAAACGTGACAAGATTCATAACTTCTGTAGAAAAAATCCCAATGATTATGATTCACTCATATTTTATAAACATTATAGAAACAACTGCAAAAAAATTATTAACAGTGTTAAAAGAGATTACTACAAAAAACAAATCAGTGAAGCTACTGATGACAAAAAAAAATTTTGGAATATCATAAAAGATATAGCCAATATTCATAAAATCGACTCACCCATTGTTAAAATTAACATAGAAGACCAAACAACTCATGTCAATTCCGAACCTGAAAAAATATCCGACCATTTCAATCAATTTTTCTCCAATATCGGACATAAATTAGCAAAAAATATTCTAGACCAAAACAACGTCTCGGAGAAAGATCTTGCAAAAAATATACATGTCAATAATCTCAGCTATAACCCTTTTCACTTCACTCCCACCACTGAACTAGAAATAATAGAACTTATCTCATCTCTTAAAAACAGTAACTCTGCCGGGAAAGATCAAATTTCAACAAAAATTATCAAACACATTCAAAAATTTATAGCCCCACCTCTTAAACACATTATCAACTTAAGCTTTAAAACTGGAATATTCCCTAACTCTTTAAAACAGGCCACAATAATCCCTATCTTCAAAACAGGTGATAAATTATCTGTTAACAATTATCGACCAATATCATTACTCAGCACTATTTCTAAAATTATAGAAAAGGCGGTGAAACATAGACTCTGCAAGTTCCTTGAAAATAATAAAATATTATCGGATAACCAATATGGCTTCCGCAAAGGGAGGAATACCTCGGATGCAATAGCTGCTCTCACAAAAATTGTTTCCCAAAATCTTGACAAAGGTCGCAAACCACTTGCTGTTTTCCTTGACCTCGCAAAAGCATTTGATACGGTTTCCCATCCTTTACTACTTAAAAAACTTCAACAGATCGGCATTACAGGGATAGCCTACACATGGTTTAAAAACTACTTAACAAATCGTACACAACAAACCCTTATCCACTCTGACAAAATATATATGAGCAAAAAATTATCCATGTCCTATGGGGTCCCTCAAGGTAGTGTACTAGGGCCAATTCTATTTCTCATATATATCAACACATTATGCACTATGAATATTGGAGGCAAGATAATTTCATTTGCCGATGATACAGTCTTAATATTTGAAGATGAAACATGGCAATCAGTTACAAACAAAACAAATATTGGCCTAACAAAAGTTAAGCATTGGCTAGACACAAACCTCCTCACACTCAATATCGACAAAACACAATACATGACGTTTTCCATACCCAAACATAGCTTTCCCAATAACTGCCCCAAACCTACCATCCACTCGTGTTCACTCAACATACAGACTCCTCAAACCTCACCTAATATTCAATGCACGTGCTCAACTCTTAAATCTTCAAAGGAAGTTAAATACTTGGGAATAATAATCGATGACCAACTACGCTGGGAAACCCATATAAAAGAAACAACAAAAAGACTTCGTAAACTCTCCCACATATTCTGCTCTCTTAGATCCATCTTAGACCTAACGACTCTAAAAAGCGTATATTTTGCCCTTTTTCAATCGATAGCAGCATATGGTATTCTGGGATGGGGTGGCTGTGCAGAATCCGTCATTAATCCAATAATTACAGTACAAAAACTAGTCCTCAGAATTATATTTAAATGTCATCCTACCTATCCCTCCAAAATACTATTTACTAAAATTAGGGTCTTAGATATTCGCCAGCTATTCATTAAAACAAGCTTATGCTACATACGAAAAAATGACTTGTTAGTGGCTCCTCAACACCAAGTAAACACCCGCTTTTCATCAAATCTGGGATGCGTGGTCCCAAAAACTAGAACCACATTCGCTCAACGACAATTCTGGTACATCGCCCCTAAAATATACAACGCGTTGGACAGGGACATAAAATCTACTAATACTATATCCCTTTTTATTATACGTGTCCAAAACTGGATATCTGAAAGGGGACGAGCCTTTTTTAAAGAATACATGAGTTCCTAACTTCTAAACCATTATAATAAAATTAACCATGTATCTGTATATGTATGTATATATGTGAATACACATTACGTTTGTGTGTGTTCATATATAGATGTATATGAATGTATTTATATATGCATTTATGTATGTCTGTGTATGTATATATATGTATGTGCATATTTGAGTACATATCCTTAGCCGTAGCTCAAACGTGGATTTACACAAAAATTGCCGATATATATCTATACACCTATGTTACCATAACACGCACATGCAAATCGCTCATCAAGATATAACTTATCCCTACTTTCTTACCAAATAGTACTTTCTTTGATTTTATATTGTATTTGTATTCTTTTTTTAGAAATACACTTGTACTTAATGTACTTGTATTTTTACTACATTTTTAATTCTATTTTAATTACACAAATGCACTTGTATTTTTTCTTTATTTTTTTTTTTTGATACATGCTCCTTGTATTATTTTTAATTCAATAATATGTATTCTCTTTGATATACTTTTTATATTATTTTAAATTTTTCTGTTTTCCACACCTATTTTTTATATTCATATATCTTAAACTTATGTAGATATTTTGCATTATTTTTAATTCCTTTATACTTCATACTTGTTTTAGATGTATAAATTATTTTATTTTATTTTTATATTATTCTGTTTTCATTCAACTTATTTTTAATTTGTATTATTATACTTAACATAAAATTGACCACTACAACACGGGCATGTGCCTAGTGTGGTGGCCAAAAATTTACCCGTTTACTGTAATGTATAAACTGTACTGAATAAAGAACATAAAAACAAAAAACAAAAAAATATCATTCATATGCCATCACAATGTTGAGAAATGTCCGAAGTTGAAGGTATATTATAGGACATTTTCCATTTGGAGAAAGGGTAGGTGAATATTTAATTATACATATATTATTTTTTATTTAAATGGGCATAATTATGATGTTGAGATGGAGAGGAGACCATTTTAAATAAGGCTTGATATAAGAGAGGATAGCTATTTAGAGAAGAAAGAAAAATATGGGAGGGTCAAGCACGTTATTTTAAAAAGATGGAAAGGAATAGAACAGTGTGTAGTTCTCATTCTAATAATGATATTTTTATTGATAAATGGGGAAGTGGTTGAAACTATGGGTTTGATGGTACAGTCCTTTGTATCGAGGCATAGAATTAACATTTTTGCAATTCACCCTAAATTCTCATTTGGGCAAAGACCTTATTTGTACCAGGCTTAACTTCTATTCAAAAGCCTTCCAGATCACATTAAGTTGTCAAATTCCTTGTGTACTTTTAAAAGAATGTTACATTTATTATTTGTGCTATCGAGGATTTCCAATTTTTTAAACTTTGTCCTTTTAAATTGTGGCATTATATGTTGTAACGAATATTTTTCATCCTTTTCCTTTTATAATGTAATATGTTTTTCTTTATTTTTTCTCTCCTTTTTAAAATAATAGTTTTATTATATTTTTTGCAATTATATTTCAATATAATATATGTAAATATAATGGTCACCCTACATGTTTACTACATTATACTGTAATGAATTGGTTGGAATTAGATTAATATTTATTTACCCAATTCGTAAAAACGTTTATGTAGCTATATTGTTCTCAATATATAATCTTTGAGTTATTTTGTAAAATTATTAACCTCAACACAGGCTTGTCTTAGTGAGGTTAAAAATACTAACGTAAAAAAAGATACGATGTAAATAAACAATAAACAATAAACAATAAACAATAAACAATAAACAATAAACAATAAACAATAAACAATAAACAATAAACAATAAACAATAAACAATAAACATAAATAAATTAATAATTAATGATGTAACTTACTTGCAGCAGGAGAATGCCCGGTGCGCGACGTGGAGGTGCACTTGAAAGCGCGCTCGTTCCCCGCGGTGCATCCTACTAACGGCAGCACGCCGGCCCACGTGCTCGGCGGGCGCGCTATTGTACTAAACTCTACAGTAAAATCCCACTCTCATTCAAAACTGACAACAATATTATAAGGGAGTGGCAGAATGAAAAGTACTCCCAGTATCGCCCTGGTGTGAGACCACCATTATCCTCGAAATGGCTTTTTTTGTAATATTAACTCCACACAGGAGGCCCTGAAGAAAAAAAATTCCATCAGGGCCTATGTCATCTTTGGGGATGCTGTGTGCTCCTTCCTAAACGTAATAGCAATAATCAAGTACCAATGGAACGGTCAATTTCCATGTCTGACATTCTCTTTTCAGTGTAATAAATTCAATAGAATTATCAAAAAGATGGACTTTGTTCATTCAAATCTGTATCTTAAACTATCAGTAGTATATAACTCATCAACAGAGCCAATTGAAAACAACTTAGGCTTTCCACAAGGATCGATGTTGGGTACATTTTTATTTGTAATTTTATTTAAAACACTGCAGGTGTTGGATATTTGAAGGCGATTTGGGTACACATTATATTATTATGTACTATGGAATGAGTATGAAAAATAAATAACAGAAGAATATCTAAATAAAAAAAAACAGATTATAATATGAAGATAGAAGATGAAATTTAATATTATATATTAATCATTGGCTTATATTGTTAACATTTTATGATTTTAAATATATATTAAAGGATGATTTTAACAAGAACAAGAAGTATTTATATCTTTCTTATTTTATATGACCAATAATGATAAATATTTATTATTTTCAGGTCTCACCATCCAATGCAGGACCATTCTATACACAGACATACGAGCGAAGAAAGCTATCACTTCTACAATAGATTGCAGACAACCCATGAAATTCACTCTCAGAAATAATGCCAATAACGATACCAGAGACGTGTATAAGTGTTTTCTGGACCACCAAGAGATGAACCAAGAACTGCAACTGATAATCGTTTCCGAATGCACAAATTGCAATTGGGCCGTGTTCAGATTTCAAGCAAAAAGCTTACCGAGTCAAGACAAAGCCAAAAACATAATTGACTGTACTATAGATTTGTCTGATGTATTAGATTTTAAATTTAACATCAACCATTTTCCTTATGAATGGCATTATATATCTATAACGTACAGCAAATCTGGCTATGTTAGACTAGAAGAGGAACAATTGGAATTATGTAAGAATGTGTTAAAAGTTAATAAAATCGAGGAAATTAAGGTAACAGAACTTGTCAGAGAAAAGAAAACAGGCTATTTTTCAATTGATTACAATCTACCGTCAACTTCTAATGCAGCCAAACCAACATATTTACAAATTGATTCAGAAATTTTAAAAACGTTAAAATTAATTGTTAATCCAGTTGTCGATATCGGGGGCACTTTAACAATGAAGTTAAGTATGAACCAAAGCGTTAATGTGGAAGATTCAAGAACATTTGTCGTGTGCATTGCTCAGGGGAAAAAAATGATTCCTCAAGAAACTGGATCTTGTGATTTCAACGGTATTTCATCGAATGCTACAATAATATTGAGTCCTGGTAACGCAAGTACCTTCGAAGATTTGGTGCATATACCTTATCCAGATTCAGGAGCGTGGTACGTGTCTTTTGGACTGTTTTGTAGCAGTGGATTAACTGATGAAAGAAAGGCTAGAATCAATGCCAATATGACAGAATTTGGATTGCAAATAAATAAAGGGATCAAAGTCAATAATAAAAATGCCGAAGATAGTTTAGTAAAAGTCTTTGAAGAAGGTTCCTGCAATGCCATTGTAGATGTGTCCATTTTCTCGGCCAGCTGCATTCAAGGATCTTGCGGGAAAAACGGAGAGTGCTACTCCTTTGTGTTCAATGGATATCTGCTGTCCCAATGCATCTGCTTTGGCGGCTACTCCGGTGAGTTTTTCATTTTATTTAGTGGTAATGCCAAGTATTATACAAAATACAGTTGTTATAACTGTATGATCTCCAATTATTACATTTATCTTTCATCCTCATCTTACAACACCGAATATTTGTAAAATGGACTGACTTTTTGGAAATCGCCTAAGCCAACTAACCAATAAATCATCACTCCGTTTCTGCGCCGAGGTAGGCAGAGAGGATATATCATCATACAGCTCTGTATTTTTTACACATTAACTTTACACAGGAGGCTTTGAGAAAAATAATTTCACCTAAGTCGTATGTCATCTTTGGAATGCTGTGTGGAGGTCTGAGGGCGAAAAGTAAACTGAGAATCAATATCCAGGTGTGAGAGACGTATGAATCCATCCCTTCCACTGCCTTGCTAGCTGGTCAAAGCGGCTTCCTCCTGTCCTCTACCGATCCGGCCCGCCACAAGACCTAGACAAACCTCACACTTTGGTTCCGAACATCTCTGACAGTCACCAAACGTAGCAAACCACTCGAGGTGACCAGGATGGTGGTGTGAAATGGTGTTATTCCGGACATATAATCACTAATTTAACGGTTTTTTTTTCAATTCCAGGCGTAGATTGCTCAGACGGTACCAACGCGCCGCCTCCCAGTGAAACCCTCACCGCAATTCTCTGCCTTACCATCAGCAACATCCTCTTCATACCATCCGTCTACTTTGCCATCCGCAGAGCCTACTACGCAGAAGCCTTGGTCTACCTATCAACTATGTTTTTCTCCACATTCTACCACGCATGTGATGCGAGTGACAACATCACCTATGGCCTCTGCATCGTCAGAATGGGAGTCCTGCAGTACTGCGACTTCTTTTGTGGACTCCTGTCTTTTTGGGTTACTCTTGTAGCAATGGCATCATTAGACAAACGCATCGTGGCAGTTTTACACATATTTGGCGCGGTCATAATTGCTTTTGGAACTGAGTTAGACAAATTCTCAATGCTTGTGTTTTTGATTCCCATCGTCATTGCTTCAGTAATTGTTTTCACTGCGTGGGGACTGCGTTGTAGAAATACCCGAGCTTTATTTCCAGTTAAGAAGTATTGGTTGTTTTTTCTACCTGCTGGACTCATTTTGGTAGTTACTGGATTGCTCTGTTTCACGCTTCTGCAGACAAATTCTAATTATTACATTGTCCACTCTATTTGGCACATGACTATCGCTTTGAGCATTATTTGTTTGCTTCCTACAAAGTTGTATTTTTTACCTCCAACGGATTTGCAAAAGGATTTTGTCAACGGAGATGAGACGTTGTACGACGTGGATGAAAATTTTAATAGTTTATGATTGCATTAAAGATGCTAAACTTTGTAGGTATTAAAAATAAAATAAAAAAATAAATAATGTATTTTTATAAACCTTGGTATATATTTTTATTTTTTTATGCTACTTTTTATCTGTTCCCAACCTTCTGGAGCCAGTGAGACTATGGAATCCCCAATTGGGGTATGTTGCGAGGCCAAAGGTAAATGGGAGGGAAAGGAGATGGGATAGATGAAGGTGGGGCTGTACTTGGTTGTTCCGAGCTGGTCACCAAACACAGCCAAAGCTATTTCAGTCAATTCAAGCAACGTTTCGATTCTGAATTGTTGTCTTTCACCAGAACGACACTGAAAGTATCTTCCGTACTGCAAATATACTATACTAGATTTTTATCTTTCAGATTTTCGTTTAGGAATCGCTAACATTGTCTTTAATAATTAAATATTAAAAGTTACGGTTATACTCTCTTAGTTATTCCGAAAAATAAATATTCATCTTAGACTTGCAAAAAAGTCAATAGATGTCGCACATTAAAATTTAAAAAAAAAAGATATGTTTATCTAAAGACCCTGTCTAGATTGCATTTAGTTCGGGTTGAATCTAGTGATCACACATAAAGATAGTTGAAAATACAAATTTGGGGTGAGAAAAATGAAGACAATGTCGATAGTTCTTATTCGAAGTATGATACAGTTAAATATGACCGGAGGAGATAGGGTCCCATTAGCTCAGTGGTAGAGCTGTGCCCCGACAAGGCAAGGGTCCTGGGTTCGTGTCCTAGATGTGACCGTATCTTTGTCTCATTTTTCTGTTTCAGATTTTCGTTTAGGAATCGCTTATATTGTCTTCAATAATTAAACATTATAAAATACATCAAACCGTTGATAATAAGCCCCCTAAAAATTGATTTTAAAACTTCTGACTGGATTTACTAGAAAGAAAGCTTTAATTTTAATTTTAATATTAATTTATTTTAATTTTATTATTTTTTATTGAATGAATAGTTAATACATATAAACAAACAAGTCCTGCTAATCCAATTGAATTGGCTTGTCAACAGGTGCCTTAAGTTTAGTTACATATACATTTTAGAAGTTATAATTTACATCTTATATCTACAGATTCAACATTTTTTCATACAATTTTTCATACATATTAAAGTAAATAATTTTTTTCCAATAGCCAATTTCTCACCATATATTTAACCTTATTCATAGACTTACATTGCTTTGTAGTGTCAGGTAATAAATTAAATATCTTCGGTATGTTGTATTCAAACGTTCTCTGTCCGTATTTATTATTAATTTCGAAACTATTAACCCTCCATTGCGCGTGAATCTAGTACTGTATTTGTGTTCTAATTTCTCTTTATGCTGCGGGGTAAATATATGCTGAATTATAATTTTTTGCCATAGAATAGCCTTAACAGGTAAAATGTTGGCACTCTGAAACAGCAACGGTGTATTATGTCTTTGTTTGAAAATATTAGGGACGACTAGTAATTTTATAATAGCGTTTTGTACAACTCCATTCTCAGGAGGAGGGCACTGTTCTAATTATCATTAAGGACACCGTGTAGAGGAGTCAGGGAACAGGTTTAAAATGAAAAATAGTTTAAATTGATCCCAAGAAATTATAGTTAAAATTGCATATTTCATAATTTGATTGAATCGACTCACCTGAGATCGAGCATTGTGTTAATCTATCTAGCTATGATAATCGTAGGCCTGGCAAAGGAATGTGGAAGATGCTGGCGTTGACGAGCTCCATCGGTGAGGTCCGTAGAAAGCTGATGATGATGGAAAGTCTCCGTATGTCCCGATGTGATGTTGGCCGTCTCCAAGCGGACCACAGCGCCCTTGGGGAACGGTAGGCTGCGAAATGGCTTCCGTGTTGATTTCCCAGCCGAATTAGTCCAGGTTCCGGCCATCCAGATTATTCGTGATTCCGCCCAGAATTTTAGGTAATAACTCCCACGAGGTAGAGGAAGGCAAAAAATGGAATTCCACCAGGAACAACACTGACATGGCCGTGATAACTATGAAAATCTAAAAGTACCGACACGCGAATAACGACGCCATTACGTTTCTCTCTCGTAAAACTCGAACGCCCAAAAGGTTGGAGATTTGCACAAATGTTTTATTTTCATCCGTATCCATCAGAGAAAATATTCTTTCCAATCGTTACATAGTAAGCCCCATCTCTGCAGGCTATTTCGAAATTAAACCCGTGAATGTCATTACTGATTCGGTGTCCTGCGAAACCGTAACAAGAGTACCAACGGAAACGGCCCGCCTTTCCCCCTTCCGCCCATCTCTGAGTTGCCTGTATTGAATTAATTTCCTAATAATTCAGTCTATTTCTATAGTTATGAAATATTTTTTCATAACATTTTTTTTAATCCTCAGACACATTACGCTTTATTATGCGCACACAATTTGTCAGATCAATAGGGAAATGCAGCCGAAAATTATTACTTTGAATGGGATCTGTCACTTTGACAAATGACAGTAGCGTAATTACGGCGCTCCGTTAATTGTCCTAGCTCCTTAACAAGTCGTATAATTTTCAAATATAGCCCTGGCTAGCAGTTCGCAGCGCATATCTTCGCCACGCGTATAAATATCATATTTTAGGTGTGACAGGTATGTATGGGATTGTATGGCGAACAATACGAGTTCTATAAAACGCTTTTAACTTATAGTGAAATCTGTCACCCTCCTAAATCAATAAATCATAAGGTCGTAAAACTGACAATTAAATATAAAATAGCCAAGAAATAAACTCAAATGAAAATGCATCATAAAATATACAATGTAACATGGTTACATATTATTTAATAGAATTTTTTTAATACCTTAAACTAGAGATTTTCCCGTATGATGGTATTAACATAAAACAAATAAGAACATATTATATAACATATACAATAATACAATGATGTGCAATTGGTTCGATAAAAATGTTCTCTCCTTAAACACAGAAAAAACAAAATTTATCCCATTTTCAATCAATTAATTTAAATCAGAACCAGAGTTAAACATTATAATACACCAACACAAATGTGGCAGAACTAACTGCAATCAAACTTGTCCTATCCTTAGTCCAACATCCAAAATCAAATATCTTGGTGTATATATAGATCAATATTTTAAATGGAAAACACATATTTGTGAACTCGTCAAAGGGATAAGGAAATGTATTTATATATTTATAAGACTTAGAAATATTCTTAGACTAGAAAACCTAAAAAGAGTGTACTATGCGATTGTTCAATCTAAATTACAATATGGTATTATTGGTTGGGGAGGAACATATAAAAAAATTTTGAACCCATTAAAGTAGTTCAAAGTTTGGTAATCAAAATAATTTTGAAAAAACCGTCAAAAATTTTCTACTGAAAATCTTTTTTCAATTTTCAAAGTACCTACAGTAGACAAAATGTATCAAAAATATTCAATACTTCAAATTTATAAAGAAATACAGTCAAATACTCATAACTTGCAATTCAATACATCAGCAAGATACCAGAAAACTATTAAAATCCCAAAATTTAACACTAAGCTCATTCAAAATACCTATCTTTATCTAGGCATAATTTATTTTAATAACCTTCCATAAAATTTAAAAAATATCGAAAATATTCAGGAATTTCACCTTAAATTAAAAAATTACCTTAACCCTCCGTCGGGCGCAGCCGGCCTCAGAGACCAGCGAAAGACATTTTTTCCCTCTCCAATTCTCAAAGGCGGTCCCCAGCCCCTTTCCTCATTTTACTCGCCTAACTTTAGGAACCTCACACGGTGCCCATCTTCAGTCAGTCGTCGGTCTTTACGCAGCTCACTTACACCTTCTTTGGCTTCACAGGCCGCCTGCGCCCGATTACGTCACAATTTTGAAGGTGGGTTTTTTAAGGATATTTTTATGTGCAGTTGTTCATTAAACTCAATTGTGCTTGTTCTGTATGAAATGTATCAGTATCTTGATAAATAAGTGCTGTATTGGACCCTGGCCTTTCAGGCAGGGTGCGCCCGATTAAATTATAATTTCAGTTTTTCTCTTTTCTGGCGTTTTATATACATATGTTTCTGCCGAAATGGCTAGAAAATATGATCTCTCTCAACGCAATGATGTTGATGATATGGTGAAGTTTCTTCTCGATGATGATGCTTCTGAAGATCCAGCTTTGGTTGAAGATTTAGGCGATGAGAGCGATATCAGACAACTAGCTCGGCGAAGTCTGAATACAAGTGGAATGCCGATTCAGTTGAAAATTCGCTTGAAAAGGTTTTTTTCTCACGAGAAAAAAAAACCCACATCCCCTACAACACCTCCCAAAAGGCGAAAGTGTGGAATATGCGTGTTTGAATTAGGATTAAGAGGGATGACGAATTACGAATGTTTAGGTTGTCATCAACCGACCTGTTTACTCCACGTAAACGCGCTGTGCCAAACATGTTTTTCGGCTGCTGATTTGGGAACCTCATCGTCCGTATCTGGCTACGACTTTAGTCAATAGAGACTACCGCTTACCTTACCTTTAAATTTGTATTACTCTAAAACTTTTATTACTTTTATGGAGCTCGGTTTGACCAATTATTTTGAACAGTGTTTTCGAAAAATTGTTTAGCTTGATTATTTTAGTTTATGGTTGGTAATGATTAATAAACTGGTTATTCTGTGTTATATTTGGTTTAATTCCATTCTATAAATTCTAGTAAAGACTACCCGACAAGTATTTTGTATTAGAATTAATATAGTGGAAGATGGGGGCTAAAAATATATAGGTGGCCTCTTAGGCCGGGTGCGCCCGATTTCGGTTCGCCCATAGGTGCGCCTGACGGAGGGTTAAACTATTATAAGTCCAAAATACGTTCACTACTTACATCTAGAAGTAATATTGTTTAAATCTTGTGTTATTTCTTAATAATTTATTTACCTACTAACACATACATAATTGAACTAGAATTCCCTCACCAAACACAAGAGCATTGTCTCTTTATGGTGAGGAAAGGCTACTTTAATTTCTATAGTTTTATATCTTGTTTATATCATGTATACTTATCTATGTAAAAAAATATTTTTTTCAAATATTAAATTTAAAAAAAAAAAAAAATATATATATATATATATATCTAGTAGAACTAATAATAATATTTATGCTATACTAGTAAGTACTTTATTAGTTTATTAAAATAAAAATAGTATATGATTGCATCGTGTGGGGAATGAAACATGCTCTGTTGACATATTTTTTAATAAAAACATCGCTTCCTTTAAAAAGCGTATATGTATGCAGATATTAAGCGAAAATCCTGTTGATTGTTAACAGTAACAAACTTAATACTCTGTAACTATTTTCATAATAACTACTTCTTTTTGTATGTAATTGTTGTGTACCTTTTATTTTTGTCATAATAAACTTACGTACATTTTTTATAGCAAAAAAAAAAAAAACAAAAAAACAAAAAAACAAATTATATATTTTAAATACCGAGAATATTACCTACTTTTATAAATCGCTAGAAAATGTTTTACACCACTGCCAACCGGTATGCTTCGAGTATGTTTGTAATTATGTTTTGTGTAATATTGTGACCAGCCAGTGTAGCCTGAGCCCAAATAAGTATTTGCTGGTTGAACTCCTTTATACAATATACAATTTACTTATCGTATACTAACCTGTGTTGTGCCTACTTATTTATTTATTTATTTATTAATTTACGGACAATATGTCCATTAAAACTATAATATTGACACGAATAAGTAAACATAGATGACAGTGAATGGAGAGTACATGAATGTGAAGGGCAAAGGCAATATATTATTTTTATTTTTTTATTTAATATTTGAAAAAAATATATTTTAACATAGACAAGTATACAGGATATAAACAAGATATAAAACAATAGAAATTAAAGTAGCCTTTCCTCACCATAAAGAGACAATGCTCTTGTATTTGGTGAGGGAATTCTAGTTCAATTATGTACATGTTATACATATTACATAATATACATTAAGGTAAATAAATTATTAAGAAACAACACAAGATTTAAACAATATTACTTCTAGATGTAAGTAGTGAACGTATTTTGGACTTATAATAGTTTAAGGTAATTTTTTAATTTAAGGTGAAATTCCTGAATATTTTCGATATTTTTTAAATTTTATGGAAGGTTATTAAAATAAATTATGCCTAGATAAAGATAGGTATTTTGAATGAGCTTAGTGTTAAATTTTGGGATTTTAATAGTTTTCTGGTATCTTGCTGATGTATTGAATTGCAAGTTATGAGTATTTGACTGTATTTCTTTGTAAATTTGAAGTATTGAATATTTTTGATACATTTTGTCTACTGTAGGTACTTTAAAAATTGTAAAAAGAATTTCGGTAGAAAATTTTGACGGTTTTTTCAAAATTACTTTGATTACCAATCTTTGAACTACTTTAAGTGGATTCAAAATTTTATTATATGTTCCTCCCCAACCAATAATACCATATTGTAATATAGATTGAACAATCGCATAGTACACTCTTTTTAGGTTTTCTAGTCTAAGAATATTTCTAAGTCTTATAAATATATAAATACATTTCCTAATCCTTTTGACGAGTTCACAAATGTGTGTTTTCCATTTAAAATATTGATCTATAGATACACCAAGATATTTGATTTTGGATGTTGGACTAAGGATAGAACAAGATTGATTGCAGTTAGTTCTGCCACATTTGTGTTGGTGTATTATAATGTTTAACTGTGGTTCTGATTTAAATTTATTGATTGAAAATGGGATAAATTTTGTTTTTTCTGTGTTTAAGGAGAGAAGATTTTTATCGAACCAAATTTTCAGTATATTAATATCAGCATTTGCCAAGTTATTAACAGTATTCCAATCCGTACCTTCGATTATTATGACAGTGTCATCAGCATACGATATTATTTTCCCGTTTAGTTTTTGTATGAATATGTCATTAATATAGATGATAAACAGTAACGGACCCAGAACTGTACCTTGCGGTATGCCGAATTGACTCGTTTTTGGCAAGCTAAACACATTGTTAATTTTTACGACTTGAGGTGGTTTGGAAAGGTAAATTTTTACCCATTCTAGAGCTGTACCATTTAATCCAATGTTTCTTAATTTACTTATAAGTTTGTCATGTGATATGCTATCAAATGCTTTTTTGAGATCTATGAAAATTCCAAGGCATTTTAATGATTTATCTAAATAATTATATACTAGGCTACTCAATTTTGCAATTGCATCCTGTGTGCTTCTCCCTTCCATAAAACCGAATTGGTTTTCATTAATTATACCATTGGATTTTATAAATTGGCTCATTCTTTTTTTAACTATTTTTTCAAAAATTTTTGCTATATTTGAGATGACTGATATGGGTCGGTAATTGTTTACTTCTTCTGGATTACCTGATTTAAATATTGGAGTAATGGTAGTTTGTTTGTAAACTGATGGGAATACTCCGCTTTGAAAACTTGTATTTATTATATGCATTAATGGTTTGGAAATTAGTTTTTTGATGTTTTTTAAAATATCAACTGTAATTGCATCAAAGCCCGGAGCAGAACCTCCTTTCATATCAGTTATAATAGAAACTATTTCGTCCTCTGTGGTGATTTCAAATGTTGCCATTTTTTTTTCAGCATCAATATTACAGTCTGGAGATGTTATATTTGGGTCAATATGTATAAGGTTGGCTAGATTTTTCCCTACGTTTGCAAAATAGGTGTTAAATATATTTGCAGCTTTTGATGGGTTTTCTTTACAACATATTTTCGAGTTATCATGATTAATAGCACTGATTTCATTATTCCTGTTTTTTTTTTTGTCAATTATTTCATTTATCACCGTCCATACTCTTTTACTATCATTTTCAGCCTGATCCAACTTATGTGTATAATAACTTTCTTTTGTATGTTTTATAATGTAAGAAAGTTTGTTTTTATATGCTTTAAAATGATTGAGTAAATTTTTATTATTTGGTTGTTGAGTAGTCAATTTGTATAGAGCTTGCTTATGTCTTACAGATACTATTAAACCGTGAGTAATCCATGGTTTTATAGGTTTGAATTTAGATAGTTTGGATTTGGGTATTATATTATTTGATGAGTCATTTATGTATTTGGAAATTTTTTCTTCAAATATTTTACAACAAACCGTCACCTCAGTGCTTAATTGTCCAAACGACCATTTGCAAATTTTACAGGAGGAGGTTTTCTTTGATTATTTCAATGAAACATTATGACACGTGTTTAAGATGAAGATATTTCCGTCAAGCTAAAGGTCTGATCAGTTTAAGTAATTCTTTGTAAATTGACTAAGGATAGTTTTTGATACTTTTTTTAACATTTTAAAATGGTGATTGAACAAAAACGCACCACCAGAATTTTGTAAAAGGAGATTGAACAAACTGGAATTGGAGATAGGGCAACTTTTGCGTAGAACTTTCCGTGCTTGTTTGTTCAAACGACCACCTTTAGTTATATACAGGATGAGTTTATTTTCAATACTTCTATTTTGGAAACTGACAATTCGTGGTGGAATCTATATATATATATATATATTTATAATAGCTATTTTTTCTTTGTTTGTTCGTTCTTATTTCCTATACCTTTTCTATACATAAAAGTGAGCTCTGGCGTTATGAAATTTATATACAAATTCACATCTTATTTCCCATACCACTCTACCGACTGCGATAAAACTTTGTAACTTTGAGTTGTGCGCATGCCCGCGAAGGTTTCCCTATATTATATTGAACTATGGCGTTGTGAAATTTGGATAAAGATTATCTTATTATTTCCTATATCATTCATCCGATTGCGATGAAACTTTGGTGAGTTGCTTTGCGCACGCCGGCGAAGGTTTCCATACATAAATATGAACTCTGGCGTTATGAAATTTGCATTCAGATTGTATAATAGGTGGCGATCGAGTTGTTATAAAAATGTGTGCATTATTTCTTGTAGCTTAGCAGTAGGGACTGAAAGAGGGAAGGGTGAGGGTAATCCGTGAGGGGGGAGGGTTCGTGGGATGCGGGACAAATCTTTCTTTGAGTGGCATTGAAACGCGTGCCAGGTACTCGACAGTTCCATTATAATAATTTACTTCCATGATAATAATATGTTAAACAATGTCCAACTTTTTTTTATTTTTGACCGTGACCGGGTTTAGCCTATCAACCATCTTTAGACTTCCATCTTCGTTGTTACGACATAGCAACGAAAATGGGATATCCATATATGTAATTTGAATAAAATTATTGCATTCCACCCCTTTTAATCCCCCTCCCTAAATTTAATGTATATAAAGCACAGTTTAAGGAATATCTGTACCAGTCTGAAGATGACCGCAGTAGGCTGAATCTCTTACGATCAGATTTTTTTTTATGTGACACCTCACAAGAGCGTCCCTGCCAGTGTACAGACAGAGGAACTATGTAACCACCCGGTTGGGCGGCGTTGTGAGGCGGGTTAAGGTAGGGACTGTATGAAGGGATTTATTAATGCCGGCCTTGAAGAGGCTCGGATTATAGGAGAGAGATGCCGGTAGCTCGTTCCACATACGAGCCGACTTACAAAAAACGAGTCGTAAAAACGACCCGTTCTCATGAAGCTAACGTCAACCGTAAACGGGTGTTCCGCTCGTGTCCGTCGAGTTTCGCGCACGTGCACCGGTGCATCAGGGATCAATGCTGCTAGCTCCTTGGAGCAGGCCCATTGAAATACCTGTAGAACAGACACAGCATGCCCACATTGCGTCTATGCATTAGAGAAGGCAATCGGTCTGTTAACAACGGATTGTCAATCAGATGGATCGCCCTCCTTTGCACAGATTCAAGTAGGTTAATTAAGTATTTTGGGGCACCAGCCCAGAGGTGGCTCCCAAATTCAACTGTTGGGCGGACTTGCGACTTGTACAGGGTCAGCAGCTGGTCACTGTTGAAGGATATCCTAGCCCTGTACAAGACGTCCAGCTTCTTGGAAGCCTGATTTACTCGGGCTTCTATGGATCCCCGATACTTGAGCCGGTCTGATATACTAACTCCAAGCATTTCAATGGAGTCTTTATTGGGGAGAGTGCTCCCATAGAATTGCGCCTAAAGACGCGTGGCCAAAAAACTAAATCACTTATATTATATGAAATTTATGCAAATTATTTCAGTGAATAATATACCTATACATGTTTTTTTGGCTAACTATTAAAATCCTACCGTTTTTGTTGGTAATACTCAGGAAAATCAGAATTATAATTTATTATATAACTATAATTTATTTCAACAAACTGCCTAATCACTATAGATCAATTTTTAAATCTTAAACGGCTACATACAAATACGGATGTACTGAAAATTTCGAATTGAAATACTAATCTAACTAGTTTAATATGAATCGCCAGTCAAAAAAACAATTTTGACAGCAAAAACTTGCAAAAAGTAGAGTCTGAGCGAAAACAGAAAAGTGAACACGCTGTATAACAAAGTTCATTGCAATGTAAAAAACAAAACAAATTTGGTATTGATAGAGATCTTTAAAACTAACACTTACCGCTCTATTTCCGCACTGCTGCGTATGTATGCACTTTTGTAATTAGTTATTAACAAAACATCTCTACTGTCTGCTTATTTCAATTGACAATGGCGGACATATCCACCAATGATAAAAGAGAAAGCGTTCATTTTTTGCCTAGAATCATGCCGGATATATTCGCAGACACAACGGTTCCTTTAATCTTTACGTGCGCCAGTTTTCAGTATGACATAACTATAACATCTTGCTTCATTCACATTCAAATATTTCATAACACACCACATTTTTACCCATTAGTTTCGGGGAAAAAGCAACGTTTTGACACGCAGTCCGCTTCATTTACACGCAAGCATATGTATTTAATTATAAAATTAGGCAGATGCCTCTCGCTGCATCCACATTCAAACATTACACCACGCACCACATTTTTACCCATTACTTTCGGGCAAAAAGCAAAAGTGTTGAAACACATTCTTTTTAATCTATTGATTTCTTCACGTGGTAAAATACATACAGTGTGACTTGAACTAATCATTAAATTTGTCAAAACCCATCACTATTTGGGGAAACGAAATGAAATATAGTAGATTCATTAAAAAGAAAACTAGCGTCCCTTTCTTAATGATATTCTAAATTATATTTTAATGTTATTAATCATTACCAGTATAATTATGGAACTAATTACATAACTAGCTTGCCAGTTAATATATTTACTTAAATCGAAAACGATAAACGTTTTTAATTGGACGGCCAATTTGTTCATTTAAAATTTTTGATGACTCTGCCCATTCCTATTTTTACCAGGATATCCCGAATTTTTTTTGCTTTCAACAGCAATTAGATCTGGAAAAAACACAAACAAGGGGGCGACAAAGTTATCGGGAGAATTGTTTCCGTTTCACCACGCAATCGAGAACTTTATTATCTCAGAATTCTCTTATTGAAAGTCAAAGGTGCTACTTCTTATGAACATCTCCGAACGGTTGACGGCGTCATTCTTCCCACTTTCAGTGATGCAGCCCGTGAATTGGGACTGACGGATAACATCAACGAATGGGTAAAGTCAGATCAGATAAATTATTATTTAACAGATGGCCTTGAATTAACATAGGTAATTTCCAATAATTTACCTGCACAGTAAATTCCTTACAAAGATAATTTTGAAGGTAGATCAATAAATACAACTTTATTTATAAACCGATTCCTAGAATTCAACGATTTACAAATAAAATTGTATGTGGACAGTTTGTGTTAACGATTTAACATATTTTTAATATGTTTAAATAAAAGTTTCTCTGTTAATTTTAACATTCTATACCTTGAGAGTACTTCATATTCTTATTTTTTAGTTGGAACTCAAAAATAATTGTACAATATACGTAAATACAATTTTTTTATCAATGTATGTATTACGCTATCTTATGTTGGATTTTAAAATACCTATATAAAAACAGTGTATTATTAAAGTAGGTACTAACTACATCAAGTGCATAGTTTCTTTCAATATAATTGTTCTTCTAATATCAACTGTATCTCTTTGTCGAGATTATGTCCCGTAAATCATTTTATAGACAAATATATTTTTTACCACACAACTGCATCGCAAACTGATATAATTAGTAACATAATCAATGTAATGAAATATGGTGAATATATAATTTGTAAAATGTAATTGGATGAACTGTTTTTTTTTACAATGATCAATAAATATAAAAATAAGTTGATGTAAGATTACATATTATATTATATATTATTATTCTGGCTGATATTTGACATGAAATATGAATATATGAAACGCAATTAATATGATATATGGGTTTCTTTCTGGTTCTTTCCATATTACTTATATCGAATCAGATTTAAAAAAAATAAATACACTTTAATGAAATTAAAACGTTGTTTGATTTTTACTTATTTCCAAAATCTGTTATTTTATTTTATTTATTTCATTCAAAAAACAGTTTTTAAATAAAAAGCATACTATGCACATCTCACTAGGGCATTTCTGTATCAAGATGAGCAGTTTTACAATTTATAATATGTTAAAATTTCCATTATGTTGACATTACAGTTATTATAAATAATTTCATGGAGTGGACTTTCAACAAACTGCGTAAAACTGTACAGATGATTTTGAAGTGCCATAAGTCAAAGTTGCAGAATTTTTTCTATCTTTTTACACTAAATGCACAGAAGGCCTGAATGAAAATAATTTCCCTCGGGGCTTATGGCATCTTTGGGGATGCAGTCAGTAGTATCTGAAGGTATCTCATTGTCATTAAAATTATGTTCTACTCGCAGAATTTGATGAAAGCATCAAAATATTTTCAAAAATATTAGATTTTGTATTGCTCAGTTGTCACGTCAGATCACCAAGATGATTATAAAATATACTTGAACATATATATTTAAACATAGGGGTTTATTAACCCACAAGTAATATCTCTTACAAAATTTAACAGACCAACATTTAAATTATCGAACTTCATTGGACTTAAATTATCAAAAAAAATATCATTTATGTTCCGTTTATCTTTATTGTGGGTTCATAATAGATATAAAATTTTCAATTTTCCGGTGTTATGTCATATTAAAATTCGAATTTCTTAGCAAATTAATCAGCATTAACTTTTAACCTGCAAAATAATGCATATATTTTAACATCGAATGTCAGTTCAGTTGTCAAAACTAAACCACAGATGATCGTTACATTAGATCGATGACACTTCATTAATATTCAATAATTAAATCATAAATATAAAAGTTGGCACCCATACGTAAAATTTCATGAGACAGTATAGTGGGGGAGGCCTTTTATAAATTAGATTTTTTTTACCATGTGTCACTGTGAAAAAGTTAATAAAAAGGTTATATAACGATTTATTTCATTTTTTGAATAAATATGCGGAATGTGTTTAATAATTCATACATTAATATAATTTTGTCAGTGACGAAAATCAGTACCGAGTCTGTAATATTTCGCCTTTTCACCATTTTCTTTTTTATTTGTTTAAAACAATATAAAATTTTCTTCTCTCTTGGCTATGGCCGATATTTAATTTTTTTCTTTAAGGCTTTGAATATGTGTTCGCAGGGATGGGAAATTCCTCCCCTACAACACATAAGCCTCCATGAAAATTGGACCCTTAATTTCTTTGATATCTACAGAAAGCTACTTAAAGCTCTCCTGTACTACATATCTTTATAGACATATGTACTTGACTAATTAATACGTTATTTACGATCTTGAACGCAAATATACCCGTATTTATATTGTAATTAAATTCCATCAAACGTTGTGTAATTTTTTGATTTATGATATAGGATTTTAATTACTTTCATTTTGTGGTAACCCCCTTGGTTCTGATCGAGGTGTTGAGTTTCACAATTTTAATTGGTCTTTCCATTGCAAACCTAGACTTAAATGAATTCTCTGGATGAGCTAACTTTCCTATTGTAATTATTCTGATTCCCTGCACCCTAACAAAGTCGTAGTTAAACGCTGATAAAAGATATTATACATGTTTATTTGGACAGGTAATTAAATATAACTCAAATGGTTAATTGTTAGTAAATTTGATTTTGGTAAACTCTTGTGTCAGTTTGGCGCCACTCCTTTATGATTCTGCTGCTATAAGGTACATATAGAGATTGATTTAGTAGGTTAATGTAATTAGTTAATTGCATATTTGACGAACTCGGAATAGCCCATTTGCTGGCATAATTTGGCTCCAAATCCTCCTGCAAGTAAACGAGATGATCTTGAGTCAACAAGAAATTCGCACAATCCTTTGACACGGCTCTTTGATTGATACCTAAGTTATCGCGTCCCAAAAAGCCTTCCACGTCATCATGTACTGCCTTCAAGTTTCCCCTCGAGTCCCGATACCCCCAAATTCCGACTCCTCCTTGGACTACAATTTACTTAGGGCGAACCGGTTTCGTCCTATATACAATCATATACTCACGGTTGGTGTGGACTTACGGGTCGTGAATCCTCATTCCACGTTTAAAAGAAAATGCGAGAGTGGTCTATAAGACCTAAAATGCAAGCTGTATGCAGGTCCGCATTCTCCAGTAAACAGTACATACGAATAAATATATGTATACATACAGTTTGGGAAAGGTTTATAACTCGCAATACGAGGCTATCTACCTCGCATTCCGAGCTCGGATCTCGCACGAAGAGTTCTGCGAAACTCTAGGATTGGTAACCGAATATATACGTAAGAATAAGGTTATACTAATAAATACTAGTAGAATAAGATATTATTTGATAGTTTGTTTTGGAGAGCTATCGAACTCCAGGCTTTTGTTTGTTTGGTTTTGACGTTTTTATTTAAGAGAATCGTCATCTCTATTTGGTTTGGTTAATGGTCTTGTTGTAGGAGCGACCACTGCCTCCTGTTTGATGAACTGTATTTGTTTTAAATTTTACCTCCAGGTTTCAACATTAATTTTGTTCATCCTATCCCGTGATTTTCCAATTGTTTCAAGTAGTTGATTGCCACATTAGAGGGTACTCGACTCTCAAATGTCTCAGGCAACTGATGGGGTTCTGTATGAGCACCCAATCAATAAAATTCAAATGTTTCGTATAATTATTCGATATAAATCTTGCTAACCCGTGATTTTTCAATTGTCGTTTGTGATCGATAAGTATTTGTAAGCACGCAGCTTCCAGCTGTTTCAGGTAACTAATAAAAATCTATGCGATTATCTAATCAATGGTATTCAAATGTTTTATGTAATTTTTCGATATAAATCTGGCTAACCCGTGATTTTTCAATTGTCGTTTGTGATTGATAGGCATTTGTGAATGACCCAAATCGCTGCATATTGCACAATAACATCCTGATGATTATCCTTATAACTCTGATAAATTATCTAGTTACGGCCAAGGTCGTTTCCAAACTATGCAGTTGACCCAGTTCCCCGTACGTCTTTATTTGTAAACAAATAATATAACCATCTCCTGATACACTAACCTAAATGTGAGATTTGTTTATTTTAAAATTCCTTAGAAGTCATATGTGCCTCTTTACTTTTATTGTGCATTGTTAATTTAAATATTTTTAAATCCTTTATTGAAGTTAAACCATTTTTCATTTTTCGAATTTAGTAAATTTACTAGGTTAAATGAAGAATAAATATAAATATATATTTAAGTACACATATCTCTATTGTCAAAATATGTTAAATAAGAGTACATATATTAATAAATAAATATAAAATATATGATTCTACATAGTCTGGAATATTAATAAATACATATTTTCTTTTTCAACAATATAGATATGTCCTCGGGTAGGTATTAAAAATCGCTACCATTTCGATGCTTCGATTAATAAATAAAATACATATATATAATTACATTACTCATATATATATTCTTTATATACAATATATTATTTTATATTTATATATATATATATATATATATATATACACAAATACTCAAAATACATATTTTAATGTGTAATTCTTTGTTTTGTTGTTTTAATTTAATATTCAATTGATATACTTCCACTTCACAGCCCTTCTGTGTCTCCTGGGACCTGAAAATTATTTATAAAAGGAAAACTTACCCCCGTCAAGGTATTTCCGGTCGGGTGTACACAACAACCTTGATGAAGAAAAACTACCTAATTAATTGTATTTTTCAACTAATTTCAAAATAAATCTTTTCGACTATTTATTCCTATATAATATTTTATTCTCGCTTGAATCAAATAAATTAGCTGATATTTAATTTTTCTTCCGAACGAAATCCTAATCCAGAAAACCCGTTGATTTAATAACACTTTTCTAGTTTAGGCTTTTGAATGATAGCTGTTTCAAATTCTTTTTCGAAATGATAGACTGATGATTAAAATTCCGGTTAAAACGACAAACACTTTTAACACTGTCGCTATACGCACGATGGATTTTAATTGAACAATTTATTTATTCTAAAATTTCTTTTTATTTATTTTTATAAGAAAATTTTTTCCGAATTGCGCAGACTTTTAATTAACTCGACTCTTAATAAATTAAATTTTTTCTAACTGTTAATTTAAGAACAAAGGTTTAAACGTCTATTATTATCGAATCCTTTTTTTTGTTTTTGTGTTTCTTTTAACCTAAGATGAGGTATTTACTATTAATAATTTTAAACAAAATTATAATCTATTTTTAAATATCAATTCACGAGCACATCCACTTTAATTTAACGATAAAACTCTCCACTAAATTCTAATGTTTTCACTTTGAATGAAATAATTATTTTTAAATTTTAATAATTCACTTTTAACACTTTTCGCACTATCCACTTTTAACACTTTTAAGCACTTCACTAAATACTTTTTAAGCACTGAGTTTAAACTGTATTTATTTTCACTGTTTGATTTAATTTAACTGACTTATTAAATTTCACTGACTCTAGCACTTGTACTTTTCACAAAATTTTCCTAAGTCCAGGGGCTTATTTAAAATTTAACACTTAAAGATTTTTCACTGTTAATCCTACCAAAGACGTAGTGCTGCCACGTAACAACTTTTCGAATCCTCGGCGCGACTGTCTCCTGACTGATGTGTTCCATCTTTTATACCCCTCTCAGGTTCCAAAAGACGTATCTGAATTTCTCTTGATGCTTAATTCTATCTCCTATCAACTCGTAAATCCGAACACCCCTTCCATCAATATCGATTGTGCTTCCATAAGATGTTCTGCTTTCCGGCTCTGGGTGGCGGTTAATTTTTATCTCACGTCGCTAACTTGATAGGGTCCGAATCGGGTAAGTCTGTGTTAATCGCCCAAGCTCCCTTTGTCCTCTGTCCATACAAAATGTAGTTAAAATTTCATGATTCTGCGTTCCTTTTTTTTCTCAATTCGCGATAGGTCCATCCTCAATAACATATATATAGATCTCAATTTCATGCATCTCGTGCGAAAATTGCTTAAATCCATGTCGAAATCTTTACTACGCATTTTTGAATTTTGATTTGTTTAAATTCTACTTAATTTTATTGTCACTTATATGAGCTTTTCCATTTCCACCCGCACTTTCTCTTCTTTAAGTCGCAGATTCGAATTTTCCCTTTTACTTTAAATTTTATATTATTCGCGACGTTTTCCTGCACAGTTTTCTTCTTTATTCTTTTGTTATCTCTCATAACTCTATAACTAGTTATTTTCCAAGTCGTATTTATTTATTTCACGGAAAAATTTGAATTGTATCACTTTTCTCCACTTGGATTATTCTTTATCTCCGTTCTTTACCCTTCCTTTTATCTTTTCTCCACTTTTCCCGATGTGTGTGGTCTCCAGGAAAATTTCATACTTCATTTATTATTAATTTAATATATAGTTTTCCACACTTCTATGGGAGATATACCTAATTTGACTCTGGGATATCTGTCACTTTTATTGCCTGATCCAATCTCCGCCCATTCTCCATCCCTCACTTACAAGATTTCACATAAAACATATGCATTGACATCTGTTTACGTTTAAAATTTTGGTACTAGACTCGTAAATTTAATTTAATTTCAAACCTATTAATTTTAATCTCTTTTGCCTAATCTAAATACCTCATAAGTCCCACATTAAAGTTAATCGTTTTTCTAATCGTTTATTACCTTAACGTAAATAAAAATCATGTTCGGATTTCGATTGTTTACCTCCTAAAATACACATGAGACTGTCAACCTTTTATCTTGTTTCGATCGCTCTGTAATCTTGCGTAGCTCCAATATCTATCTACCCTGATAATTATGTAAAATGTCTACTTTTCCTGAATCTAATCTATCGCTATATGTTTAGCTTTATTGCCTTCTTCTGATACTCAATTTTCAAGTCCCTAGGACCTTTGTAGCAGCTCAAAATCTCTGTATTATCCTTCCATTCGGTCGCCGCACTTTTCTAAAATGTCTATTTTTTTTGCGAGGTTTTCATTCAAAATTGATTTACCAATATGTCCGCTTCATCTTAAATTGATAACGATTAATTTCCATTGTTTCCAAAACTCTCACCTCTCTTTAGTACGATTTTTATCGAACATGACACCCTCCTTCTATCATAAATAATTGTACTACAGTTGAAAATTCTGCCAGTGATTTTCCTTCGCTTTTCCCGTCCTTTTTTATACTATCACGTTTATAGTTTTTCCATTGCATTTTCGTGTGTGTGTTTTTCAACTTGTAAAATCTTCAAAGCACTCAATTTCATTGGTTCGCCATCACCTAAATGTCTCAGTTATTGTAAACATTTCCTAGAGTTTGTCGCCTTGAACGTCAGTGTTTATACCATAGTGCGTTCACCTCTAATTTTTGTGGGAACGGAAATGCAATTAATTATCTGTTTTAATGTCGGGTCCAAGGTTCAATCCTTTGTCTTTCGTAGACACACGCCCCTTCGTTCACTGATTGGTTACTCAAAATTTTATAGCTCTTTGTTCAGATCTATTGGTTGACAAAATTCAATATTTATTTATTATTTTATTTATTTTTAGGCCTAGGAAAGGGGGTTTCTTTCTCGTGCTAGACGATTTAACGACCTCTCTGCTTTCGTCCCGGAACCTTGATTTAATTCCCACTATTACAGGTGTCTACTGCAAGCAAGCTGAATCAATTCTTTCTCCGCCAGATGTCGTTAGCATGTCCGTTTTCATAAATAATTTGCATATTTTTTTGCAGCTATGGTTTATCTGTTTTTTCTTTCACTGTGATTTAAAGCCTTTCATCACAGTTCACAGTGACAAAGTTACATTTTTATTCTTATGTCGACATCCCTAGGGACGCTAACTTTAATTGCAATATCTATGGTTTTGAACTTTCTTTCGATTCCGACTTTTATCTGTTAAAGCTGTGTTTTACAAAATTGTCTGAATTTTTTTATTGATTTTACTGAATAATTATGAATGAAAGTTCGCAAAGTAGTGATTCGGGGAGTGAGTTGATAGATCAGGGTAAGTGTGTTATAAATGCTCAGTGTGAAAGGCGAAATTTGCGAGAAAAAGACAAGAAGCTGGAAAAATGCTTTGTTCCCACACAAATTTGTGAAATATCTTCTGAATGCATTCTCAGTGATAGGAAAATTATTGATATGGATGTTGTGCCAGGTGATCTTGAGAAGAAAGAGAAATTATCTATTGATCAAGTGGGAGAGTGTATCGCCGATACCAGTTTTAGAGGGTCGGAAAATTGGCGGGAGAATGAAAATATGAAAATGTTTGGTAATGAAAAATTCAAAGCGAATGAAAGTAAATTAAATACAGGAGAAAAAAAACTAACTTCAAATCAAATAGCATATCAAAAGAAAAAGGCAAAGAATGAAAGTAAAAAACAGGCTGAAGTTCAGAAGAGCATTATTGTGGAAGAACAGAAAAATAAAATAAAATTGAGGTAGCGTATGAAAAGAAACAGCAGAAAAAGATGAAATTGAATGCAAGAAGTTGGTTGAAAAAAAACTGGCTGAAAAAAAATTGTCTGAAAAAAAACTGGCTGAACGGAAAGAACTAGAACACAAAAATAAATTATGTTTGAATAAAAAAGCTGCTTATAAACAGAGAAAAATCGATTTGAAAGAAAAAAAAATTCAAACAGACAAACAATACTATCGCATTAAACATGCTCAACGTAATGTCGATTCAGTGGCGGATGAAAGTCCATCAACATCGCGAGGTGTAGCGGAATTCATGGTTGATGAAGCATTTCATCATGAAGTAGTTTTTGCGCCAAATGAAGATTCTGCACCAACGAGAGCTGTTGCAGAATTCGTGGTTCATGAATCACTACATGATGAAATTGTTTCTGCGCTGAATGAAATCCCTGCACCGACGATGATCTCCGATCCTGGTGACATATTAAATTTACAATACAATCGCATTAAACATGCTCAACGTAATGTAGTTCCAGTGGTGGATGAAAGTCCATCAACATCGCGAGGTGTAGCGGAATTCGTAGTTGAAGCATTACATGATGGAGCGGTTCTTGCGCCCAACGCTCCTGCACCAACGAGAGCTGTTGCAGAATCCGAGGTTCGTGAATCACCTCATGATGTGGTTTCTGCGATCAACGAAATCCCTACACCAGCGACGAACGTGACTGCATCTGACCCTGGTGACGTATTAAATTTTGAAACAGTTTTATTGCCCAGAATAGTCCTTCCACGCAATAGGAGCAGTGTTTCTTCATTCAAATGTGCCATTTCAGGAACTTCAAATGCAATGTCTCCTTCTGTTCATTATTTAGGAGTTTTGGATCGTGAATGTACCGTAAACCACTGTCGAGCGGTTCATTTTGCAGCAGAGAGAAGTCGTCTGAAACATAGTTGTTGCCACTCTGGAAAGGTCTTCTTCAACCCACAATCAGACTATCCAGCCGAGTTTAAAGACTTTTTGCTAGGTAATGGTGCCCGTGCTAAGAATTTCAGAGCTTTCATCAGACAATACAACAATGCCAGCGCTTTTGCTTCTTTTGGTGCTAAAATTGTCAACGTTCCAGGCAGGGGTCCGTTTTGTTTGAAAATTTCAGGCGAGATATGTCATCTTACTTCAACCACGATAGAGCCAGAAGCAGATCGATCCCCCTCTTATGCTCAGTTATATGTATTTGATTCAGACACGGCAGTCACTCTTCGAATGAATCATCCGGCTAACGTGAATTGTGTCCAGGAAATCATGTCCATTGTAGATAGGGTAATCCGTCAAATTAGTCCTTATGCAGGTAGCTATATGAATCTTCAAACGGCTGTTGAGGAAGAAGAAGCACGTTGCAGAGAAAGCGGTGATCCACAGCGTATCGTTAGTTTGTTGTTTTCGCGTTCTTCATCCGATGATCAGCGCCGATATAATGCTCCAACGAGTCCGAACGATGTCGCTGTTATTTTTGTTCAAGACCATCAAGGCAATCTGCCTGCCGAAATTGATATAGCCATTTTTCCCAATAATAGGCCTCATAGCACCCAACGCATCAGTATGTTATCTCCAAATTTAGATTCCATGGTCTTTCCTTTGCTATTTCCTTCAGGAGAATGCGCGTGGTCACCAGATCTTCAGCACCACCCAGATTTTGCGACTCGAGTTCGGAAGAATGTCACTTTGCTCCAATTTTATTCGCACAAAATTGCAATTAGGCGTGCTATTTTCAACCCCATTCATTCTTCAGGAAAGTTGTTTCAGCAGTACATCGTCAATTCGTATGTTCGCTGCGAATCCAGTAGACTTAGTTATTTGAGGTTACATCAGCAGGAATTGCGCGTCGAGTGTTACCAGGGATTGTTGGATCATTTGAACAATAGGCATGTAGATCGTGACATTCGTGCAGGAAATGTCGTTATCTTGCCGTCGACCTTCATCGGTGGCCCTCGGCATATGTCTAAATTATACCAGGATTCCATGTCAGTGGTCAGAAAATACGGTCGGCCTGACCTGTTCATAACGTTAACCTGTAATCCAAAATGGCGTGAAATAGTTAATGAGCTCCATCCATGGCAAAGTGCTTCTGATAGGCCAGATTTAGTGGCACGAGTTTTCCAGCTGAAGGTTGAAGAGTTCATCGATGATATTGTTAAAAGGGAAGTGTTCGGTAAGGTTTTAGCGTACGTTTACGTAATTGAGGAACAAAAGAGAGGTTTGCCACATCTTCACGGTTTATTCACTCTTGGCGATTCAGACAAGTTGTATTCCCCGTCCGATATAGATAGTGTCATCAGTGCAGAGTTACCCGACAGAGAGAGGGATCTGGATTTATATAGGACGATTCTAAAGCATAATATTCACGGTCCATGCGGCGCAGTCAATCCTAACTCAATTTGTATGGTTGACGGGAAATGCTCTAAGAAATTTCCTAAAGCATTTCGCGAAGAGACTGAAGCGGATTTAAACGGCTACCCGGTGTACAAACGGCGTGACAATAGTGCAGAGGATCATTTGTGTCGTAGTCTCAAAGTAGACAATAGGTTTGTCGTGCCCTTCAACCCATATCTGACAAGAAAATTCAACGCCCACATTAATGCAGAAATTTGTTCCTCCGTCGTTGCAATTAAGTACATTCATAAGTATCTCGCTAAGGGTCACGATTGTGCTCGCATGGAAATAAGACTTCTTCAAGAAGCAGCTGAGAGCACCAGCAACAGTGCGATCGTTCATGATGAAATTAGTCAGTTTTTGGATTGTAGGTTCATCAGCGCCCCGGAAGCAGCTTGGCGTATTCTCGAAAATCCAATTCACGGTCAGTCCCATACCACAATTTTACTTGGCGTACATTTGCCGGGCGGAGAACAGGTTTATTTCAGAGAAGGAAATGAAGAAGAAGCACTAGCCCTCAGCCACATTACGACTTTAACTGCTTGGTACATGAATCGATTAGATGACTCTGCCCATTCCTATTTTTACCAGGATATCCCGAATTTTTTTTGTTTTCAACAGCAATAAGATCTGGAAAAAACGCAAACAAGGGGGCGACAAAGTTATCGGGCGAATTGTTTCCGTTTCACCACGCAATCGAGAACTTTATCATCTCAGAATTCTCTTATTGAAAGTCAAAGGTGCTACTTCTTATGAACATCTCCGAACGGTTGACGGCGTCATTCTTCCTACTTTCAGTGATGCAGCCCGTGAATTGGGACTGACGGATAATATCAACGAATGGGTAAAGTGTTTAGAAGAAGGGGTTGTTTTTATGATGCCGAAGGCACTTAGAAATCTTTTTGTTGTCATTTTAGTTCACTGTCTTCCCTCTGATCCACTGCAAATTTGGAATACTTTCAAATCAGCCATGTCGGAAGATTTTCTCAGAAATGTTGATAGTGCAGACTTGGCGGTGAATCTGGCACTTCTCGAAATAAGTGACGCCCTCCCGAACGAAGGTTCTTCTTGCATCGCACAAGGTCTACCGGAACCTGATAGAACTGTGAATATAGACATTAGTCGTGCAGACAATGTAAATGAAGGAAACCTGGCATCTGAGATGCAGTCATTGTTGAACGCCCAACAACGAGAAGTGTTTGATTCAATCCTTCAAGTGCTCTCGGATAGATCGATTGAAGGTTCTTCTAGGTGCTTCTTCATCGATGGTGCAGGAGGAGCAGGAAAGACTTTTTTTTACATAACATTAGTTCATTCGTTGCAATCGCAGGGGTTCAGCGTTTTAAGCGTAGCTTGGACTGGAATAGCCGCAATTTTGATTCCCGGTGGCAGAACGTGCCACACTGCATTCAATTTGCCTTTAAATTTAAATAGTTCAATGACGTGTCGACTTTCAAATAAAAATAAAACTTTAATAAGAAACGCCAAATTAATATTGTGGGATGAAGCTCCGATGGCTCCTATTTTAGCTTTTGAAATGATAGAACGTGCGATAAGAGATGTAATGAGAAACGAACTGCCCTTTGGCGGGAAAGTTATCGTTTTAGGCGGAGATTTTAGACAAGTCTTGCCTGTTTTTCGTAGAGCTTCCCGCGGAAAAATTGTTGCATCGTCCATTAAAAGGAGTCCGCTTTGGAGATTATTTAAAACAATCCATCTAAATATCAATATGCGTACTGCGAGCGACCAGACTGTGTTTGCCGAATGGTTGTTGGAGTTGGGGAATGGAACATTACCAACTCCTCAAAATTGCTTACCGTCATCAATAGTTTTACCATCAAGTACGATTTGCCAAGATGTTATTAGCGCACTTTACGGAGACTCTCATTCTGTAGCCGATTCAAATTTATTCAGTGATAGGGCGATACTGTGTCCCAAAAATGTAGATGCACGTAAAATTAATGAAAAAGTCTTAGAAAAATTAGAAGGTCCATTGAAAACATTTTATAGTATTGACTCCGCGAGAGATGACAAGGGTAATCCAGATCCCGAGGAGCAGGTTAGATTTCCATTGGAATTTTTAAATTCTTTCAATCCACCCGGTTTACCTGTTCATGCCTTGAATTTGAAGATAGGAGCCATAGTAATGCTGTTAAGAAATATGTCCATCGCAAATGGCTTATGCAACGGAACTCGAATGATAGTTGAAAAATTTTCAGATAACATTTTACAGGTTGAAACAATCACAGGAGATAAAAGGGGGAGCATTCATTTTTTACCTAGAATTATATTAGATACTTCCGCAGATGTAACTGTTCCTTTTAATCTTTACAGGCGCCAGTTCCCAGTTCAACTTGCTTATGGAATGACAATTAATAAATCGCAGGGTCAAACTTTTAATCAGATTGGTGTTTATTTACCAGAACCCGTCTTTACGCATGGACAATTGTATGTAGCTTGCTCCAGAGTCAAAACAATAAATTCATTAAAAATTCAAATAGTCGACGGAAGTCGTCAAGGTGTAAATGAGGCTGGAGTTACAACTCAAAACATTGTTTACAGGGAAATTTTAGATTAGGTATTGTCGTTTCATATCTATTTAAACCAGTAAATTTAATCTATTTAAGACTAATCTTCCCATTTTAAATTTATTCGCAGGGTTAAATACATACAGTGTGACTTGAACTTATCATTTGATGATAACGCAAACCTAAATTTGTCACTATTTGAGGGAACTGTTGATTTTTATCATTAGGAAAATTTAGTTTCAGATTAAATAGATTCCCAAATGCATTTTAACTATTTTTATATTCTGTTTAAACTTTAAAAAGTAAAACAAGTTCAAACTCAAAAGTTGTTCTAAAAATTACTGAAAAAAATAGCTCGACTAACATATTAACTATAAAAAAATATTAAATATCTTTCACCACTATTTAAAAAGAAATATAGATTCAGTTATAGAAAAGTAAACATCTACGATAAACGAATAATTAATTATCTCACACATACTTTGAAAAAGTATATCTTATATAGAAACGTTGCCTAAAGAAGGAGGTAGCGCAACACAGCATAATATCCCAAAACAAATCACTATAATCACAGAGATTATTATAAAATATACTTAATAACAGCATATCGTTTCCATACTGACCTATCAGACTAAGTAGAAGAAAGATAAAAAGATCTCCCGAGAGTGTGTTTTATTTTAGCACAATTAATGAAATGTTTTTTCATCATTTTCTAGATAATTATTAAAGCGATATTTGAAAAGTAACGCAACTTCCTTTGACACGAGGAGCAGTATTATTTGAATAGAATTTTGAAGGTACAGGCCTTTGTGGCGAATTTGAAAAACGATATTGGCGACAGCTTCATAATTCATTTGGCCTTCTCTCTTCTAGGAAGAAAGCTTTCGTAGCATAACGTTTTATATTCAGAGATTGAATCAAATTTAAATTGCAAACTTTAAAATGCTTATCTCTATCAAAGGTTAAATTCTTTATTAAATGAAAAAATATGCTGTCAGATCAGATAAACTATTATTTAACAGATGGCCTTGAATTAACATAGGTAATTTCCAATAATTTACCTGCACAGTAAATTCCTTACAAAGATAATTTTGAAGGTAGATCAATAAATACTACTTTATTTATAAACCAATTCCTAGAATTCAACGATTTACAAATAAAATTGTATCTGGACAGTTTGTGTTAACGATTTAACATATTTTTAATATGTTTAAATAAAAGTTTCTCTGTTAATTTTAACATTTTATACCTTGAGAGTACTTCATATTCTTATTTTTTTAGTTATAACACAAAAATAATTGTACAATATACGTAAATACAATTTTTTTATCAATGTATGTATTACGCTATCTTATGTTGGATTTTAAAATATATAAACACAGTTTATTATTCAAGTAGGTACTAACTGCATCAAGTGCATAGTTTCTTTCAATATAATTGTTCTTCTAATATCAACTGTATCTCTTTGTCGACATTATGTCCCGTAAATCATTTTATAGACAAATATATTTTTTACCACACAACTGCATCGCAAACTGATATAATTAGTAACATAATCAATGTAATGAAATATGGTGAATATATAATTTGTAAAATGTAATTAAATGAACTCTTTTTTTTACAATGATCAATAAATATAAAAATAAGTTGATGTAAGATTACATATTATATTATATATTATTATTCTAGCTGATATTTGACATGAAATATGAATATATGAAACGCAATTAATATGATATATGGGTTTCTTTCTGATTCTTCCCATATTACTTATATTGAATCAGATTTAAAAAAAATAAATACACTTTAATGAAATTAAAACTTTGTTTGATTTTTACTTATTTCCAAAATCTGTTATTTTATTTTCCCCCTTTTTACACTAAATGCACAGGAGGCCTGAATGAAAATAATTTCCCTCGGGGCTTATGGCATCTTTGGGGATGCAGTGAGGAGGGTCTTTTGAGGAAAGAAAAGAGTGAATACAGGCCTTGAAGAGACTCATGTCGTAGGAGGGAGGAAAAGCGACCCATTATTTTAATTTCAATTTGAAGAATTTCAAAGATAATATTCAAATTCTGTTATTATTTAAGTATTGCGTACAGTTCTCCCAGTGAAATAATAATAAAAAATTACATTTGATGAATTGTTCAAGTCCTGTGAAACAATCCATACTTTTACAAGTAGCGTGTAAATCTTAACACAGCATAGATTTGTTGGTCAAATACATTGTACCTACATATAGTTTTGTATTAATGATCGACATGTCGGTGAATGCAATCTGTAAGACAGATGGTAGAAATATATTACAAGTCTGTTCATCGCTACGCAAATCATCCAAATTTTATTTTTTTATTAAAAGCCAGTTGTTTTATAGAAATTCAAATAAAACATTCAATTGCCATCAGAGAGCCGTTCAAGCAATTTTGGCCGCGTTGAACGCTGATTTCAGTTTCAGCTTTATTTGGATATGTTTGTGGTTATTAAAAAAAATTACGTATGTATTATGGTAGATTATTCTAAATGCTTACGAAAATACCCTGGGAGAAACAAGGATTATTATTATTCGTAAATATTGTCCACCTTTAAATGGCTCAGATTTTGGAATACACACTACGTTAAAACGTAATTATGACACGAAACGACAAATTAATTTTGAATACATTGTAAAAGATGCATTTCAATTCTATTTTTATTAAATTAAAGTTTAAAAAGACTTCCTTATGTCGAACGCACGATTTTGACGTTTTGTATCAAAGAGTTTACTAAAACAAAGTGCATTTCCCGTTAGCTTTTGCTGCAAATTATGGTATAATAAACATTAAACTGCACAGCCTCATAGAAACTATAAAATAAATCGAAGTGTTATGAAATAATTATTATTAACCTGCAAAAAATGCACATCCTACAATTCAAACATAAATATTGAGTTCAAATGACATATGTAAACCACAGATCGATGAAAAAGTAGATCGATGATCGATGAACAAACAGTGTTTTGAGAAAAATATTTATGGCTAAACAAACTTATATAATTTGGCAATGTAAAGTCACCATACATTGACACAATCAATAATAATTAAAATAACCGAATAATATAATATACTTTATTATTGAATTTGATTTAAATGTAAGCATTCACTGTAACATACATATATTTAAATACATTTGTGTGTGCCGACATACACATAGATTCTATTCAAACATCACATTATAAATTTAAAAATAGGCGAAAAGCTAATTTTAGGCACATACATTTGAATAAATTTGTGGTCACACATTCATTGCTTCATTCACATGCAAACATACATATTAGATTTTTAAATTTTGCGTGTTTTTGAGGTAAGGTTAGGTTAGAACATGGGAAAAGGTATTAGATTTAAATCACAAACCAGTTTATACAAACCTAGCGTAGCCCACAAACTACTTGAAAACTGGGATGTAACTCTAAAGGGGACGCGAGCAGGCGTTATTAAAGGGGCAATTTTTTGTTACAGAAAATATGTATAAGAATTAAATCACAAACCAGTCTATACAAACCTAGCGTAGCCCACATACTATTTGAAAACTGGGATGTAACTCTAAAGGGGACGCGAGCAGGCGTTATTTAAGGGGCAATTTATGTTAAAAGAAAGTAACATGGAAAATAGGTTTTAGAATTAAATCACAAACCAGTCTATACAAACCTAGCGTAGCCCACATACTATTTGAAAACTGGGATGTAACTCTAAAGGGGACGCGAGCAGGCGTTATTTAAGGAGCAATTTATGTTAAAAAAAATAACATGGAAAATAGGTTTTAGAATTAAATCACAAACCAGTCTATACAAACCTAGCGTAGCCCACATACTACTTGAAAACTGGGATGTAACTCTAAAGGGGACGCGAGCAGGCGTTATTAAAGGGGCAATTTTTTGTTACAGAAAATATGTATTAGAATTAAATCACAAACCAGTCTATACAAACCTAGCGTAGCCCACAAACTACTTGAAAACTGGGATATAACTCTAAAAGGGACGCAAGCAGGCGTTATTTAAGGGGCAATTTTTTGTTACAGAAAATATGTATTAGAATCAAATCACAAACCAGTATATACAAACCTAGCGTAGCCCACAAACTACTTGAAAACTGGGATATAACTCTAAAGGGGACGCGAGCAGGCGTTATTTAAGGGGCAATTTTTTGTTACAGAAAATAACATGGAAAATAGGTATTAGAATCAAATCACAAACCAGTCTATACAAACCTAGCGTAGCCCACATACTATTTGAAAACTGGGATGTAACTCTTAAGGGGACGCGAGCAGGCGTTATTTAAGGGGCAATTTACATTACTTAAAAATTTGTAGTCCCACACCCTCGCCTCATCTACATTCAAATACTACACCACGCAATTAATTTTTACCCATCAGTTGGCTGCAACGGGCAAAATGCTAGTTCTGTATTAATCTATACTTTATTTACCAATGCTATCGATTATTTTCTAATCACCCAACAATATTATAAACTTATACACTTCCCATTTCTTCAACCTTACAACTCCTGCGGTGAGCTGGCTTTTTATTACTACTGTTTCGTGACGATGTATTGTTTTGACACTTTTTCCGCTCCAACCAATAACGAGGCTAGGATGCAAATTTATCAGTTTGTCTCTGCGCAGTGTGGCTTTGAGTTGACTGAGCTGCCCGCGCCTGCGCCTTAACGAAACCCGGATCGAATGGCAGTTAACGATTTTTACCGTGTACCGTACCGATATGTGCAATCCTCTCCAGGTGCATGTGAATTCCTCCACCACCGAGCGCTCACCGAAAACCGTAAGTTTACATTCCGAGTACCTTTTTGTTTGGTGTGCGATCTAAGCGTTAATTCACATCGGCACACACCTGCCGAGATTATTCTAATTATAACCTCACCCATGTGTTGATGGTCCACGCGGCTATCGCACAACTACTATCTGGCTGTTATTTACTTTACCGGTTTTGTTTAATATTAAGTGCTAAATTATGATATGAACTAAACTTTTCAATTTGACTGGCCTTAAACAGTATCCATTCCTAGTTGGCTAGTCAAAGTTTACGCATGTTTTATTGCATGATTTTAATGGGAATAAATTTATTATTATTATTAACTGACGCGCACGTACGTGGTACGTGCACGCGTACGTAAGTGGGCCAGTGTAAACACCGACAAGAACCTTGCGCCGCGTTACGTTGCGTGGCGCGGGCTAAGTGTGATTCTGCTGATGTCATAATACTTGTCTATGACTTCATTATTGTCTTTGTAAAACTAACCTAATTTGTTGACTCATCCTTTTGTCATCGCCAGTCGTATCACCCGGTTTTTACTCTCTAATTCTACATTTTATCCCTTACACTGTTTAACCCACGAAGTTCAATTTATCTTCCCATACTTGTGATATTTATAAGTGAGTTCTAATGCTTTTAATAATTACTCTAATCATTTCGGTAGTGGCCCTTATCGGTACACCTAAGTTAGGAAATCTATTGGCGTTTTGTTTGCGTAACGTTCAAACTGTCAATTAGACGTCTGCTTATAAGTGTTTTGAAAATATTTTAATTTTTAGTGACAAATATTTTATTAAAAGCGGATTAGCGGACTTGACAAAAGGTTTACCCGCTTAACTTTACTTATAGTTATAGTTATATTAACTTATCAGACGATTAACAACAAATCTTTCATCAGATTTCAAATGTCAATTTCAAGGTCAAGATAGTCAAAATATTTATATCCCTATTTCCAAATATGAGTATCGCATAAGATATCATTGTTTTGACAGAATTTTTCAACCAAAAATATTAAGCTCATTCAAAAGAGGGTTCCGTTACAACTATGTTCTGTTTCAGGAACATATATATTTATTTGGGCTTGTACCAATTACCAAACCCTACCACAGCAGTGCCATGGATCTAGAAAACCAAGAAACTGTTTCCATCAAGACGGAACCAGGGCCCCAGGAAGAAGGCGGAGGTGAAATGGATTTAGATCTCCCAGATGTAAAGAAGGAATGTTTGCAATATGCGGAGAGTACTCAGACAGCCAGTTAGTTGCATTGCTTTTGTAAAATAAATTATATATTATTAATCCAAGTCCATTTTGGATTACATGGCGACAGAACATTATATTCTTGTTCACGCGGTCCTCGTTTGCCGTAGTAATTTTAATTTTTATCATGATATATATCTTTACCAGAACAGCCAAACTACAACATTAGTCAAAGTTAGTAATTTTTATTTAGTTTTTGTGAATTCCCCAAATGAGTCCTAACTGCTCTGAACCTCTTGGTTTAATTGGTGTATGTTGTAAGGCTGGTAGAAAGGAGGGGATGAAGATGGGGAGGTGATAGGTGTGAAGTCCTGGCTATTCAGATGGCGTCATTTCAATCAATGTTAAAATTGTGAATAGTTTATATTACACCAAGGCGATACCGAAAGTATCTCCCACGCTGGAACGCGCTACAAAAATTAATTGTGAGATATCATGAAGCCATCAAATAAAATTTGCTTGCGTCCGCTGGAATTTTATCCCGGGACCTCCAGATTACTAGTCGAGAGCCATACCCTACAATCACAGAAGCCTCTAATGCTCACAATAAGTGCTTGATTCATCAAGTTGTTCACTTTATACTCATAGGTTAAAAATACATATTGATGGAAGAAAACATCATTTCGTTGACTTAAAATGACTCCACACTGAAGGTGCTTAAGAACAAATACTCTTTCCATCCTGAAGCGGACATCCGGGTCATTCTTATCAATTCTCTTCAATTAACCTTGAACTCTCTTCTCCTAATTCTCACTTCTGTAGGGTTAATCAACGATTTTTTTTATCGAAACTATTTTATATAATTTTTTTTTTGTTTAACATCAATTGTCAATTATTTTTATAAGCAATAATGACTAGCCTGAAACATTCATCCACATTGAAAAATCTCCTGATAAAAGATACATAACGCCAACGGGACTTGAACCCGTGTCCTTTCGATTTCCGGTCGACAGCTCTGTCCACTGAGCTATGGCGGCTTATCTGAAAGGACACGGGTTCAAGTCCCGTTGGCGTCATGTATCTTTTATCAGGAGATTTTTCAATGTGGATGAGTGTTTCAGGCTAATAATTATTGCTTATAAAAATAATTGTTACCCTTTGTGCAATGCACAAAAAATCTTGTCTTAAACATTAGTGTACCAAAAAAATAATAATCATTTTTTAATGTACGAACATGTTGTTTTATAGCTTGCATTAATGAGGAGACTATAACGGTCAAGGCGGAACTCGGACGCCGAGAAGATAATGATGGGGGTTTCTCTTGTATGGAGATTGATATAGACCTGCAGGAAGTAAAAAAGGAATGCTTAGTACGCTTTGAAAGAATTGACCAGTCCGGTAAAAATAATTTATTTTTGTTTATAATTTCTGCCTTCTTATTTTTTTATAAATTTTTATCAATTTTCTGTGCTTTCTTATCCTTAGTATTGATATTAAGTAGTACTGAGCCTTTATAATCGTATTTCTTTATTTTTTCTACAGATCTGAAGACGCATCCTATGGAAAAACAATTATTTTGTCCTCATTGCACCTATTCCAATTTTCATAAGTCGAATTTCAAAAGGCACTTAAGCACCCATACAGGAAAAAAACATTTTTTATGTTCCGGATGCAACTATTCATGTTCTCAAAAAAGCTATCTGATAAAACACACGCTGACTCACAGTGGAGAAAAACCTTTTTTATGTTCTGAGTGCAACTACTCATCTTCTCAAAAAAGCCATCTTACGAGGCACATGCTGACTCACAGTGGAGAAAAACCTTTTTCATGTTCCGAGTGCAACTATTCATATTGTCAAAAAAGCCATCTAACTAGGCACATGCTGACTCACAGTGGAGAAAAACCTTTTTCATGTTCCGAGTGCAATTATTCATGTTTTCGAAAGTGGAATCTGAAGATCCACATGCTGACTCACAGTGGAGAAAAAGCTTTTTCATGTTCCGAGTGCAACTATTCATATTCTCAAAAAAACTATCTAACGAGGCACATGCTGACTCACAGTGGAGAAAAACCTTTTACATGTTCCGAGTGCAATTATTCATGTTCTCAAAGGGGCACTATGACGAGACACATGCTGACTCACAGTGGAGAAAAACCTTTTTCATGTTCTGAGTGCAATTATTCATGTTCTCGAAGGGGCGATCTGACGAGTCACATGCTGACTCACAGTGGAGAAAAACCTTTTTCATGTTCTGAGTGCAATTATTTATGTTCTCGAAGGGGCAATCTTACGAAACACATGCTCACTCACAGTGGAGAAAAAGCTTTTTCATGTGCTGAGTGCAACTATTCGTTTTCTAGAAAATGCCATCTAACGAGGCACATGCTGACTCACAGTGGAGACAAACCTTTTTCATGTTCTGAGTGCAATTATTCATGTTCTCAAAGGGGCTATATGACGATACACATGCTGACTCACAGTGGAGAAAAACCTTTTTCATGTTCTGAGTGCAATTATTCATGTTCTCGAAGGGGCGATCTGAAGAAACACACGCTGACTCACAGTGGAGAAAAAGCTTTTTCTTGTTCCGAGTGCAATTATTCATGTTCTCAAAGGGGCACTATGACGAGACACATGCTGACTCACAGTGGAGAAAAACCTTTTTCATGTTCTGAGTGCAATTATTCATGTTCTCGAAGGGGCGATCTGACGAGTCACATGCTGACTCACAGTGGAGAAAAACCTTTTTCATGTTCTGAGTGCAATTATTTATGTTCTCGAAGGGGCAATCTTACGAAACACATGCTCACTCACAGTGGAGAAAAAGCTTTTTCATGTGCTGAGTGCAACTATTCGTTTTCTAGAAAATGCCATCTAACGAGGCACATGCTGACTCACAGTGGAGACAAACCTTTTTCATGTTCTGAGTGCAATTATTCATGTTCTCAAAGGGGCTATATGACGATACACATGCTGACTCACAGTGGAGAAAAACCTTTTTCATGTTCTGAGTGCAATTATTCATGTTCTCGAAGGGGCGATCTGAAGAAACACACGCTGACTCACAGTGGAGAAAAAGCTTTTTCTTGTTCCGAGTGCAATTATTCATGTTCTCGAAGGGGCAATCTGACGAGACACATGCTGACTCACAGTGGAGACAAACCTTTTTCATGTTCTGAGTGCAATTATTCATGTTCTCAAAGGGGCTATATGACGATACACATGCTGACTCACAGTGGAGAAAAACCTTTTTCATGTTCTGAGTGCAATTATTCATGTTCTCGAAAGTGGAATCTGAAGATCCACATGCTGACTCACAGTGGAGAAAAACCTTTTTCATGTTCCGAGTGCAATTATTCATGTTCTCAAAATGGCAATCTGATAAGACACATGCTGACTCACATTGAAAGAAAACCTTTGTAACGTTACGAGTGAAACTAATAATTAACTTTCTGACGAGTTACATGCTGACTTTCAGTTAAAAGTTTACGGAAAACATTTTTAATTTAAATATTCAACTACATTTCTTTTCATCATCTTCTTTATGAAATGAAAGGTTATGGTGCACACCAAAAATTTATAATCGTTAGTTAAGCTAAGGTTAAAAAGCTTTGTTTAATTTTATATAGTTTGGAAGCAGATCTGACTCTCACACAGCTCGTGCATCTGCGAACGTTCAAAGTGTATCTCAAAAAGAATATGCGGCAAACAAGAACGAAACGATGGATGTGTTGAAGATCGATAATGCCGGCCAATTGGCCGCGCTTAATTAAAATTGGATTAAATGACCTACATTTCGCAAAAAAGATACTTTATATCTAGTACAAGCTATCCTGGTTTAATAACCTGGTTTAAAAAAAAATAAACCTTACTACTTCGCAAGCAATTAGCTGTCTCTCGGAGTGAACTCGGGACGGGGATATTGAACGATGTAAATGATCTTACAAACAAATATACACATTCATCATCAAAGTCTTGCTAACGACAGCGGATGCACTGTAACCGATGGTACCGAAAACTGAAACTTACCCATTATTCTCGCTTTAATTTTTTAATTATTATCGTTTTTTAAAAACATCTTCTGAATGTAATGCAAAATGGACGAATGACTATTAAAATTTTTTATGTGATATTTGGAACCCTTTATTCTTTATACACCTTCGAGCCACTTGATTTTTTCCAAATATTATTGTGACAAAAATACTACTCCACCGGTGTTCGAAATTATACAAAAAAACTCTAATTATTAATCAATATATAACATTATTCCTCGTTTCCTTCCTTTATTTGTAACTCCTATGATAGCCAGCTATTAATAATAAATTAATGTTATATCTTTTAAACGTACATATTTTAACTCGATTGTATTAACATTATAATTAACACTGTAAAATAGAAGTAGGCCGAGTGGCCCAGTTGTAGCATTGTGAACCATGTGATTTTACTTACTTCATTATCAATTCTCATTTTATAAAAAATATAAATTTTTATTTGTCATTTTAAATGTATTTTTATAATAATCATATTTCCTTAAATAATAATTATATATTATTTTATTTATTTAAGTTTTAATCCAGCAGGACTGGAAGGATAGTGAAATCCCAGTCTGCCATATTACATCAAATGCAGTAAAACAGGGAAACAATAAAGTAAAGTATAAAATTATTAAAATGGAAATAAGATAAAACAAAGAAAGAAAAAATATATATATTAGGCAGGTACTTAAACATAAAATTAAAATATAAATCAAAAATAAAAGAGTCATATAAATAGGTAATACAATAAAAAACAATTAAATTAAATTAAACCGTCCACCAGGGAGGTCGCCGCATCATCTGCATCCATCTCTCATTGAGTGGGGAACTGAGCCACTCGGATGCAGCAGATGTTTGTGGAGTCCTACCCCAGAAGCTGGCTAGTCGGTGGCGAAGTAAGGCGGGGAATGAGTGCACCCTCCCTTCAGTAAACATTGTGGAGGCACTGCAGAACCTCGGTAGTTGCATGAGCTGACTGTATGCATTATTGTAGCACACCCTCAGCTTGTCCCATTGCGCTGCTGGGTATTGTTTCCACAGCTCAGATGTGTACAGTGCAGTGCAGAATGCCATGAAAAGTAATTTTCTGACATCATCGCTACAGTGGTAGAACCGCCTTGAGAGCATTCCGGCCCGTATATTGATTGCTCTTCTTTGTCGTTCCATGTCTTCTATATCCTTCATATCTTCGGTTAGGATATGTCCCAGATATTTATCCTGCGAGGCTACAAGTAGTTCTTTTCCGTCTAAACAGATTGGAGGAATATTTATTGGCTCCTTGTTGTATTTAAAAACCACGATTACTGACTTTTTGCATTGTACAGCAGGTTATGTGAGATTGCATACTCTTCGCGTATTTGCACAAGTCGTCTCATCGCTTTAATCGAAGGCACCAACAGCACCTTATCATCCGCGTAATTAATATTGTTACTGCCTTGACCGCAGATATGACAACCAATTCGTGTATAATTCAGTTCTTGTAAGAGGTCATTAATGAATACATTAAATAGAATAGGAGACATAGTACCCACTTGCCCAGGGTCGCCGAGAGGGCACGTTAGCCAAGTCCGAAACTTGGGGCCCGGGCCTAAGGGGGGCCCGGGACGGGGCCCGGATATTTTACTAAAAAATGCCAACGACACTAGGAACGGACGTGGGCCGGGCGCCCAGGCCCGCACGCTCCGTAGGCCAAACTGTCAGAGCGTGTTCCGAAAAATCAGACCTTTTTTTATAAACCGGAAAGACGGGACATAATTTTATAGGTGAGATAAAACAATGATTACATAGCCGAAAATCATTTAAAAAAAAGAACGTTTTCCACACGAATGACACAGCAGAATAACGAGGCATACCAAAAATATTACATCTCATAAATATTTTTTTCCTTGATCCATCTTATTGATCATAAATCATTATAATGTACAACGTCTATATTAATAAATCCAATGTAATATACTTGTACTTGTAAATTATAATAATAATAAGAATATTATAAAATTTGATTTTGATAAAATCAGCACTATAACCATTATACCTCTAAAACACGTACCGACATCTAAATTGTACGGGGTTCTCTTCAAATCTGTCAAAAATTCAAACCAAAGAAAAGTTCGCAGAGAACAAACAATAAATCTAGTGAACAAATTCAAAAATTCGCCTGAAAACAAAGTGATGCCATATAAAAAAATTAAATCAGTGTGGAATTTTACAAAATTAATAGGAACATTTTCATGTAGTGACGACACGAGCCCAAATAATAGATTTATTTATTTAAAAATAAAAATAAATGTACATTTCTACAAAATTTTACTAACATTTTCGTAATCTTAGTAAAAAGATCTATCCACACGATTTTTTCCAAGTCGTTATGAAATCCATGCAAGTGGCCTATTGAATTGTAAATGGTGATGGCGATTTTTCTGGAAATTTTAGGCCGGATTCTTCCCAAAAAAGATATCTTTTTGCCAATTTTCTTTTGGGTATATTCGGCATGTCTATTGAAGTTTAGTTTGGAATCTAATATAACTCCTAAGTATTTGATTTCAGTAACATTTTCAATAATTTCACCATCAATTTTAATTTTGCTTTCACTGAATGTCTTCTTATTTCCAATCACCATACATTTTGTTTTTAATTTAAGCTTATTTATTTTTAGCCATCTTGATACATCATCTAGTTCATTATTTAAAATATTTATTAGTTCTTTATAGTTATCTCCAATTAAGTATATAAGTGTATCATCGGAAAATAGTCGTACTTTGCATTTTGAAAATATTTTCACCATGCCATTAATATAGACTTATAGAGTATGAACAATAGGGGGCCAAGGATCGATCACTGCGGTACTCCTAATTTATTTTCCATTGGTTTTGAAAATTGATTATTTATTTTTGTTACCTGTTTTCTGTCTTTCAAATATAATTATTTAATTTAGCCTCAAGATATCTTGATTAACGAAGAATATGTAAATACACACAAACAAGAAACACAAGTATTTTATTTTGAGTATTCACCATAACTTTTGAAACATTTCCATTGAATAATTATGCTAAATTCGAATGATTGGTATAATGGTATAAGAAAAGGTAATGAAATAGTATTCCTAGCAGTAGCAGGTAAGCATGAACTTATTAATTGTTATCTCACCCCCCCCCCCCCTGTAAGTTGTGGGAAGGGGGCCCGGTATAGTCTACTAGACTTGGGGCCCCGATTAGCTGTCGGCGGCCCTGCCCTTGCCTTATTCCGCTTTTTAGGAATAAGTGTCTTGAAAAAGCTCCTGCCCATTGAACGTAATTTTTCTGCTGTCCTTACCAAATAGCCAACATATTAACCACTGCCACTGGGACATCTCGTTTTATGAGTTTTTCACATAATAATTTATGAGAAACACGGTCAAAGGCCTTGCTTAGGTCGAAAAAGCACCCATAAACGGTGGTTTTTCTTTTTTGTAGTATTCTATTGTTTGTTTAACTCCATAGATGGCCATATCGGTTGATGAGGCGCTTTTGGCGCCGAATTGGTTATCTAGGGTAAATAGCTTGTCTTTTACTAGCGTGAATAGAGTTTTTTCAAATAGTCTTTAGATCATTGTCGCTAGGGAAATAGGTCGGTAGTTTCCTAGTATCGATGGATCCAGTTGGTTGGATTTCAAGATTGGTATGATATCAGCTCGACTCATGTCCATAGGCATATGTGTGTGTCGTAAGAGGCTTGAGTACAGGGCGGCTAGAATAGTATGGATATGATTTCCTTATGTGCTCGATACCAATACCGTCGTATCCTGGACTTTTACCGAGGGCGGTTTGCTTAATCGCGCATTCGATCATTTCAGGAGTAGGTAATGTTCATGATCAGGTCATCATTTGCCGCAGGCAAACATGTCATCATATATGGTTTTATGCTATCTCCTTGATCCTCGCTTAAAGAAAAAAAATCTCTAAATTCGTTAGCAATGTTTTCATCCCCCGTGATGTTGTTGACACTTAGTGGAGCTTTGCTCTTGGCTTTCAGCACAGTTGAAGTTTTTTGCCAAAACTTTTTGAAGTCTTTGTTGTGCATAGCCGTAGCTATGCTATCCATTCTTGCTTGATTTTCCGAGTGCTGACATTTTCGGAGAGCAATTAAAAAACCAATCTGTAAATAACCTTTAAATGACTTAATAATCGTAAATGTTGTACATAAATAATTTGATGTGTAAAAACTTCTGAACTGGGCTAAAAAAAGTGGGACCTTAAGGTTAAACGCAACGCTCGTTGTATTCTACGTATTCACAGATGGCGTTAATTAATTAGTTTTGTTTAAATACGCTTTCGCAAGGTATTGCTTTACAATATTAAGACAAATCATTTGTTTGCTCCCGTATATACGCAAAATGAATATGAATCAATAATTTTGTTCGTTTAAAAACTTAATTCTTTCGATAAAGGCACACAAATACAATATTTTACCGATGATTCAATCCAATATTGTATTTGTATGCCTTTCTCGATAGAATTGAGTTTTTATATGGACAAAAATATTTATTCATATTCATATTGCGTAGGTATAGGAGGGCGCAAACAAATAATTTGTCTTAATACTGTAAAGCAATACCTTGCAAAAGCGTATTTAAACAAAATTAATTAATTAACGCCATCGGATCGTCTGAAACCATAGTGAACTAACTCACTTTTTGCAGTTTTTGAGTTAGTGCTTGAAATGAGGGCTCCAAATCATAATCTACCTTTGCCAGAGAGAACCATGTTGATTGACCAATCATAGATAGTTTTTTAGCACGGTGAACCAATCAGAAACGAGCATTCTTCCATTAGTTCTCAAGCCACACTAAACTAACTCAGTATCCAACATGGCTTCCTACATGACAGGTCGCGCGTCGGTCAGCAGAAATGATGACTTTTCAGAGTGTTCCATGTCAGATTTCAGTGAATTGTCAGATGACAATGATAAAACTTATGTTCCTAGTGATTCAGAAGGTAAGTCTATTTGAATAATTACTAGTATTTGGAAATAAATGTTATTTTGAACTGGGATCGTTCTTAGCCACTCCAGTCTTCAACCAAAGTAAACTAAGTAGCAAAATCATGATAACTTTCAATATTTTGATAAATAAATAAAAAATCATGTTTTTGTTGAGTACTGCAGATTGTGTTTATTATTAAGCATTTATAAGTTGAATAATAATTTTGGAAAGCTCAGGTTAAGTGCAATAAAATTCACACTTTAAAAGTTAGTTCAGTATGGTTGAATCAATGTAGGGGAAACTTGAAGCAACATGATACAGAAGGCTGCTGTATTTGATGGTTAGAGATAGTGTAGGGTTGAATTAAAGACTAAAATAAGTGAAATTCGCCATTCATAATAATTATTTTGTTTTTCAGATCGCATTTGCGCTGAAAATTCTCCTCATGCGGAACGTGAACTCACCGAAAATGCTGAAAATAGTGAGACTTCTTCCCCGGAGGGAAACGCATTGCCACTGCCAACTAATGCCGTTTTACACGAAGGGGCAAAAAAAGTGAAAAGCAAGTATGCTGATGCTGCGCAGTGGCGAAAAAATTTAAGGAAAAAGCACCGAAATTCGGCAGAAGAATACACTTCATCCAAAGGAAAGGTTATGACGGGCAAACCTTTTATCGATTATAAATGCACTTGTAGACGTAAGTGCTACAATTTTCTAAGTACTGCCAACAAAAAGGCATGTTATGACAGATTTTATGTGCACGGGTCTTGGGATTCCCAAACTGCATTTCTTGCTGGTTCTGTGAAGACTACCAGTGTGAAACAACGAGTTGGTGTGAAAGGATTGGCATCTAGAAGACAAGAGTCAAGGGCGTATTATTTAAAGGGGGACCAAAAGGACATTCAGGTGTGCAAACTGATGTTTTTGAATACCTTACGGATTGACAGTGCTCGTGTGCATCGAGCTCTTGTAAAAGGTAGATCCGGAAAGTTAACCGATAACAGGGGGCGCCATGTGCCAGGAAATAAACTTGATGCTGCCACTGAAAAACTCGTTCACGACCACATTAAAAGCTTTCCTCGCTACATCAGTCACTACACGCGTATCAAAAACCCCAATTGCAAGTATCTGCAGCCAGGGTTAAACCTATGCATGATGTACAGGTTGTATTGCGATGATTGCAAATTCAAAAACAATAAGCCAGTAAGTCAATCATCATACGAGAGAGTTTTTCGTAGATCTTTTAATCTCAAGTTCAAGACACCACAGAAGGATACATGCAAGACTTGTGATAGCCTTAATGTGCAAATAAGGGCAGAAGAAGGAAAACCTTTGTCAGAACAAGACAAAGACAAAATGAACAAGTTGAAAGCAGACCTTGCTCTTCACCACGCCCGTGTTGAAGCTACGCAGACTTCCAAAAAAAATGATATAGTGCTTGCAAAAAAAGGAGAAATTGAAATGCTGACTTTCGACCTACAGAAAACTTTGCCAATACCCAAGATATCTACAGGTGAAGCATATTATAAGCGTCAGCTCTCAGTTTATAACCTAGGAATGCATGAATGCAAGAATGATAAGGCTACTATGCATGTTTGGCACGAAGGACTTGCTTCTCGTGGGCCAAACGAAATTGCATCATGTCTTCTAAAATACTTAGCATCTAACGAAATTAATTCCAACCACCTTGTGCTCTGGTCCGACTCTTGCGGTGGACAAAACCGGAACATCAAGATGGCAGCAGCAATAATGTACATTGTTCAGAGAGATGACAACCCAATCGACATTATAGAACACAAATTTCCAGTGCCAGGACATAGCTTCCTTCCTAACGACAGCGATTTTGGGGACATTGAAAAACATCTAAAGTATCACAAAAATGTGTATTCCGTGGAAGATTACAACGCTATTATTCGTGAATGTCGACCACGAAAGCAATCCTTTGAAGTCTCGACGATGATCCCTGAAAATTTTGTCTCTACCAAACCGATTTTATCATTTCTCACAAACAGGAAAAAAACCACTGTCGCTAACAAAAAAATGAAAGTAGAATGGTTAAAAATGCGTTTAATATGTGTTGTGAAATCAAGACCAGGCATTTTGAAGTTCAAGTACACTCTCAACGATGCAGTTGAATTCTATGAAGTGAACCTCAATAAGCGACTCCGGGGAAAACCATTCAATGTTAGCAAGGTAGTTTTAACCCAACTGTACCCTGCAGGAAATCGAATCGCACAAGCAAAGAAGAATGACATAATGTCACTATTAAAGTATGTTCCACCGATTCATCACCCATTTTTTGAAGCATTGCGTACAAAAGAAGAATCAGGAAATGCAAGTGATGAAGATGTTGATGGCCTAGAACTTGCTTCAGACGACGAGTTTTTCGAAGAATGAACTTAGTTCACTTAATGTATGCAATGGAAGAGATTAGTCACATAATATAACCAGCCAGAGTGCACTAACTTTGAACTAACTTACCGAAGTATTCAACCAGAGTGAACTAACTTTTTTAAATGATTTTTAATTGATATGTTAAATATGCTGGAATAATAAATATATGTTCAAAACTCAATCTAAGCCTTTATCTTAAATTTAGGTCACAATTTAGTTCCATAGTGATGGTGGTATTTACACAGCATTACCAAACGCAAAACCATCGTTTTCTCAAATGTAAGTTTTTTGACTTAGTTCTATGTGGTTTAAGACGATATTGAACACGTAGAATACAACGAGCGTTGCGTTTAACCTTAAATAGACTGAGCTTGGAGTAAACCTATCAAATAATGTAAGGCTAACGTAACGTCTAACCTTATTAATTTTTCAAAACTGGACATTATATTCTTACAAATAACTAAGCTGAATAAGCATTGAAATTCGAAATACTTGGACCGTAATTTTTTATAACCTTTAATGCTTTATGATAATTTGAATATGTGTAGATATTAGTAAATTATCTAAAAAAATATAATAACACATCACATTTGTGATGTGTGAATTAAGCACTAAAAACAGACCTGAGTTAATAAATCACTAGAAATAATCAATTATAGTTGCGTCAACGTCGGCGTTATTTTCAACGGTCATTTTTAACAGTTGAAAATCGCCAACGATAATGACGTTGGCGTTGGATGGAATTATCGTCAACGCCCAGTACTAGTATGAACTGTAAATTTGGCGCGACACATGTTACATTCAAAGAATATTTTTGACATTAGGCCAACTCTTTGCTCTGACTTGACAATGAGGTTTCCAAATCCGCAACCAAAAGGAGAATGATCAGATATGGTTTGCAGTTGTTTGATAAAAGAGAAAATTTCGACGATGCGTCTTTCTTCTATTCGACTGCATTATTTTTATCCAACCTAGAAAAGCAAAAGCAGCATTGAAAGTGGATAGCATTTATTTGGTGGCCAATACTACTATTAAAGAATGATAAAAAGTGTGTGTTAGCCGAAGATAGATTTGTTCAAATGAAGCAGAAACTTTGTAGATCCATATTCATCTCTCCGGAACACATTTTTAATCGTTTGTAAAATAACATACCTACCTATTGTCATTGCAATGCAAAAGACCACTTAGGTTTCTTGTTTTTACTCTTGTTTATGTAGACACGTCTTTGCATATGTATATCGAATTTATTGTATTAAAAAATAAAGTTCAAGGTACAAGTTTTGCACAAAACAATAGTTTTATAGAAAACTTAAATCCGTTTTACCTTCCTACGCTCTCTTTATTCTGAGTAGGTAATGCATTTTCACCTTTTTCATGGTAGCTGGAACAAAATAAGTTTTAAGTTGAGTATAACTGCAAATATAAGTGATTTTTTAAAAATATAAGTGAGGGGTTCAAACGGTTTAATTATCACCTTTGTACTTCAACTCCTTTACAAGTTTTAGGCAAAACATTACGCAGTGGAGTATATTGTAACGTCAAAGAATTGTGCAAGTTTGGATTGCCAGAGTAGTGCCCGATTATTGTTTTGTTGGGAGTTTTTTGGGTGGCTGCCCTGCGATCGGTTGGACGGGCGAGCAAAAATAACGCGGGTAGGCAGATCGTGAACAATACGGGAGACGACAATTCCGCGGTGCGCGTGGCGTTTGGCGAGAAAAAATGGAGATTGAAATTAACAAAAAAAGATCACGCGGATACCATGAACCGATCCTTTGGAGACTTTCCGTGTAAATTTACAAAATATAAAAGAGACGTTTTGACTCCTGCGCGAGATCAGCCGGTTCTTAGTTCGAGTGTGGTTGTTGAGGTTGAAATGTTGAAGGATACAGCCTTTCCGTGTAGACTAACCAAACATAAAACAAACGTTTTGACTCCTGCGTGAGATCGGCCTGTTCTTTGTTCGAGTGTTGTTGTTTGAAGAGATTAAAATATACAATCAGTTATTTGGATTAAAAAATGGTTATATTTGTGAGTGGTTTTGAAGGGTGATTCCTTGGAGACAACACTGGATTACCAAGCATGCTGTTGAGGTGACGCAAAGATGAAGCATCATTGTCCCTTTAAACGTTCAATGAATTGATCTGATTAATTGAGGATGGCCTCGCGCACTCCTTCGCACTCCATCCCACGAATCTCTACCCGGCGCAATCTGCTCACCGCTGGCGGACTCTCAAAACACCTTCAGACGTGACAACATGATCAAGGTTCTTCAATGCTTTTACACATTATCAGCCTTACTCATAATGAAATCCCTAATACGACGATAATACTCCGTATTAGCTATACAGGGGTGGGGGCCTATACTGGTCAGATTAAAAATATTTACTCATAATCATAAATTTTCCCAATATAGCTCGACCGCTGGATTATGGAATATGATTTTTTTACAGTAGCAACACTTGAAAAATTTGGCATTTTGCGGCGTGTTGCCAACTTCACGTTTATTCATACGTCAAAAAAGTAATCCAAGAATTGGTTTGTTTATCTTCGAATAACCTAAAAATGGATAATGTTGAGATTAATTTTGTTGAAGAGGTAGAATTAAAAAGGCGCAAGCGTAACAAAAATTGGGGTGACGTTGAAAAGGTTTGTTAACTTTTATCTTGGCTCTAATGTTTTGTTTACTTGTTTGAAATTAGTGTAAGTATAATGATTGTTTTCCTTGTAGGCCTTGTTGAAGGACTGTGTGACTGAACACGTGAGGGCTGTAGAGAACAAAAACTCGGACGGTAACACCCTAATTGCCAAGAGGGAAGCTTGGAAGCTTGTTTTATTAAAGTAAGTATACCTCCATAATATATCCGCATTGTTAACTTTTCTACAGATTAAACTTTAAGTTTGTCGCTTCGTAGCTTTGACATCCATTTCAAATAAAAAAATATCATAGTATAAAATTAATCAGGTAAAGGTATTCATACCACATAATTAATAGCACACTATTTTTCAGATTTAACACACCAGTGACCAAAAAAGAGACATGGGTCAGATACAAGCTCAATGGAAGATGCTCAAATTGGCTTGTAAGAGCCAATTGAGCCGGTATAGGAGGGAAGTGATGGCAACAGGTGGAGGTCCCCAACCACCAAGTCCTTCGCAGGATATTCTCTCGATGGTGGATTTGTTACCACATGAATTCGTAACGGACAAAAATGTTGACGATAGCGATTCAACATTTAAAGCAAAGGTAAATATCTTTTTATCGAAGGAAGCAAATACTTTGTGGTGTGACATTATATATTAAATGGAAAACACACACTTTGTAAAACACAACTTTTTATATGAATTCATATTTAACAGCCAACCAGCATTTTTTTTTTCAAAAGATAAGTTGATAGTAATATTATTGAAATATTGATGGTTCTGTCTATATTTAAACTCATGTAAATCTTGCTTTAATTGTGGGAGTTATATTGGTAATTGTGTTTTATTATTACAGATGAATTTTCCTACATCAACCCCTCACTCCACACTACCACACTCTGTTCCCAATAGGAAGTTGTCTTTTGAGGTAATATACCTAAACCTATTTAAATGATCAGCGCAACAATGAGTGCTAACTATTTGCAATATTTAAAGCAGTAAATTTTCAGTTGGACATAATCTTTTGTTTATATCAACAGGAAACAAGTGAAGCTGATTCACCACCACCGCCACTATCACCACAAGCACACACCATCCAGCATGTCCCGCTGCACGCTTGCCCTCCATCTCCACCTCGGAGGCGCCCACGCCATAAAGTAAGTATTTCTTCACACCACATTTTTGTTTGCTCAACTGACTTTATTGTCGTACCAAAACTGAAAGTTTACTAAGAAAAACAATAACTCATATATGAATATTATTTTTTTATGTATAAAATGCACGATAATTAAGAGATTTGCAGAGAATAGATTAAAACACCGTACTAGGTGACTGCCTGTTTCATGGTGACTAAAGTTGAATATAGTTATTTTGTATGTAGTGTTGACATATGGATTAATAAAAATAATAATTGTAAATCATTCTCGCTCCACATCGAAGGAGTACAGTCGCGTAATTTTGTAACAAGTAAATCAAATAATATAGTTTACATTAATAACTCGCCCACCTGGGCGCCCCATTCCATCCAATATGGAAACTCAAGAAATTATTAAAAACATTAAAGATTTAATAAACAAGATCACTTCAGTGAAAGACTCGAAAATAAAATTAACACTGGAACAGAACATTATATCACTGGAAGAAAAAATTCAACATGAACTAATAAACCTACAAAAAAAGATTATAGAATTACAAGAAACTAATATTAAAAACAATCATCACTACGCACAGAAACTAGAAGAAATTCATAATAATAACAAAAGGACATATGCAAATGTATTAGGTGACAATAAAAACTTCATGAATACAAGTGCACACATCCCAGAACAGAAGCACGCCATCATAATAACATCTAAAAACACCTTGAAGGCCGAAGATATAAAAATAAAAATTCAAAAAAACATTAATTTAACTAAAATAAAAGTTGGAGTAAATGGAGTAAAAAAAATCGGAGAGCAAAAATTACTGATTTCATGTCAAAAAAAAGAAGATGCAGAAAAGTTAACCGAAGAAATTAATAAGGTAATTGGAAAAGAAATATTGGCCGAAGAAATTAAAAAAAAGAAACCGTGTTTAATGTTGAAAAGACTGCAATGCCAATTGACTGAAGAGGAAATAATAGATGGGATTGTACAACAAAATGAAGGATTAACCCTGGAAGACAAAAACAACATCAAGCTTATCAAAGAATTAAAAAACAAATACAATGAAGGAAAAGAAAACGACACCACTAACTACATTATTGAAACAACCGGTAAATTAAGAAAAACGCTACTAGAAAAAAACAAAATAAACATCAAATTCCAAAGAGTATACATAGAAGACTGTAACCCGCTTACTCAATGCTACCACTGCCTTAAGTTCGGCCACACAGCGCAAAGATGTCTCGCCAGGACGCAGCCCCCCATTTGCCCTCACTGCACAAAGGAGCACATTCTGTCTAAATGTGAAAATAAAGAACAACCTCCAACATGCAACAATTGCTGTGTTCAAAACAAAAGATTTAATATGAATTATTCTACAGAACACAGAGTTGATAGCATGAAATGTCTCTATCGGCAAAAAATGCTTCAACTAGCTAGAGAGCGCATCGACTATGAATAATACGGTAAATTTCATTTCTTTAAACTCTAATCTAAAACTTTAAAAATGAATGATTTTTTATGTAACGCATTAGATAAAAAAATGTATATTGAAGAAAATTTATGTCAATCTATGAAAGATTTTAACTTAATTTGCACTGAAAAAGGATTTACCCTATTTCATATAAATATTAGAAGTTTAGAACGAAACATGGATGAATTAGTTATAACATTAAAAGAATTAAATTCTTTCCCGGGCCTGATTGTCTTAACAGAGACACACTCTGCAGGCGAGATCAATTACACTATTCCAGGCTACACATACCATGCGACAATAAACAAAATAAACAAAAACTCAGGTATCGGATTATTTATTTCTAACCAGTATAATGTTCTCAATATTAAAGAAATAATTAATGTTAGTAATGTTAACATATTAAATATAGAATTTAAAGACGTAAATAAATATTACAACATTATTGCAATTTATCGCACGCATACATCGATAGTACCTCAATTTATAGATGAATTAAAAAATATTTTGTTAAATTTTAGAAATAAAAATACCATCATTGTTGGAGATATGAATTTAAATATCGCAAACGACTATTCTAGTAAAGATAAAGACACATATCTAAATATGTTAGCAGAACTCAATTATTTATCGTGCATAAATTCTTATACTAGAAATGTTAAAGGTCAACGCCCCTCATGCTTAGATCACATTTTTACAAATATTCCTGATATCAAAAATATAAAATCAGCTGTCATTCATACATCTATCACTGATCATTATTCATGTATTTTTAACTATAAATTAAGCAATCCAACTTTGCCATTATTTAAACAAAATAATTACTCAAAAAAAGTACTTAATATGGATACATTAAAACACCAATTAGAATCAGAAAATTGGAATAAATTATTACAATGTAATGATGTCAATATATGTTGTAAAATGTTTGAAGAAAAAATATCTAAATGCATAAATGACTCGACAAATAATAATATAATAACCAAATCCAAAGTGTCGAACTTGAAACCTATAAAACCATGGATTACTCATGGTTTAGTAGTATCTGTACGACATAAGCAAGCTCTTTACAAATTAACTACTCAACAACCAAATAATAAAAATTTACTAAATCATTTTAAAGCATATAAAAACAAACTTTCATATATTATAAAAAACACAAAACAAAAGTATTATAAACAAAAGTTGAATCAGGCCGAAAATGATAGTTAAAGAGTGTGGACAGTTATAAATGAAATAATTGACAAGAAAAAAAACAAGAATAACGACATCGCTACTATATTTCATGACAACATGAAAACATGTTGTAAAGAAAATCCCTCAAAAGCTGCAAACATATTTAACACCTTCTTTGCGAATGTAGGGGAAAATCTTGCCAATCTCATTCATACTGACCCAAATATAACATTTCCAGACTGTAGTATTGATACTGACAATAATATAGCAACATTCCAAGTCACCACAGAGAACGAAATAATATCAATTATAAACGGTATGCAAGGAGGTTCTGCCCCGGGTTTTGATGGAATAACAGTTAATATTTTAAAAAATATTAAAAATCAAATTTCTAAGCCGTTAAAACACATAATAAATGTAAGTTTCCAAAGCGGAGTGTTTCCATCAATCTACAAACAAACTACCATTACTCCAATATTTAAATCTGGTAACCCAGAAGAAGTTAGCAGTTACCGACCCATATCAGTAATCTCGAACATAGCAAAAATTTTTGAAAAGATAGTTAAAAAAAGGATAAACCAATTTGTAAAATGTAATAAATTAATTAATGAAAATCAGTTCGGTTTTATGGAAGGTAGAAGCACTCAGGATGCAATTGCAAAATAGTCTTGTTCATAATTCATTAGATAAATCATTAAAATGCATTGGAATTTTCATAGATCTAAAAAAAGCTTTTGATAGCATATCACACGACAAACTTATAAGTAAATTAAGAAACATTGGATTAAGTGGTACAGCTATAGAATGGATAAAAAGCTACCTTTTCAAACGCCCTCAAGTCGTAAAAATCAACGATGTACTTAGTCAACAAAAAACAAGTCACTTCGGCATACCTCAAGGTACAGTCCTGGGACCGTTACTGTTTATCACTTATGTAAATGACATATTCAATCAAAGATTAAATGGAAAAATAATATCTCATGCTGATGACACTGTCATAATAATTGAAGGTACTGATTGGAATAATGTTAATAACTTAGCAAATACTGATATTAATATACTGAAAAATTGGTTCGATAAAAACCTCCTCTCATTAAATACTGAAAAAACAAAATGTATCCCATTCTCTATCAACAAATTTAAATCAATACCAGAATTAAAAATTATAATACATCAACTTAAATGTAACAGAACTAATTGCAATCAAGAATGTTCTATACTTAGTCTAACTTCTGAAATTAAATATCTTGGTATATATATAGATCAACATTTTAAATGGAAAAAACAAATTTGTGAACTTGTCAAAAGAATTAGAAAATGTATTTATATATTTATAAGACTTAGAAATATTCTTAGACTAGAAAACCTAAAAAGAGTGTACTATGCAATTGTACAATCTATATTACAATATGGTATTATTGGCTGGGGAGGAACTTATAACAATATATTAAATCCACTTAAAATAGTTCAAAGATTGATAATTAAAGTAATATTGAAAAAACCATCCAAATTTTCTACTGAGATTCTCTTTTCAATATTCAATGTACCCACAATAGACAATATATATAAAAAATATTCAATTCTACAAATTTATAAAGAAATACAGTTAAATAACTTACAAATCAATTCATCAGTAAGATATCAAAAAACTATCAAAATCCCAAAACTTAATACAAAGCACACACAAAATACCTATCTCTATCTAGGTATAACATATTTTAACATCCTTCCATTATATCTAAAAAATATTGAAGATATTCAGGAATTTAAAATAAAATTAAAAAATTACCTAAAACTACTATAAAAGTCCATATCTTACTCTTATTATTATTTCCTTCAAATCTTGAAACTGTATTATTGATAAATCTTGCCTATTTCTTACTTATCCCTTTGGTTTTGCAAATATATTATTTACTTACTTACATGATTCCATAATATATTATTTACTTACTTACATGATTCCATATAATTGAGCTAGGATTCACTCACCAAACACAAGAGCCTTGTCTCTTTATGGTGAGGAAAAGCTATTATTATTTACCTTGATAACACTGTATAATATGTATAATTGTATATTTATTGTAAAAAACATACAAATATTAAAAAAAAAAAAAAAAAAAAAAAAAATAAAAAAAAAATAAAAAAATAAAAAAAAGCGCCGTTTTTGTGAGAAATCACCTCTGCTGTACACTTTGTTATATATAGGCACTATCTAAGTTTATTATTTACAAAGATACATAAACATACTTACCTGGATTGGAAATTGGAAAAATTATAATAGAAAGTTGGAATTTTTTTATTATGTAATAATTACAGTTTACAATGTATAATAATATTTGCTAACAATAATGATATATAAAAATTAGTTTTCACAATTTTTTTTTTGAATTTTTTTTATGTTTCTCCTATATGGAAGCAGACGCTTGTGTTTAAAAGAGATGCTGAGTATCGAGATGAACATTATTTATATAAGTATCCTTATTAATAATTTAAGAAGTTAAGAATATTAAAAATATAAGTGTATATCAACAATGTACAATTTAACGATTTATGACGTTACATTATTTAATTGACGAATTTCGTTATTTTGATTTTTTACATTGAAATGATCTCTGATAGAATAATTAATAATAATTATGTTAAACCAGTTATGAAAACTTTGTCATTTAATGTTTTTATTTTCAGGAAGACGACTTAGCCCAAATGAAGGCGAACGTCTTTGAAGAAACAAAAAAAATAATGCACCTTGAGCACCAAAAAAAATGGAGTACTTGTTCAGGCTCATGAAAGACGAATCCAGGGCTAAAATTCGTCTACAGGAAGTAGAGTCACAGACCAGGGTTAGCTTGATGAAGAAGGAAAGTGACCTTAAAAATTGTCTACAGGATGAAGAGTCTCAGACCAGGATTAGGTTCATGGAGGAGGAACACAAAATTAAAATGTCGATGCTGAAAGATGGATGGATAGCCAAATAATTATTTTATTTTAAGAGTATGTATGATATATGGTGTGATTGTGGGCGAGGCAAGTGGTTTGACAGACTGTCCTCTCTGTGTAACCTTTCTAGGAAGGGTGCAATGTTTGGTTAATTAGAATTTGTATACATCCCAATTGATTTCTCGTAACCCTCACTTTTAGTACTACCATTACGTAGTGGAATCCAAAAGCTTGTCAATGCATTGTCATTGTAGTTCAACAATAGCTGGAAAGCGCACATTACTTATGACTTGTTCATGTTTTCAGTTGGTTGTTGGTCATTCACTGACCCATAAGGGTTGGGAAATGGAAGGTTAGGTACATTTATAAATTAAACAATCTCTTCTTGCTATACAAATGTCTCATATATTGCAATAAATGAATCCACGCTACTAGAAAAAGCTTTATTCTCTTTGTGGATGGATTTGGCAGTTAATTTACTGATTTTAAATCTATTTTTGCTGTCATGTCTCTCTAAACTGTCGGCCAATGAAAATACATGCAGTTTTGTTAGGTTTTGATGAGCAAATATTAAATATTCAGTACTCGACGTAAAATGTGTTACGAGGTTGAACTTTCAGGAAATTAAAAAAAAAAAAACAAAGAAAAAACTGTTTTGTTAATGAAGGTTTTTTGAATCTAAACTCTTAACTGTAACCTTTGATAAAACTACAGAAAAAAACATCATCCACATAAAGATTCAGCATTAAAAAACTAGGCAGAAAGTTACAAGTTTTACATAAATAATAGAATAGTTTACAGTTTATAGGAACATAGTATGGAATGTGTTAGTATGGAATGTTATAGGAACATAGTATGGAAGCAACACCAATAAACCGGAGTGACCAATCACAGGCATCCGGAACGTTGGTGTTGGCAGCTCTCTATGCCGTGAAGGAGCGCATCTAGTGGAGTATCCTTGTTCATCAGAGCGTTTGGAGTGGGAGTCGTAACCCTCGGCAACAGAGACTCGAAGATGTGGGCAACATGAAAGCAAACCAAAGAAAGATTAAAAAGTACACATATTTGTATTACTTTGTGTTATTCCACAAACTGTTCATTAAATATACTATGGTTTTAGCCATGCTTGACATTTGTATAGCAAGAAGAGATTGTTTAATTTATAAATGTACCTAACCTTCCATTTCCCAACCCTTATGGGTCAGTGAATGACCAACAACCAACTGAAAACATGACAAATGACTCTCCGAATAAGCTAATGGGAGAAGAGTTTGGAACGTTAAGAGAGTTAGAGCGAAGCATGTCAGTCCACCATTAATCGAGTTATCTGCATTTATCCCTTCTTTCAATATCTCTACAACCTTGTCAATTCTCATAAACATGCTTCCCAAATACACTCTCATTTACCTATTAAATATAAAGTACCCATTAATCATACACATTCATTTTAAAGTTAAGTTGAATTGAATTCCTTGTAATATAAATAGACCAGCTCAACGCCCATGTAAACATAATGAGGAAATCTATAAATGGTTTCTCAGTTAGGTGAATTACACATGACTATAAATTAAGCACGTTGTAAACTGATTTCCCTAAAATAAAAATAAATAAACAATATTGATCATACCTTAGTCTTATTATTATATCTTCATTATTGTGTAATATGCATTTGTGTCGCAGGTACATTATACTACTGAGTATGTACATTTTTTCAGTGTAATATAATTATATATGTAGATACAATCATATCGAGTACATACTAATACATTTAAAAATGTTGATCAATGAACACCTGTCTAGTGGCATTTCCAATATGATTGATTGGGGCTACTTGTTCATTTGGGGCTACTTCCATGAAACCACCACCACCTGCTTCTGCTCCTGCACCCTCATCATGTTCTTCATCATCATCTATTCCAAATTAAAAATCATAGCATTAGTACATACAAAACTCTAATGTAAGGAATATCTAAAAACTGACATATTATATTATGTTTCATTTTAACACATCTTTTATTTTGAGTTGTTTTCTTACCTAACTGAGGATCATTCATATGGATGGCAAGACAATGGAGAACAGCAAGAGCTACGATAGTTGTCTTGATGGTATCGAGAGATCGTGACATACGCCGCAGCAGGCAACGAAATCTCTGTTTCCATACCCCAAAACATCTCTCAACCGTGTTGCGAGTAGATATTTGAGCCCTGTTATACGCCACTTCTCTGGGGTTTCTTGGGTTCCTAACTGGGGTGAACAGATATGGTGTACAGGCATAACCTCCGTCTCCCAACAGTCGTCCGTTGAAGTGACCTTCTTCAAACCTCTGCTTGATGGAACTTTCCCGGAAAATACGAGCATCGTGAGTACTGCCTCTCCAATGAGCAACAATATCCATAATCTGCATTGCACACCACCTGGAATGAATTTATTCATGCAATCAATGTTGGTTAATGTTTATATTTCAGACACGTATTGAGGTTTATCACTTTACAAACCTGGACATTTAAGGAATATATCCCCTTCCTATTGATGTAATATTGGCCGGCATCACCCCCAACTTTCCTTATTTTAATGTGCGTGCAGTCAATGGCACCCATTACTCCAGGAAAACGTTTTATTCCTTGGAACTTTGCAACTGTTGATTGTTGCTCTTCAATAGATTGTGGCATTTTAATGTACTGTGGAGCAAGGCGGGCAAATGCAGTTACGACCCTTTTGGCAATACGGGACATTGTCTGTTGACTAAATCCATGTAAATCTGCACAATCATCTTGTATCTGCGAAAAAAATGTTATAATAATTTTAAAACTGTTTAGTTATCGATTTTGCTGATTTGTTTCACAGGAATGCAATTATAGACACTATCCTTACCTCGTTTCTGCCCCAGTATCGTATGGCACAAAGAACTTGGAGATCGGTAGATATTTTTCCACCCCGTTTGTTATTGACATGCAAATATGGCCGTACCAAATCGATCAAACGTCTCATATTTGCTTTTGTGAATCTATATTTGTACCTAAAATCTCCTTCCGTTAGCGCCGTAAATGGGTCATACCGCTTTTTGTATGTTTTCCGTGCCCGTGGTGGATGAATACATTTGCCAAAGCTCCAGTCAAAACGTCAAAATTGTCAAAGTCAGCCATTTCCGAATTTATAATACGGCCGTATACTGCCTAATCCTGCTCTTCGGGTGGGTTAAATTTTGACGTCCGCTAATACGGTCAGATTAGGCAATGCGCATGCGCGCGAGTTGGCGCTATTATGAGTAAAAATTTCACTTAACCTGTCCGTATTATCGTAGTGTTGCGATTATGAGTAAGGCTGTATGTCTCCTTGCCTTAGCCCCATCATAGCCCTGGTGATTGACGAGGGTCCAGGCTCATCAGACGTGACATCAGACGTGACAATATATAGTCACATCTGAAAAAAGGTTAGAATTTATTGAAAATAGATCGCCTAGGTACAGTCTGTCAAAAATTGTACAGTAATAAAGTATACTGGGTAGAATTTGCATACGGTCGACATTTGCTCCACGAGAACGGGTCGATTCTACGATTCGTTCTCGAGTTCAACGGCTCGACTGTGGAATTATTTGCTGGTCTCTGTATTTTTTCCCTTCTACAACACGGAACTCTTCGAGACACTTTTTAACTCCCCCTTTCCTCAAAAGACCCGCCACACAGCATCCTCACAGATGACACAGGCTTTTAGGGAAATTATTTTTTACAGTGACTCCTGTCAATCTGTCCAATCATTATTCAATGGTCAATTCAAAACGAACTTACTCGGCATTTCCAGTTACCAATGCATTATATATACCTACTCGTATCTTCAAATGAACGCATTCTGAAATAAATTAAAAGTACAAATAAGTATGTAGCTATAAAACAATAGAAAACATATTTTTTAGTAGAAGTTTAATGCATTTTTTATACAGAGTTGTCCCTTAACGATAATTTCTGAAACTGAAGTTTGCTTGTTATTTTTTTGCGTAGACTGTTTTTTTAAAATTAAATGAAAATATAATTTTACAAAGAAATATGTAAATTTTATAAATTTATACGTAAGAGTTTTTTTTTATTTTTTTAATTTTTTTTAATTTAATATTTGTATGTTTTTTACAATAAATATACAATTATACATATTATACAGTGTTATCAAGGTAAATAATAATAGCGTTTCCTCACCATAAAGAGACGAGGCTCTTGTGTTTGGTGAGTGAATCCTAGCTCAATTATATGGAATCATGTAAGTAAGTAAATAATATATTTGCAAAACCAAAGGGATAAGTAAGAAATAGGCAAGATTTATCAATAATACAGTTTCAAGATTTGAAGGAAATAATAATAAGATTAAGATATGTACTTTTATAGTAGTTTTAGGTAATTTTTTAATTTTATTTTAAATTCCTGAATATCTTCAATATTTTTTAGATATAATGGAAGGATGTTAAAATATGTTATACCTAGATAGAGATAGGTATTTTGTGTGTGCTTTGAGTTAAGTTTTGGGATTTTGATAGTTTTTTGATATCTTGCTGATGAATTGAATTGTAAGTTATTTAACTGTATTTCTTTATAAATTTGTAGAATTGAATATTTTTTATATATATTGTCTATTGTGGGTACATTGAATATTGAAAAGAGAATCTCAGTAGAAAATTTGGACGGTTTTTTCAATATTACTTTAATTATCAATCTTTGAACTATTTTAAGTGGATTTAATATATTGTTATAAGTTCCTCCCCAGCCAATAATACCATATTGTAATATAGATTGTACAATTGCATAGTACACTCTTTTTAGGTTTTCTAGTCTAAGAATATTTCTAAGTCTTATAAATATATAAATACATTTTCTAATTCTTTTGACAAGTTCACAAATTTGTTTTTTCCATTTAAAATGTTGATCTATATATATACCAAGATATTTAATTTCAGAAGTTAGACTAAGTATAGAACATTCTTGATTGCAATTAGTTCTGTTACATTTAAGTTGATGTATTATAATTTTTAATTCTGGTATTGATTTAAATTTGTTGAAAGAGAATGGGATACATTTTGTTTTTTCAGTATTTAATGAGAGGAGGTTTTTATCGAACCAATTTTTCAGTATATTAATATCAGTATTTGCTAAGTTATTAACATTATTCCAATCAGTACCTTCAATTATTATGACAGTGTCATCAGCATAAGATATTATTTTTCCATTTAATCTTTGATTGAATATGTCATTTACATAAGTGATAAACAGTAACGGTCCCAGGACTGTACCTTGAGGTATGCCGAAGTGACTTGTTTTTTGTTGACTAAGTACATCGTTGATTTTTACGACTTGAGGGCGTTTGAAAAGGTAGCTTTTTATCCATTCTATAGCTGTACCACTTAATCCAATGTTTCTTAATTTACTTATAAGTTTGTCGTGTGATATGCTATCAAAAGCTTTTTTTAGATCTATGAAAATTCCAATGCATTTTAATGATTTATCTAATGAATTATGAACAAGACTATTTTGCAATTGCATCCTGAGTGCTTCTACCTTCCATAAAACCGAACTGATTTTCATTTATTAATTTATTACATTTTACAAATTGGTTTATCCTTTTTTTAACTATCTTTTCAAAAATTTTTGCTATGTTCGAGATTACTGATATGGGTCGGTAATTGCTAACTTCTTCTGGGTTACCAGATTTAAATATTGGAGTAATGGTAGTTTGTTTGTAGATTGATGGAAACACTCCGCTTTGGAAACTTACATTTATTATGTGTTTTAACGGTTTAGAAATTTGATTTTTAATATTTTTTAAAATATTAACTGTTATTCCATCAAAACCCGGGGCAGAACCTCCTTGCATACCGTTTATAATTGATATTATTTCGTTCTCTGTGGTGACTTGGAATGTTGCTAAATTATTGTCAGTATCAATACTACAGTCTGGAAATGTTATATTTGGGTCAGTATGAATGAGATTGGCAAGATTTTCCCCTACATTCGCAAAGAAGGTGTTAAATATGTTTGCAGCTTTTGAGGGATTTTCTTTACAACATGTTTTCATGTTGTCATGAAATATAGTAGCGATGTCGTTATTCTTGTTTTTTTTCTTGTCAATTATTTCATTTATAACTGTCCACACTCTTTTACTATCATTTTCAGCCTGATTCAACTTTTGTTTATAATACTTTTGTTTTGTGTTTTTTAAAATATATGAAAGTTTGTTTTTATATGCTTTAAAATGATTTAGTAAATTTTTATTATTTGGTTGTTGAGTAGTTAATTTGTAAACAGCTTGCTTATGTCGTACAGATACTACTAAACCATGAGTAATCCATGGTTTTATAGGTTTCAAGTTCGACACTTTGGATTTGGTTATTATATTATTATTTGTCGAGTCATTTATGCATTTAGATATTTTTTCTTCAAACATTTTACAACATATATTGACATCATTACATTGTAATAATTTATTCCAATTTTCTGATTCTAATTGGTGTTTTAATGTATCCATATTAAGTACTTTTTTTGAGTAATTATTTTGTTTAAATAATGGCAAAGTTGGATTGCTTAATTTATAGTTAAAAATACATGAATAATGATCAGTGATAGATGTATGAATGACAGCTGATTTTATATTTTTGATATCAGGAATATTTGTAAAAATGTGATCTAAGCATGAGGGGCGTTGATCTTTAACATTTCTAGTATAAGAATTTATGCACGATAAATAATTGAGTTCTGCTAACATATTTAGATATGTGTCTTTATCTTTACTAGAATAGTCGTTTGCGATATCTAAATTCATATCTCCAACAAAAATGGTATTTTTATTTCTAAAATTTAACAAAATATTTTTTAATTCATCTATAAATTGAGGTACTATCGATGTATGCGTGCGATAGATAGCAATAATGTTGTAATATTTATTTACGTCTTTAAATTCTATATTTAATATGTTAACATTACTAATTCTAACATTCATTATTTCTTTAATATTGAGAACATTATACTGGTTGGAAATAAATAATCCGATACCTGAGTTTTTGTTTATTTTGTTTATTGTCGCATGGTATGTGTAGCCTGGAATAGTGTAATTGATTTCGCCTGCAGAGTGTGTCTCTGTTAAGACAATCAGGCCCGGGAAAGAATTTAATTCTTTTAATGTTATAACTAATTCATCCATGTTTCGTTCTAAACTTCTAATATTTATATGAAATAGGGTAAATCCTTTTTCAGTGCAAATTAAGTTAAAATCTTTCATAGATTGACATAAATTTTCTTCAATATACATTTTTTTATCTAATGCGTTACATAAAAAATCATTCATTTTTAAAGTTTTAGATTAGAGTTTAAAGAAATGAAATTTACCGTATTATTCATAGTCGATGCGCTCTCTAGCTAGTTGAAGCATTTTTTGCCGATAGAGACATTTCATGCTATCAACTCTGTGTTCTGTAGAATAATTCATATTAAATCTTTTGTTTTGAACACAGCAATTGTTGCATGTTGGAGGTTGTTCTTTATTTTCACATTTAGACAGAATGTGCTCCTTTGTGCAGTGAGGGCAAATGGGGAGCTGCGTCCTGGCGAGACATCTTTGCGCTGTGTGGCCGAACTTAAGGCAGTGGTAGCATTGAGTAAGCGGGTTACAGTCTTCTATGTATACCTACTCTTTGGAATTTGATGTTTATTTTGTTTTTTTCTAGTAGCGTTTTTCTTAATTTACCGGTTGTTTCAATAATGTAGTTAGTGGTGTCGTTTTCTTTTCCTTCATTGTATTTGTTTTTTAATTCTTTGATAAGCTTGATGTTGTTTTTGTCTTCCAGGGTTAATCCTTCATTTTGTTGTACAATCCCATCTATTATTTCCTCTTCAGTCAATTGGCATTGCAGTCTTTTCAACATTAAACACGGTTTCTTTTTTTTAATTTCTTCGGCCAATATTTCTTTTCCAATTACCTTATTAATTTCTTCGGTTAACTTTTCTGCATCTTCTTTTTTTTGACATGAAATCAGTAATTTTTGCTCTCCGATTTTTTTTACTCCATTTACTCCAACTTTTATTTTAGTTAAATTAATGTTTTTTTGAATTTTTATTTTTATATCTTCGGCCTTCAAGGTGTTTTTAGATGTAATTATGATGGCGTGCTTCTGTTCTGGGATGTGTGCACTTGTATTCACGAAGTTTTTATTGTCACCTAATACATTTGCATATGTCCTTTTGTTATTATTATGAATTTCTTCTAGTTTCTGTGCGTAGTGATGATTGTTTTTAATATTAGTTTCTTGTAATTCTATAATCTTTTTTTGTAGGTTTATTAGTTCATGTTGAATTTTTTCTTCCAGTGATATAATGTTCTGTTCCAGTGTTAATTTTATTTTCGAGTCCTTCACTGAAGTGATCTTGTTTATTAAATCTTTAATGTTTTTAATAATTTCTTGAGTTTCCATATTGGATGGAATGGAGCGCCCAGGTGGGCAAGTTATTAATGTAAACTATATTATTTGATTTACTTGTTACAAAATTACGCGACTGTACTCCTTCGATGCGGAGCGAGAATTGAGTTAAATTTATTATTAATATTTAAAAAAAAACTGCTTGACTCATTAAATAAATAATCGTCCCACAGTTTAAGATTCCTCAACTCCCCGGTGCAAAAAACACGAGAGAAAAAACCTACGTGAAAGCTCGCTTAGTAATGGGTCGCAAAATTCTAGACGTTGCATAATTTTATGATTTGACATTCTGACGGCGAAAAGTATCGTTGGGATATATTTTGGGGTATTACGCCGTGTTGCGCTTTAGCTAACATTTCGGGCAGTTTAGCATTGTCCATCGTCAGGGCAGATGTGTAGATTGTGGTGAATTTTGTGTTTTTGTATACAGAAAGTTACCCCAAAAAGAAATCACGATAATTATTTTGGCTTGTATAATATTCCTCAACAAACTAACTAACTTACTAACCATCACGCCGTTTCCCCACAGGGGTAGGCAGAGAGGACGGACCGCCAAACAACTCGGTCTTGGGACACACTTCTTGCCTCATTCACATTCATACATTGTCTCATACATGCTCTTCTATTATTCTGATTCACTTGGTCTTGCCATGTCTTCCTCGGGCGTCCCCGATTTCTGCTCCCATTCACATTTGTACCGTCTATTCTCCTTACACTCCTTTCTTCACTCATTTGCCCAACATGCCCAAACCATCATTCCTCAACAATAAAAATCGCAATATTCCTCAACAATAAAAACTAAATAAAAAAACTTACCCGGCAATTCCAGTTTCCAATGCATTTGAATTAGAAATATCTCCCAATGTATGTATTCTGAAATAATAAAAAAAGTATAATTTTTACTACATAATATACTAGTAAATATTTCTAATACTTATTTTCAAAATAATAATAAATATATGATGTAGCATAAACTGAAATTGGTTTCTTCTTACCGTTTAGATTGCAACATGTGTTAAAACTTTTGGAGATATAATTTTTTTTTAGAAATTCGACACTTTTTTTGTTTATTTCCCATTTAAAAAAAAAAAAATATATATTTAACTGATATATAGCTATATGCACCTAAAATATGTTTATCAAATATTTGAAATTAAATATTATTTACAATAAATTACGTAATTTTAGATGCCAAAAATACTAGTACAAGTGCACCAAGCTTGCCATCTGGACGGCAAATGGCGATTGTTTGAAATAGACTTATGCAAATCCGAATGTTAGAGAGAGCGCGCTAATATTTAAAACGATTAGAACGAACAGACGTAAGCGACTGCTGTGAACATATTTTATGAAACACGACTCATTTGAAATAAAGCAAAAATCTCTCTACAATGTTTTTAGTTGCATTTAAACATACACTCTGAATTTTGTCGTGCCTGTAACATATTAAATAACAGAACAAAACGTATTTTTAATCATTTTCGGAGCTTACTTTGCGATTTTTTTCTATCGAAGGAATTTCAAATAATTAACGTTTCGGCAAAACAAATGTATGGATATTATCTTCAAAAATAACTTTTTTTTTGGAACTCCAAGACTTAAGGAGTTAGCGAGAAACTTGTTATAAAATCGGTAGAAATTGAAATTGCCCGGGCTTAATAGAATTGTTGAATGGAGTAAAATGTTTAATTTTGTCATTCAAGAGGGCGAGTCATACCTGGTATTACCGGTATACAATGGACGCCCGAAGTTTAAAACGTGTCTCGACAATGAAGGATCTTGGAATCATGTTTGATAGTAGACTGACATTTCATGCTCATATTGAGGTGGCATGTAGCACTTCACTTAGAATTCTGGGCTTTGTTCTACGCACTGCAAGCAATTTTAGAGATAACCGGGTGCTTATAGTTTTATTTAATTCCTTAGTAACGAGTAGACTTGAAAGTGGGTCGGTGATTTGGAGTCCACACCAGGTAAAGTATTCTCTCATGTTGGAGAGAGTTCAGAAGAAATTCTTGAGATTTCTCTATATGAGGGAGTATGGCTACTACCCGTGACTACCACTGACTTTATTTTGGGTATGCTCGGAATGAACTATCTACGGGTCGGGAGAGATGTGCGCATTGCTACACATTTCTTTAGACTGATTCGTGAATGGTTTGAAAACTCGGTCATCATGGAGAGCATTCATTTCTATGTTCCCGATGGTTATCTACGTCACCGACAACATAGACTATTTTATCTCCCGGCCTGCAGAACTAACTTGCCAATGGTCATGCCTGTGGGGAGAGCAATCTTGCTGTTGAACAGAATCAATTCGGATATCGACATGTTTTGCATCAATGAAGCTTCCTTTAAAAGGCAAGCTCTATTATCTTTGGTATAGTTCGTATACACACTGTTAATATTAATCTAAGGATTCTTATTAACAATTTTGTGATGTTTTTGAAATGAATAAACAAATTGAATTGAATTGAAAACGCTCGATACTCGCCAGATTTAGTTTGTAATTCGTAAACTACTGCATCAATACCGCTTGTCTTAACAAAAGAGATCACAAGTTGTGCTTTTCTCAAGTCTTGTGACGAGAGCATATTTCGTTTTCTTCAGGCCTTTGATTTCTGCATTTTCGTTGCTGCCCAAAATCATGTTTTTCTTTTTTAACCCTAGAAACCTAACCTTCGTCGATTCAACGATTACGCGACACAAAATATGCTGTCCTTTTTTAAATCGCTGTCTGTTGCAAATATTCAACGTTTATTGATGGAAGAGGACACAAATTCATCAGAGGAGTCATCTGTCAGTGAACAAGAAGACAATGTGGAGGTCGATGATATGGTTAGTGATGTTCAAGATGACCCATCGGACAATGAGGATGACCGATTGGAGGCACAATCACCACCTGTTCTATCGGAAGAGAACTCAGGCAATCAATCGAGTATCTTGACCTTGACACAAAGTAATATCCGCAGTCGAAATCGTCACGTTTGGGCTACGAACAAAGGGCGTACTTCGTGCAGAGTAGCAGCAGTAAATATCGTACGTGTTGCCAGGGGACCAACTCGTGCTGTAAAAGGTATGGTTGAGCCGCTGTTATTATTTGAGCAATTTATGACTAATGAGATATGAGAAGAAATTGTAAAATGGACCAATTCGGAGATTGAGATAAAAAAACAAACACATGGACAAATAACATCTACGCAGAATGATACTTGTAAAGAAGAAGTCCAAGCACTCATCGGTATTCTAGTATTAACTGCAGATTTGAAAGACAATCACCTGAACTTCGATGAAATATTCAACACAGAGTATTCTGGTACAAGATATGTGTCGTGTATGAGCAAAGAAAGATGTGACTTCCTTTTGCGATGTCTTCGATTCGATGATAAAATATTGCGGTTGCAACGACAACGTGATGATCCATTTACGCCTATAAGAGTATTATATCGGGGATTATTAAAATTAAAAGACTGTTGACTCAGACCTGTGACGTTTATTGACACTCCGCATACTCGTTATAATCTCCCACGTGACGCATCAGGACTGCCAACATGGCCATACATAACATCCTTTCCTCCTTTAATTTTTTTTTTTTATTTTCAAACAATTTACAATACCAAATAAAACTTAAACATAATCACTATGACTAAATCTGACAGGAGGTTTCACCAATCTGCCAGCCCTAGTTACTACATCAGTTTTCCCACTAGTGCTGGGTAAAGGCTCACTAACATTTTTATTTTCTTGACTTCCCAAGTCATACCACTTATCGGGATTTTCATAATTTGATTTTAAGTTTATAAAACTTTTTTTTTTATTTGGTTAACATGGACCTTTTTTACCTCTCCTCCGATTAAAATAATTAAATACACCCATGAACTTAATTTTAACTTAATAGTTCCCTGAACCCATTTCATAGGAACTTTCAAATGTCTTAAGTATACCAATACATTATCATTTTCCTAATACTCTTTCAATGCATTTTTACTTGATTGCTTACTTTTATTTACATTATTTTCTTCTGTCAAAATATGAAGAGGTGTACGTGGCTCATACGAAAATATTTTAGCCATAGGAGACAAACCCGTGACAAAAAATAGAAAATTCTTTACATGAAAATGGAGGACCGTTATCACAAACAATAGTTTTCGGAAACGCAAATCTGGAAAAAACTTCACTTAATTGATCCGAATATTTAGTATTTTTCATATAAAAACATTCTATCCACTTTGAATATGAATCACAAACTAATAAGTATTTGGAACCTTTTAAGTCAAAAAAATCCAAATGGACTCTTTCCCATGGACTTTCAGCAATAGGCCAATTATGACGCACATTTTTGTTAGCTTTTTGTACCGACTGACACATTTCACATCTAGAAATAATATCTTCAATATCTTGATTCATACCTAACCACCAAACATAAGAACGAGCAAGAATTTTTGATCTGACTATACCAGGATGACCATAATGTATTAAATTTCAGACTTTAGACTTCTGGTATTACAATTCTGTCACCAAATAAAAGACATTTTCCCTTGACCGACGGTAAATTTCTGAACTTGAAATATTTTTTAATTTCTGGACTTGACAAGTTTTCAATCCAACCGATTGAAACATACTTAATGACTTTAGATAACATTTTATCTTTTTCAGAATGACTTTCAACTTCTGAAAATGGAATTAAGGGTGTTGACATGTATACAAAATTACATTCCTCTACATTAAATTGTTGTTCACTTGGCAAACGTGACATCACATCAACTTGAGGAATTTTCAGTCCATTTTTAAAAACTAATTTATAATTGTACCCGGACAATATTATAGACCATCTTATGAGACGTGATGCAGCTAAAACGGGGACTTTTTTATCTTCGGCAAATAAAGACAACAATGGAGCATGATCAGTATATATTGTAAAATGACGACCAATTAAATATTTATGAAATTTCTTGATTCCAAAAATAACAGCAAGGGCTTCCTTGTGCAATTGGCTATAATTTCTTTGAGCTGAATTTAACGTTGCAGACTCAAAAGCTATAGGAAATTCTTGATTCTTTACGACATGACTTAGGACACATCCGACACCGTATGCACTGGAGTCGACTGTAAGACACAATGGTTTTGACGGATCAAATAAAACTAACATAGTTTTATCTGACAAGAGAGACTTACTATTTATAAATGCTTTTTCGCATTCATCAGACCAACACCATTCTACATTCTTTCTTAATAAATTATGGAGTGGTTCTAGTACAGTAGGACACATAGGAATAAAATTCTTATATAAATTCAACGTTGACAAATACGATTTTAGTTGAGTAACATTTTCTGGACACCCAGGAGATTTAATTTTCTCAACTTTCGACAAAGACGGACTTTTGCCTTGACCTGACAAAGTAAAACCTAAAAATTCAAAAGAAGATACAAAAAAATTCACTTTTTGACACATTAATTTTTATATTAAACTCATTTAACTTTGAAAAAACTTTTTCTAAAGTATTACAACACTCCGTTTCATCTTTACCACCTACACAAATATCATCAATGTATGCAGCACAGTTTTTTATGCCTCCCAAGACTGTATCAATGACCATTTGAAATGTGGCAGGAGCCGATGACAACCCAAAAGGTAAACGATTGTAAACATATAAACCATTACATGTATTAATTGTAAGTAATTCTTTACTAGAATCTGACACAGACAACTGTAAATATGCATTTGTTAAGTCTAATTTACAAAATACTTGACAACCTGAAAATTTATTAAAAATATCCTCTGGACGTGGAATAGGATATTGATCAATTCTCAATTGTGGATTGACTGTAGATTTTTAATCTGCACATAAACGTATTTTTCCATTTTGTTTTGGTACACAAACTATTGGAGAAGACCAAGTACTATATTTAACTTTAGAAATTATGCCTTCGCTTTCAAGACGATCTAGCTCTTGGCATACTTCTGCACGCAGTGCATAAGAGACCTCATATGCTTTGTGGAAAACAGGAGTTGAATTATTTTTTAAACTTAAATTTACCGAAAACTCTTTAATTGGAATGTCGTTATTCGTTTTAGAAAAAGAATTTAAAAATTTTTATGACAATTTTTCGAAAATGTTTGATTTATTTTTTCCACTGACAGACACTGAATTTACAGTATTTACAGACTAAATTAGAGTCATCTTTTACACTTACTTTTGCAATAAAAAATCCAAAACAATATAAATTTTGACTATTTGCTGTAAACAAATTACCATAGAACTGACTTAATTTACAAGTTTTGAAAAATTTTATGTACATTTTGTGACTTATCAAGGTCGATGAACTCCCTGTGTCAATCATGAAGGACATTTTCCTACCGTTTACAAACAAATCAATATTAGCTGTTTCAGACACGGACATATTTAAAACATTTATATTACTCACACATTTTACATGATTAATAACAATTGATTTTGCACTAGAACAAAATTTTGACGTATGACCGTATGTACCTATTACACTTGTAACATTTCCAATTCCTTGACGGACATGACTCTGGTTGATGACGGATAAAACACCTCTCGCATCTTTTTCTGGGATTTCCACGTGATGAAGATGAAAGACGACTTGATGACATTGAACTCCTTTGACCTTGTTGCGGACTAGTACTCCTTTGACGTGGCGTTTTCGGCTTTACTTCGAAAACTCCCGATGAGAGATCTTCTTTGTGTAATATTTCTGCAGAACAACTTACTGTCTCCATATTCTTGACAATTTTTTTTTGCTTTTTCGAAACTCAGCGATTCATCTTCAGACAGTAATCTTATAGTCATGGCTTCATTTTTCACACCGCACACCAATTTATCCCTCAAGGCTTCATCCAGAAATGCTCCAAAATTACATGATATTGACAGACTTTTTATTTCTGAAATGTAATCATCAATTCCCTCGCTCGACTGTTGCTGACGATTATAAAATTTATATCTTTGGGCGATCGTACATTTTTTTTCTTCAAATTTATTTTGAAGTGTTGTTACCTCTTAACGTTAGTTAACTCTTCAATATTTTTCGGATGAACTGTTTCTTTTAAAATTTTATATTTCTCCGCACCAATAATTATACAAAGATATCCAATTTTCTCTTTGTCCGTAATATTAATTACTTTTAAATAAATTTGAACACGTTCTAAAAACATTCCGAAGGTTTCACAACTCGACTCGTATTGCGGCACTGGCAAAGTACTCAAAGACATGTTAAAATGATTGAAAAAACTAAGACGAAATCACTGTTTTACACTGGACTATTAAATGAATATTAATCGTTTTTAATTTTACTTTTTCGATTATCCTCGTCGCCAATTATTATATCGGGGATTATTAAAATTAAAAGACTGTTGACTCAGACCTATGACGTTTATCGACACTCCGCACACTCGTTATAATCTCCCACGTGACGCATCAGGACTGCCAACATGGCCATACATAACAAAGAGATATATGGGAGAAGCTCATAGGTCAATGCCGAAAAAACTACGAGCCAGGAACCAATGTTACCATCGATGAGCAGCTGCTGGCGTTTCGAGGCAGATGTAAATTTTAGATGTATATTCCAAATAAACCCGCCAAGTATGGTCTCAAGTTGGAAATGATGTGTGACAGCGGCACAAGATACATGATCGACGGTTCGCCATATCTTGGGAAAGGAACTGATACGGGAGGCTTGCCTTTAGGAGAATACTTCGTAAATGAACTTATTCGCAGTATACATGGTACGAACAGGAACATTACCATGGATAATTGGTTTACATCTATACTACTAGCAAAACAGTTACTTCAGCAGCCATATAAGTTGACAATAGTGGGTACACTGCGGGCTAATAAAAAATAAATTCCTGAAGAAATGAAGAACAGTCGATCCAGAAACGTCGATACATCTATGTTTGGTTACGATGGCCCTCTCACGCTCCTTTCTTACAAGCCTAAACCATCAAAACCTGCTATCTTCCTGTGATGAGGAAGGCACAGTGAACCCCGAAACAAAGAAACCACAAATAGTTGAATTTTATAATAGCACGAAAGGTGGGGTAGATACATTTGATCAAATGTGTGCGGTAATGTCATGCAGCAGAAAAACTAATCGGTGGCCAGTGTGCATTTTTTATGTCATGCTGAATATAACATGTATAAACAGTTACATAATTTATTGTCATAATGCCTCCACATTGGGGCAACATGTAATGAATCGTCGTGATTTTATGAAAAAATTGCATTCACAACTTGTAACACCTTGGCTCCAAATACGACTGCAAATTCGTACAGTGCCAACACACATAAAAAGTAAAATACAAGATATATTACGTGTCAGCACGGAAATTCAAGATCAAAGTGGTCAGTCTACCTCCAGAAATGACCCTGGATCGACAGATACTGCCAATTTGCGAAAGGGAAAAGTTTGTGGATTATGTCCGTATAAAAAAAGGCGTATGGCGAAGACTTATTGCTCAAAGTGCAGCACTGCAATTTGTGGTGAACATAAAATTGATTTTTGCACTAGTTTTTCAAAAAACTAGTTTTTTTTTATTTTTTCAAACAAGGGATCGTGATTTTTTTAATTATTTTTGCCAAAGAAAAGAGGCGGTTTTTATTTTTATTTCTTTATTATTAATTTTCTAAGTATGATCTCACTTCTAGTTTTATAAATACCTAGTGTCTTACTAAAAAAAATTATAAACCAATATATTTTCCAATTACATTTAAATAAATAATTTTATTTATCAATATAACCTTTGTTTCATATTTTTTGAAAATATTTTTTTTTTTAATTAAGTATTAAATAGATAAAATACTGATAATTTTCGGTCGATTCGACGAATGGTTAGGTTTATTAGGGTACACACGAACGTTAGGTGTCTAGGGTTAATGAAAGTTGTGTATTTTGTAGGTCTTTTTCCTTACGGATTTCCATCCATGCCCATTGTGATTTTCGTTTTCACTTGAAGGGTTGTCGTTAACGACATCTGCAAACGATTTTGGGTGCGCCTGTTCTCACATTGCCGGAGGATTGGGGGCGGAGCTACGAAATCCGAACTTCACTTCATATCTGCTCGGCAAATTTAAACCTGTGACAATGAGAACTTGGCTTTCTTGGTTGGTTGTTATTTCTCCATAAGACTGCATAACAATTACATCGAAGAAGGCACTTTGTCATAAAAATACAAGTAGTGCATTCAAGTTTAAATGATCTTAAGAGTTACTAGTGAAGTAGGCCTATCGTAAAGGAATATCAGGATAGGTCACGGATTAAACACAAATTTCTTCTACTTTGTGATTTTATTCGGAAAACCTAGAATATATAAGATTAAATAACAATTGTGAGGTCAGGCTTCTGGCAGAAAGCTTAAATAATACAAACATAACCTTCAAATATCAATACAAACTACCAGAGCTAGGTAAGTTGGAGGTTAGTAATAAAAAGTACACTAAACCTATCCTAGTAATGGTTTCGTAACCAGGAAGTAGAAGGTTAGGTTAGGTTAGGTTAGGTTAGGTTAGGATAGGTTAGGCTAGGCTAGACGCTGCACGCTCTGTGATTGTAGTAGGGTAGAGCTACATACCTTTTCTACCATAACTGGTTCTGGTTGAGAATGAAAACCCTGAAGCCTTCAAGTCAGTATTGAATGCAGCGTATTTCTCCTGGCTGTCGAAGTATCCAGAATAATACTTATTTTCGTCCGTAGGGTTGATTATGTCTTGTAAATGTTTACTAATAACGACCTCCATGTTTCGTTTCTTTCAACTCAAAATCTCCCTCATACTTGAGAGATTTTCGAACGTCAAACCACAGTCAAACTTCAAGACTTCAAACAAATTATTCAAAATCAAGTTGATTGTTGCCAGCCTTCGTGTACACTCGGCAAACTTCGTAGTTCCGAGCCGCTTTGAGCCTTCGTGTTCACTCGGCAAACTTCGTAGCTCCGCCCCCAATCCTCCGGCAATGTGAGAACAGGCGCACCCTAATTGAGTATTGTCGCATGTCTTGCGGCGAGCGGTCGCCTAACGAGACGGACTCTGTAAAAGTAAACTGTCTACAAATATAAAATTAACACCTTCGGGGCCATGTTCCAACATGGAACTCAAAATACATATTGAAAAAATACTTTCAGAACTCAACAAAATTGGCAGTACAAAAGCTGCCAAAGAAGCTAAAACTGAAATTGAAGCAATATTAATCAACATCGAAGATTCATGGAAGCTTGAAATAAAGTCACTACAAAACACAATAATTCGTCTACAAAATGAAGTGATTCGAGATCAAGATGATTATATCAGAAATTTAGAAACATTGATAAAAAAAGGAACAAATTAAGAAAATAAAAATGAAGTTAAAAGCTATGCAATGGTGGTGAGGGAAAAATTTCACCCAATACCGAAAGCAAATTTTGCTCTACTAATTACTTCAAAAGAAGACAAACCTGCAGATGAAATCGAAAAAATATTAAAAGACAAAATAAAAGTATCCAAACTAGGAATAGGAATTTCTGGACTAGAAAAAACATATCTCCAGAAAATAATACTAACATGTGAGAAACAAAATGACACCGAAAAAATAATAAACGAAATCAACAAAAACCCGGATATTGCAATACACGCTAATGAAGTTAAAAAAAAACATGCATTATCATTAAGGGTGTTGACGCTGGCTACAAGAAAGAAGAACTCCTAACAGATTTGATAAATCAAAATGAAGACCTAAAAAATGCCATGACCTCGGAAACTGGCAATGAACCAATCGTTGTTAAAAAAAAGCTGAAGAATAAAAAATCGGAAAAATTAGCAAATTTCATCATAGAAACAACTGCAAAACTGAGAAAAATAATAATTTTTAAAGAAAGGATTAATATTGAATATACAAGAACACATGTAGAAGACTGTGATCCACTGATGCAATGCTATCATTGCCTTGGTTACGGACACACCTCACTGAGATGCCTCGAAAACATGAAGAATCCCAGATTCCTCCACTGGGCAGAAGAGCACAAAATACAAAACAGCACCAAAAACAAGAACCTGCCAAATGCCACAACTGCACAAACAGAAAGGGCTATCAAAATAATCACGCAGCCAACAGTCACTTATGTGAATTCCGCAAAAAAATGATACAAAATGCGCAAATGCGGATTGAATATGAGTGAGTTGTATTTCATATATGTACTTTTTTCCTTATTTCTTTAAAAATAAATAATTTCTTCACTGAGGAATTAGATAAAACCCTTTAATATTTCGGAATATATTTTTCACACTTTAAATCTTCTTCCTTCTTCCTAGCACTATCCCAACTCATTGCCTAGGTAGGCTGTTGGGGTCGGCTCTTCTCGTTCTCAGGTTATAGCTTCTTCGGTTCTGAGTGTCGCTTTCATCTAGGCCGTTTCTTTGTAGGATTTTGGAGCATTGGGTCATCCAGGAGTTCTTTGGTCTACCTCTGGATGACTCATTTTTCACACTTTAAATGATTGTAATAAAATCGTAGATAAAATATCAAATTCATTCTCAGTACTCCATTTAAATATCAGATCGATGAAACAAAATTTCAATGAATTTTTGCTCTCAATTAATTTACTAAATCATAAACCGGACGTCATAGTGTTAACTGAAGCATTCACCAATGAATACAATAAATTTTGCATACCAGAATATAGCTACTTCGTAACATCTTGTGCTATTAATAGAAATAGTGGTATTTTTGTATTTGTTAAATCTTGCTATTCAAACATCGCAGTGGAAGAAGTACCTTTGCAGCGAGTTAATTGCTTAGATATTAATCTAAATGTAAATAAAATATGTCTTAATATTATTGCAATTTACCGAACACACGGATCAAACGAGTATACATTTATGGATGAATTAAGAAGCATTATCTTATCAAAAAAAAAAATAAACAGTACATAACAGTAATCGGCGATTTCAACATAGATGTTTCAAACGAAAATAATAACAAAATAAAAACTAAATTTATCAATTTTATGTCGGAAATGAATTTTATATTGTGTATAAAAAAATATACTAGAAAAAATACGGGTCAACGTCCATCTTGTATCGATCACATATGGAGTAACACTAAAGATACCGACAAATTACACACGATAATATTAAAAAATAATATTACTGATCATCACACTTGCATCTATATACAAAAACTTAATAATAATAATCATATTGATTCAAAATGCAATACTTTTACAAAAAAGTCACTAGACCATCATAAATTAAGCATAAAAATAAAAGCAGAAACATGGCGTTCCGTATTAGAATCAACATGTGCTGAAACATGCGCAAATATTTTTGATAATATTCTATGCAATTATATTACAGCATCAACAGATGTTAAAACTATAAAAATTAAATCAGAATTCAAAAAAATAAAACCATGGATTTCACATGGCTTAATCGTGTCTATTAGAAAAAAAAGAGTTATATCGCTTGACAAAGAAATTTCCCTTAGATAAAAAAATATACACATATTATAAAAAATTTAGGAACATATTAACCTGTTTACTAAAAACAACTCAAGAAAAGTTTTACAAAAATGAAATTGATGTGGCTAAACAAAATGTTAAACATATATGGAAAACAATAAAAGAAATAAATAGTAGAAAAAACAAAAAAACTCAAATCAAAAAAAATAATATCGGAAAAAATTCTATTAATGCCATAATGGAACCGACAAAATGTGCTAATGCCTTCAATAAATATTTCGCTAACGTCGGTCAAAATTTAGCTACACGGATCGATGCAAATTATAAAATAGATAAGTTCGAAAAGGACTATCTTAAACAAAATAATCTGTCAGTTTTCAAACCGGTAACAACATATGATATAAAAATATTATTGGTGAATTAAAAGGTGCATCTGCACCAGGGTTTGATGGAGTCACTGTAGAAATATTGAAAAATTATAATGATTTATTAAGCATTCCAATTACACACATTATAAATACTAGCTTAAATAGTGGAATATTCCCCTCCGTTTATAAAAAATCTATTGTAACACCTGTTTTTAAATCTGGCAGCTCTGAAGAAATATCAAATTATCGACCCATATCTCTTGTCTCAAACATTGAAAAAATTTTCGAAAAGATCGTATAAAAGCAACTTTTTTACTATATTGAAAATAATAAAATAATAAGTCCTAGCCAATTTGGATTTAGAGAAAAACTAGGCACTCATGATGACATTGCAAAACTAACTTCAACTATATACCGTGCATTAGATAAAAAAAATAAATGCCTTGGCATTTTCATTGATTTACGTAAGGCTTTTGATAGTATCTCCCATACGAAACTAATTAATAAATTAAAGGATATCGGTATTATTGGTAAGGTAAGGTATTGGCTGCAAAGCTATCTAACTCAAAGAAACCAAAAAGTAAAATTAAATAACTCACTAAGCGTGGATGAAACTTTAGAATTTGGAATTCCCCAAGGGACTGTTATTGGGCCAATTTTATTTATAATTTACGTTAACCATATGTTTAAATTATCACTTAATGGTAAACTTATATCCTTTGCTGACGACACTGCAATAATTATCGAAAAAAAGACACGGAACAAAATTACCAATGCAGCCTATCAAGATATGAAGGTTATAAAAAATTGGTTCGATGACAATTTATTATCACTCAACACAGAAAAAACATATTGTATTCCTTTCACTCTACAAGAAAATGTGCCAAATAACCTAATTTACATAACAATTCATTCAAAAAATTGTGTTAATGTCGGTACATGTAATACGGACTGCGCGAAACTAAATCATAAATCTAATATAAAATATCTTGGTATCTTTTAATAGATAAAAATGTTAAATGGAAAGACCATATTAATCTCACTGTTGAAAGAATAAGAAAACTTATGTATTATTTCTATAATATACGAAATATTATAAAAAAGAAAACTATCAAAATTGTCTATTATGCATTAATTCAGTCCATATTGCAGTACGGGATTATTGGGTGGGAAGGGGCTTTTAAGGCTTCTTTACAGTCCATAATTACAATTCAAAGAATAATTATAAAAATCATCCTTAGGAAACCATATGACTCCCCTACTTTAGAGATATTTCGGGAATTTAATGTACCATCTATCACAGAATTGTATAAGAGAATCGCCTTATATCAAATTTATAAAGAATATTTTATTTATAAATTCACCCCTCAGATAGCATAAGCAATAGATTCAAAACTAATGGCTTAATAGCCATTCCTATGCTTAGAACGACCACGGCTCAGCACCACTATTTAGTATTTAGGTGTGAGATGGTATAATATATTATTGTCCAAAAATAAAATTAGTGTAACTGAAACTGTGAATTATGAACAATTCAAAAAGTTAATTGAGTCCCTAAATTTGGATAATGATATATTGTACCCCTAATTTTCTTACACTTACTCAATCTGTAAAAAATAAATATATTAATTTAATTGTCTTTAAAAAACTATTTTTCTAATTTGTTTATCTGATGTATTGTACCCTTAATTTCATCACGCTTACAATTTGTAAAAAGATATGCCTACTATTTTAATTATCTTTAAAAACACACTTTTCTAATTTGTGTACCTATGTTAATATTATGTTTGTATTTATATCAAAAGTTTTCTATTATTGTTTAAAAATCATTAGAACTAAAGGTAAATACTCCTCCCATAAACACGAGCTCTTGGAGCTCAACTTATGGAGTAGTAGAATAATAACGAAAAAATTGTATATATAAGTCTGCATATTGTTATCATTTATAAAGTTAAATAATTTACAAGAAATAAATAAATAAAAAAAATAAATAAATATATCTGATTCGAATCTGGAATCACTGTCACTCTGGTCTTTTATTTTTTCCTTATAAGTCAACATTTTTCCATCTTTCGATTTTATCACTTTTTTATTTATTGCTTCCGTCTTCTTGGCCACTCCGAGACCTTTTGACTTCCTTCCAAAAAATGTTTCCTTGGAAATGGTTTTGTCATTTTGATTCCTCCTTTTTTTTCTTCCAGTCGTTTCTTTCGTTCTTTCACTCCAACTCTCACTTTTTCTTACATAACTTATTAATTTCTTTCACTCGATCCTTCTCTTCGCTGGAAGCACTGCCAGCCGCAATCAGACATAACCATGCTTTCTTCTTCTCTGAATCCAGTGCTATAATCTCATCATCCCACCATGCATCACCTTTCTTCCTACCTTGCGTCCTTATTCAACAAACCTCTCTAGCCACTGGATTGCTTTTGCAAATTATCTCGTGATTCGGAAAAATATTTATTTTAAAATTTTAGCGATTCCCGCGTCTATTATTTTGCACTATAAAGGAAGCTATTGAAATGCTTTATCCGTTAAAACATAGATGACGCAAATCCTAGGATTAACAGGTCTTCTATGGAAATTTCAATTCGTCTTTTTTATTCCAAAATTCACTCAGGATAGTGTCTGTTATTCGCGTGCGTTTTACAACTGTCAGATATATAAATCATTGAAATGTCGTTAGTGTATCATTTTGATTTAATATTATTGTACCAGTGTATCTGCTATTCATTTGAATAAATATTTAACGTGTTTTTAACTGTATTATATAAAAATATTGTTTTTTTTAATACATTTCTAAAACCAAATGTGAATTTTTGCGACGCCATTACAGAATGTGTATTGTTTTTACAGATATCAATTTAATTAATTCACGTGTGCATTTGAAATAAAGTTATTCCATTATAGTGATTCGTAACATAGAGAAAAATATAAATTTTTGTATAGATTGTGTAAATCTGGAGCAATTTAAGAACAAAAATTCGCAATTTTAGGCCATTTATTGAATTAAGGTCCCACTACACAATACGTTTTCGATTTTTTTTTTTTTATGTAACACCTCACAAGAGTGTTCCTGCCTGTGGAGTGCACAGACAGGGGAACTATGTCACCACCCAGTTGGGCGGCGTTGTGAGGCGGAGTAAGGTAGGGGCTGTGGGAAGGGATTTGTTAATGCGGGCCTTGAAGAGGCTCGGATTATAGGTGGGAGGAAAAACAGATGCCGGTAGCTCGTTCCACATACGAGCCGACTTACACAAAAACGAGTCGTAATTCGTAGTCGTATTATTTCGTTTTATAATTAATTAATTTGTTTCAAATTTGAACGAATTCAACAATCTTCAGGTTAGAATGTGAGCAGCGTCCTCGTTCGTGACTCCAGAAGCCTCCAGTCAGGTTGTAAGGCTGATCGGCTTGTGTTGGCTTCTTTCGTTTCATGCAAAGGATTGGCTTGCCGTTGAGATAGATTGAGAGATTCGCTTCTCATTAAAACACTTGTGTTTTTTCTTGATACGTTTAATATGTCACAAAGAAGAGGATAGACTTAAAAAACTTAGAAAGAGAAGCGAGAGTTTATTGATAATGAATGTTGAATGAATGATAATGTAGAATTGTTAATGTAGAATTGAATCGTATCTGGATCACAACAAGCTATTTATAACCAAACAATATTTGACGTAACTACAGACACAAGATTTTAGAGACGCGAAATTAATGACAATATTACACTATGACGTGCCATAGACAAAAATATTTAACATAAAAAGTGGCACAGACAGAAAAAGATAATGTAAAAGGCTCTACACATCAAGATTATAATATGAAAAAGTGAAAGAGTTTAGGCTTGACTGAAGAATAAAACAGGACAATCACAAGATACGACACGCAACAGAATGTATTAAAATATATATAAATATTTTATGGAATGTAGTATTTTGAATATAAAATATATAGTGGACCGTGGAGTGTTAATATTTTTTTTATATTTTTAATGTCGCTATTTCACTGTGGATCTGTGTTCTTCTATCATATTTTATTTTAAATATTTTTTATTATTAAAATATTTTTTTATTATTAAAATATATTTAAATATCTTTTTGTATGTAGTATTTTAGAAAATATAAGTATTTTGAATAAAAAATATTTAGTGGACTGTGGAGTGTCAGTATTTTTTATATATTTTTAAAGTCGCTATTTCACTGTGGATCTGTGTTGTGGTATCATATATTTTTTACAGTGATCCAGCTTTACTAATAGTGAGAGAGGATCACGCCAGGGCCCAAAAGGCAGCAAGGGCCCAGTCTGCTTCCTTCCAACTGGAATTTGAATGCAGAAAGTTCCAGAAGCAGGCGGCGCGGATCCTTCTCCCCACTGCGCCCCCAAGAAAAACAAAACGAAGTAAGTGAACGTGTTTAAATATGCATGATACAATATTATTAATTTCCTGAGTGTTCTGCAACAGTGAGAGTGAGTTTGATTAGCGTTGGTTATATGTGCATTGTACACGTGAGGTAGAACTGGAGCTGTCCATGACACTGATGTTGATTTTTTATTTATTTTACCTGGCTATTTAAAGATTCAGTTCACGCGTGAGAGAGAAAAATCCGTTAATGTGATTAATGTAAATATTTTCAGAATTCCATCTCCGGAGAGAAAAGGGTGACCTTTTTCACTTGGGACACCAGCAACATTACCTTCGCCAGTTCCCCCAACATGGTTGACATCTCCCGCTACCTTCACTCCCTTACCTGGGACATCACGGGATGAACCGCGGTGGGGTGGTGATAGCAAGCTGTGGGTGGACGTCCCACTCTACAAAGAAGTGTCTGCGTTTGAAAACGTTGAGTTTATTTTTTTAAACATTCTACCGGGTGCGGACCGTAATTGAAAAATAGACGCATTAAATAAATTTTTGATTTCTGTTGTTTCAGAAACGGACATGGAGGATAGCCGCACGATTGACGTGGACGACGAAGCGAGCGACGTGGACGATGAAGCAAGCGTAGCCTTCCTCTTTCCCTTCCCCACTTACCTTCAGCCTCACAACATCCCCCAATTGGGGATGCCATAGTCTCACTGGCTCCAGACGGGAGCAGTTGGGACTCTTGTGAGGTATTCACTATAAAAAAATATAAAAAAAGCGACGTCGACCACGGAGTGAGCAACGAGGATACTTTATGCATGTTACCAGAACCATCTCAAATTTTTAGCAATGCACTTCACCCCGCTTTGGATATAGAACTTAGGAGACAAGACTAGGATGATAGGCAGGCAATGCGATCGATTCTGTCGCCTGATGGTTTTTTGTGTGATAGCATCTCCAATTGGGGGATGTTGTGAGACAGAAGTTATGGAAGGAGATAGGGGAAGATGAAGTTGGTGAAGTACTTGGCTATTCACTTGTGTTTAGTGAACAGATCTTTCCGCATTATTTCCAGGTTCTTTCCGCATATTTACGTCTTATTAAAATGTTGTTACGACAAAGCCCCCAACGGTTAACCCCCAAAGGCTCGATTTCGGGGTCTTTTGGAGAAGGTTTGGTGGACGTTTAATATGTATATTTCAATTCTGATCATTGATTCTCGTTTTTCCCTGTATATTGTACACATTACTTGTTTTGTTTTTGTCATTTTATTAATGTTTTTTCAATTTATCTATATATAGTAAAGTGGCTATTTTAGATCTAGTCACTATACATAATGAAACCATTTCAAGCAATGTTCAATTTTGAATGGTGGTCTGTCACCAGGGCGATAGCGAGAGTATCACTCTGGAACGAGGCATAATGATACTATATAGTGATTTGCCTAAATTATATGAAACCAATATAAAATTTAATTATTTTTATTGCAAGTAATAAATAAATAAATTGTTTGTTGCATAATTTATTTCCCTCCCAACTATTTTTACACAAAACCCAACTTTTATGTATAAAAATCATTAAGATTTTAATAAAATAAAATAAAAATACTTTTTGTTTTAAAACCACGAGTTTTTGATAATTTTTAAAACCGACCGGTTTCGCTTTACTCAAGCATCTTCAGGGTACAAATCATTACTTCTTGTGGTTTTAAAACTAAACGTATTTTATTAAATATGTCAAACCACAAAGTGATTGCTTTCTACAAACTTTCGATTTTATGTCCGGGTTAAATCTTCCCCATAGGAAATACTAAACCCTTCCACACACTTTTCCACAAATGATCATCTAGTCAATCAACATTATGCTATTGCATTATATAAGCAAAATAAATACAAAACAATACAAGAACAACACGTCATCTCACCAGAGATCAAATGGGAAAATAATTCACCGACTCCAGATATTTTCATATCAGAGGGTTCGGCTCGGTAGAACTTCTAACAGGGCCTATAAATCCTACTGATCCCTCAACATAAATATTTAAAAAATCTTTCGTTATCCCACATGTATTCAAAATGACCAACTTTTGCATCCTTATATATAATTTTTTTGATAGATCTAATACGCCTACATTTTTAATAAGAGAGCTCTAGGTAGCGGAAATAACAAATGGAAATATTTTTATAGTTTGAGAATGCCAAATTCTTTTAATCTCATTTCCTAGATCTGTGTTTTCTCTTATTTTTCATTAACAGGTTTTTGAAAATTAAATAAAGATTTTAATTACCGTTCTAAGCTCCTACAAGTTTGACATGAAAGGTTTCATAACCATCATCATAAACATTGCTGGGTTAATTCACCCGGTGTGTACTGAGCAAACTCTGTCAAATCACGTATGCTTGAGGAAAAATGTCAAAATAACACGGAATTTAAGCAATTTACAAAGTATTTTCTGAAAGATAAGTAATATGTATTGATATGATATATATCTTATTAAGAACCTAGTTTCATGTTTTACAATCCAATATAAAAACATGGTCATAAAAATTCAGTATTAGAAATCAATTATATAAAAAGCTGCGCGGCGCTTCGCTTTTTACATTGTAAAATAGACTGTCCGTATTATACTATTCAATTAGTTAAAAATTGAAATAATTGTTGTTGGTAATTGACGTAATTGTAGACAATGAAATTATCTTTCTAATTTAATACAATTTCAGTGTGTTAAATGTACTAAATGTAGTAATTTAGTTCATTACATTTGGACAGTCCGTGATCAAATTCTTTAAAATATTTTTTTCACCTGCGATTTCTGATATACTGTTTACGATTATAATCAAGTCGTTTGCCATAGACATGTATCTTTCATTATCAAGTATACCACAGACAACATACAGAAATATTTAATGTTGACTCGAAAAAGTAGCTGTCACGGCAGTTTCAAAGTAACAAACACGCAGGATTCGCGCGATTATAAACTTTACGATTTTTTCATATTCTTTCTATAAGTCCTACAAAAATGAAACAAACGGCAAAATACAGGTTAACTCATTGGCTATATAGCCCCATAAGAAGTTTGTATGACTCCATGTAAAAATTCTATGTTATGTTTTTTTTTAATGTGGGCAAAAAATTAAAAATATATCGTCTGGATATCTCGAGCAATCGAGGCAAAATTATTTATTTTGCGTGGTAGCTCCATTGGATAATAAACAGAAGCGATTAACTATGAATATTAATATTTTTCTGAAAATAAATCGCTGATTTTGAGATTTGACTACACAGCACCGGAACGCGTGAATTTTTTTTGAACAGTAAGGGAAAGGTTTAGAGTGATGTGCACTACGTGTGATGTTGACAATGTAGATATAGTCATGCATAATCCTACAATTTCATGTCCGATTGTGTTTTGCGTTTGCTGATCAGTTATGGTTAAGACAGCGCTTTGTCAGATGGGACTTTGTGGTCTTGGGTGAAATTTCACTTTTGTTTTAGGCTAATGAATTGAATTTTCGGTAGGTTCCGAAGCAGAATTATATTGTCTATAGTCGCGCCTTTTTTGAAATTTCTTCTATTCTTTGTCGATGGTGTGGTGGGCCGTCACCGATGGGAGTCGCTATATGCACAGCGACTAGTCGACAAGGGGCGTGGCCAACTATCCGAGCATACCCGAACCCGAGCTTTTCCGAGTAAATTGTGGGTTGTAAAACGAAACGTCAGAAATCATCAGAAATGGCGTCTTTGAGCATAAATGAACTATCTATCTTTGAGTGCCGGTTTAGACCGTCTTTTAGAAGTTTCGTAAAGTAATTTCAAAAAGAATTCAGAGACGGGTGTTATCATTGGATACATTAACAATGAAGCAAATTATGAAGCATTTCTGTGTTCTGTGAACGCGTTGGGGCACTCTTTCAACGAGAGACAGTATGAAAAAGAAGTTGGGAGGTAAATTCTAAACCTTAGGGCCTAGGTCCAGGGTAGGCCTTCCCATTTCTTCAGTTCATAAGCAGCTGCTGATATTTACGAGTTATTCGAAATTAACATTTCCAATCTTTCAGATGCAGTATACACGTTCTGCCCGCCTACAGTGGAGTTCTTTTGGATGCCATTTACATTCGGTATGAATGCGTACAGAGAGTGCGCCCAAGGCCCCCGACTACACCGCCCAAATAACAGCAAGGAGAGAGTTGAGTTGGTATGTTAATACACTCTAGAACCAAATCAGCTAGGCCTACTCCACCTCGTCTTTCAATATTAGCATTGACAGAGCACCGAGGACTTGGTGGTCCAAGATTAAGGTCTATAACCCCAAAGCGATCACCGTATCGTCGGTGATGTGTTTAAAATAAAAATAAAAGCGATGGGCCTGGGTCTAGGTAAGCTAGAACTAGATTACACCAGGGGCCTTCTTAATATGGCAGTTGGAGCTCCGTCTCATTAAGATTAACACGACAATCACACCAATCACAATTCATCTTTGTGTGTTAAAAAGTGTGCCGTGGCTCGTAACAAACACATCCTCATGTCGTGTTAGTCTAAAGAAGACCGTGCTCAAAGTGCCAAATTAATTAAAGCCCCTGCAGCTATATCTCATTTCACAATTTTAATTCATATCACACTGGATTATAACCACACTTGTCATTTTATACTTATGCCAACATTGCATAGGCCCTAGCAACTTTTGTAAAAGTTAATCATCTGCGTCAAATAAGTTAACCATGGGCAATTTATTTGCCGCACAAATAATGGGTGTCTTATACGTATAAGCCTATTAGACCCTATACCTTGAATTGTTCTTTCAGGCTGATCACCCAAACCATAAGAAGAAGAGGTTCCGGGTTTTGGACTCTAAGAAGCTTAGTTGTCCCGCAACGATGAGTGGGAAACAAATAAAATATTTTTCAGTATTTCCTGTTCCACCTCAAATTGCAGAAAGAGCAAAACGAGATATGATAGTTTCTTTTCTCTGCTTATCCCTACATGGGCAATCACTTTATAACATTATTTTAATGTTTTCACTATAGTTAAATGCAGTGTTGTGTCAGAAACTTTTTAAAAGTATCTTTTTTTTATATTAACTCCACACAGGAGGCCCTGAAGAAAATAATTTCCCTCAGGGCCTATATCATCTTTGGGGATGCTGTGTGGAGGGTCTTTTTGTGGAGAGGAAGGAGTGAACATGGGTCTTGAAGAGTCCCATGTTGTAGGAGGGAGGAAACACAGAGGCCGGCAGCTCGTTCCACGGCCGAGCTGTTGAACTTAATAACGAATCGTAGAAGCGACCCGTTCTCATGTGACAAATGTCAACCGTGTACAAATGTTGGGTGCGCGTTTGGCGTGTATCCCGACTACGCACCGGTGCCGAAGGGATCAATGACGCTAGTTCCTCAGAGCATCTTCCATTGTAATACCGATAGAACAAGGACAGCAGCTAGATACAGATACAGAAACTTGGCAAAATTTGTAGCTAGATACAGATACAAGATACATTGTAAAATTGTATCTGTATCTAGATACATATACTTTTTAAAAGTATCTCACAGATACTCAAATACATTTCTTCTTTTTTGGGGGAAAACTTAAAAAATATTATTTATCGAAAACAGCGAATACTTTAATTTCTTAAAGACGGTAGACGTAAACGCTTGAGATTATTTTACGTATTTACACTTGCTTGTTTTATTCGTTGCCCAAAAAGATATTGGTAAATTGGCCTGCAAGCGGTGATAACATAAATGCATTAGGGGTCCTCACGAGTACCCGGGTAGCATATTACTATCCGGGTACCCGACGCCCCTTGGATAAATAAAAAAATACGTGAACTATGTGCAACTTGATTAGGGTTCTGATGGAAAATTAGAAAAAAAATGAAATTATTCATTAATTTTATTTTATTTTTTAAATTCTTTTTTTTTATATAGGGGGGTACCCGGGTACTCGGTTACTCGGGTTAGGACCCCTAAAATGCATGTATATAAACTGCTATAAAATATTATACACTAGATGGACAAAGGTACCCACTAGCTGAATCTGTGTCATGAATCTGTGAGAAAACTTTAAAATTTACTAGAGAAAATCGGTAAAGAAGTTCACTTCGAAAATTAAGTATCTGAAAGTATCTGAGGTGTCAGATACTAGTAAAAATGTATCTAGATACAGATACAATTATAGAAATATAGCTAGATACAGTTAAAGTTCACAAAAATAACAATAACAACACTGGTTAGATGCAAGGTTATACAAATACCGTTTTGGACAACACACATTTTTTTAGAAGGTAATGTGGTGGGAACATGTGGGAATACGCAACTTCCCATCGCTTACTTAAACACATTTTCAACATTCTTATCTATTGAATTTGACTGTGCTGCCAATGGTAGAGGCCATGGCCGGAAATATGATTCCCAGGGCCTCGACACTGCAAAATAGAAGGTGTGAAGCATACTTCCCTGTGACCTTCAGGAAATAATCAGATATTTTTTTGTTGAAAATATTATTTTATATTTTTTACTGCCTACCAAACCAATAATTACTGTTTTTGTAGGGTTCTGTTATTTTTATTTATAGTAAAACATTGTGGCTTGTTTTCAGATTCTGAAACAAGTGAAGGCAGCCCTTCAATCCACCAGCCCACCTAAATGTGTGCTACGTTATTACGTCTCGGCAACCGGAGAAGCGAGCCACAACCACAGCAGAGACGCGGCCAAGATGTCCCAACAAATTCATCCTGACCTGGTACAGGAGATCAACAGGCTTGTTGAAGCTGAAGTTTCCTCAGTACGAGATGTGTCTCTATTGTTGGAGCAATTTATTAAACATCAATTTCAGGATGGGGCAGAACCTGATTGGCTCAATTCAGGGTTTATCTGTCATGTTTTTAAAGGGGTTTGTTCCCTCAATGTTTATATTTCCTTTGTGTGGTGTAATGTATTATTTTCCATTAATAAAATAATATCAAATATGTATCAATGAATTGCCTAAATTCCTTCATTGCTCACTTATCCTTCAACATTCTATATGGCATCCAAATTTTCACATAGTCTCCAAATTATGTTAGTTTATTTTCCCATAGGTGCACTGTTTTGTAATGTAAAAAGATTAGATACTTTGAGTATATATAGGCCTAGTACGAATCTGTACAGAAGTTGAACATAGGGCCTACCACAAGTCTTCTATTGTCCAAAAGTTAATTATATTTGCAGGAATTAGAATGTGGTTGCCATACCAAACAGTCTTTATTAAGTCTTTGGAATCGACTTGATGATATTGGCCCTATAGTAATGTAATCTTCTAATCAAATGAAATCAATGTGCAAGAATCGTATGAAACAATTAGCTCTCGGCTGCTCGGCAATATTCGGAAATGCTCGGCCGTGACGTCACTAAAAAAATCTGAGCGGAGAACCAATTTCAAATAAAGCGCCGAAACACTTCACTTCGGTTATGCTCGGATATGTTGGCCACGCCCCCTGTCGACTAGTCGCTGTGCATATAGCGACTCCCGTCACCGATGCCAGGTTGTCTTAAAATTTGCCAGATCTAAGGTTAAAATCATGACCAAACCAATTCTATAGAAGGTCGAGTTGTCAATCTTTATGAATTAATGCTTTTGTGCAAGGACCCGGGATCTCTGATTTACTTCAGCTTATTGTATTGTATTTAATATTATTAAATTTTATTTTCTTGGAATATTCTGTCAAAACAATGATATCTTATATGAAACTGATATTTGAAATAAGGGATATATATTCTGACTATCTTGACCTTGAAGTTGACACTTCATATCTGTTGATTAATCGATAATTTAAATGCTTTCGTGTGCTCATAGGATTACGTTACAACTAGGTTTGTTTCAGGTATATATTTTTGTTTGGGCGTTTACCAATTATCAAACCCTGCGACAGCGGTCCCATGGATCTAGTAAATCCAGAAACTGTGTCCATCAAAACGGAACCAGGGCCCCAGGAAGAAGGCGAAGGTGAAATGCCGTACACTTATATGGATTTCGACCTCCCAGATGTAAAAAAGGAATGCTTGCGATATGCGGAAAGTACTCAGACAGCCAGTGAGTTTCATTGCCTATGTTAAATAAATTGTAATAGACCGGTCGGTGGCTGAGTTGACATCGCGCTTGGGTCCCACCCAGGCGTAGTGTGTTCAATACCTCGGCTGGCTAAGTCTTCCATCACAACACAAGTAAATTTTTCCGCTTACTGTGGTGATAGTTGGAGATTTTCAAATGTTTTCAGGTTATTCGTAACCCGGGAATGTTTTTTTCTTTAAAAAAAATATATAAATAAAATACCATTTCGGATTGCCATGGCGACAGAACATTATATGTTTGTTAACGTTGTCCTCTTTAGTGGAAGTTATTTTAGTTTTTACCAGATTTTTTTTTATCTTTGCCGGAAACAGCCAAAGTTTTGTGTGTAACGCATAGTTTTTATTATTTTATATAATGAAATTTTATTAATATTACCTTTCAGGTCGTTTTCTGCGCGATTTCTAATGAATCGATAGACCAGTTTGTTGCTCTTCTCCAAGCATTTATTCCATATTTTATAAATGATTGGCAAAGTAACAAGTATATTGTTTTATTTTATATATATTTCTTAGGTTTACAAAAATTTGTATTGTTTTGAAGAAGTTATTTGTAATTTGTTTGATGTGACCATACCCTACGATCACAGAAACCGCCAATGCTTACAATAAGTGCTCGATTCCTCAAGTTTCCACCTCATACTCATTCGTTAAAAATACATATTGATGGAAGAAAACATCATTCTATTGAATTAAAACAACAACTCCATACTGAAGGTACTCAGGAGCAAATGCTTATTCCTTCTGAAGCGGACATTCGGGGTCGGTCATATTAATTTTCTTAAATTAACCTTGAACTCTCTTCACTTATTTCTCACTTCTGCAGGGTTAATCAATGATTTATTTTATTGTTTCTATTTTAAGCTTTTTTAAAAGAGTTTAACATCGATGATCAATGTACGTACATATTGTTTTATAGCTTGCATTAATATGGATACTATTACCGTCAAGGAGGAACTCAGACGCCGAGAAGATAATGATGGGGGATTCTCTTGTATGGAAATGGACATAGACCTGCTGGATGTAAAAAAGGAATGCTTAGAACGATTTGAAAGAATTGTCCAGTCCGGTAAAAACACATTTTTTTTCTGAAAATTAACAATTCTGCCATCGTATTTTGTTATCAATTTCTGTGCTTTCTTACGCTAAGTGTAGATATTAAGTCGTTTTAAGCCTTTATAATGGTATTTTTTTTTCGATAGATCTCAAGAAGCATCCTTTGGAAAAACAATTATCTTTTCCTCATTGTACCTACTCCCATTCTCATAAGTCGAATTTTAAAAGGCAATTACGCACCCATACTGGAAAAAAACATTTTCATGTTCTGAATGCAACTATTCATTTTCTCAAAGGGGCACGCTGAAGAAACACATGCTGACTCACAGTGGAGAAAAACCTTTTTCATGTTCTGAATGCAACCATTCATTTTCCCAAAGGGGCACGCTGAAGAAACACATGCTGACTCACAGTGGAGAAAAACCTTTTTCATGTTCTGAGTGCCACTATTCATCTTCTCGGAAGGGCCATCTAAACAGGCACCTGCTGACTCACAGTGGAGAAAAACCTTTTTCATGTTCCGAGTGCAACTATTCATTTTATCGGAAGGGCCATCTAAAGCAGCACATGCTGACTCACAGTGGAGAAAAACCTTTTTCGTGTTCTGAGTGCCACTATTCATTTTCTCGGAAGGACCATCTAAAGAGGCACATGCTGACTCACAGGGGAGAAAAAGCTTTTTCATGTTCCGAGTGCAACAATTTATTTATTCGAAAGAGCGATCTAAAGAGGCACACGCTGACTCACAGTGGAGAAAAACCTTTTTCATGTTCCGAGTGCAATTATTCATGCTCTCGAAGGGGCAATCTTACGAGCCACATGCTGACTCACAGTGGAGAAAAACCTTTTTCATGTTCTGAATGCAACTCTTCATTTTCTCAAAGGGGCACGCTTAAGAAACACATGCTGACTCACAGTGGAAAATAACCTTTTTCATGTTTTGAGTGCAACTATTCATGTTCTCGAAAGGACGCTCTGACAAGCCACATGCTAACTCACAGTGGAAAAAAACCTTTTTCATGTTCCGAGTGCAACAATTTATTTATTCGAAAGAGCGATCTAAAGAGGCACACGCTGACTCACAGTGAAGAAAAACCTTTTTCATGTTCCGAGTGCAATTATTCATGCTCTCGAAGGGGCAATCTTACGAGCCACATTCTGACTCACAGTGGAGAAAAACCTTTTTCATGTTCTGAGTGCAACTATTCATTTTATCGGAAGGGCCATCTTAAGGAGCACATGCTGACTCACAGTGGAGAAAAACCTTTTTCGTGTTCCGAGTGCAACTATTCATTTTATCGGAAGGGCCATCTAAAGGAGCACATGCTGACTCACAGTGGAGAAAAACCCTTTTCGTGTTCTGAGTGCCACTATTCATTTTCTCGGAAGGACCATCTAAAGAGGCACATGCTGACTCACAGTGGAGAAAAACCCTTTTCATGTTCCGAGTGCAATTATTCTTGTTCTGGAAGTGACCAACTGAAGTACCACATGCTGACTCACAGGGGAGAAAAAGCTTTTTCATGTTCCGAGTGCAACAATTTATTTATTCGAAAGAGCGATCTAAAGAGGCACACGCTGACTCACAGTGGAGAAAAACCTTTTTCATGTTCCGAGTGCAATTATTCATGCTCTCGAAGGGGCAATCTTACGAGCCACATGCTGACTCACAGTGGAGAAAAACTTTTTTCATGTTCTGAATGCAACTCTTCATTTTCTCAAAGGGGCACGCTTAAGAAACACATGCTGACTCACAGTGGAAAATAACCTTTTTCATGTTTTGAGTGCAACTATTCATGTTCTCGAAAGGACGCTCTGACAAGCCACATGCTAACTCACAGTGGAAAAAAACCTTTTTCATGTTCCGAGTGCAACAATTTATTTATTCGAAAGAGCGATCTAAAGAGGCACACGCTGACTCACAGTGAAGAAAAACCTTTTTCATGTTCCGAGTGCAATTATTCATGCTCTCGAAGGGGCAATCTTACGAGCCACATTCTGACTCACAGTGGAGAAAAACCTTTTTCATGTTCTGAGTGCAACTATTCATTTTATCGGAAGGGCCATCTTAAGGAGCACATGCTGACTCACAGTGGAGAAAAACCTTTTTCGTGTTCCGAGTGCAACTATTCATTTTATCGGAAGGGCCATCTAAAGGAGCACATGCTGACTCACAGTGGAGAAAAACCTTTTTCGTGTTCTGAGTGCCACTATTCATCTTCTCGGAAGGGCCATCTAAAGAGGCACATGCTGACTCACAGTGGAGAAAAACCCTTTTCACGTTCCGAGTGCAATTATTCTTGTTCTGGAAGTGGCCAACTGAAGTACCACATGCTGACTCACAGTGGAGAAAAAGCTTTTTCATGTTCCGAGTGCAACTATTCATGTTCTCGAAAGGACGCTCTGACAAGCCACATGCTAACTCACAGTGGAAAAAAACCTTTTTCATGTACCGAGTGCAACAATTTATTAATTCGAAAGAGTGATCTAAAGAGGCACACGCTGACTCACAGTGGAGAAAAACCTTTTTCATGTTCCAAGTGCAATTATTCATGCTCTCGAAGGGGCAATCTTACGAGCCACATGCTGACTCACAGTGGAGAAAAATCTTTTTCATGTTCTGAATGCAACCATTCATTTTCTCAAAGGGGCACGCTTAAGAAACACATGCTGACTCACAGTGGAGAGTAACCTTTTTCATGTTTCGAGTGCAACTATTTATTTTCTCGAAACTGCGATCTTAAGACGCACATGCTGACTTACAGTGGAGAAAAACCTTTTTCCTGTTCTGAGTGTAATTATTCATGCTCTCGAAGGGGCAATCTTACGAGCCACATTCTGACTCACAGTGGAGAAAAACCTTTTAACATGTTCTGAGTGCCCCTATTCATCTTATCTAAGTGGCAGTCTGTAGAGCCACATGCTGACTCACAGTGGAGAAAAACCTTTTTCATATTCCGAGTGCAAAAATTTATTTTTTCGAAAGGGCGATCTAACGAGGCACATGCCGACTCATTGTGGAGAAAAAGCTTTTTCATGTTCTGTGTGCAACTATTCATTTTCTCGAAGGGGCACTCTGAAGAACGACATGCTGTTTTTTTTTTTTTTTTTTTTTTTAAGGTAACTCAGTCGTTATTTTAGATAGAATTGATTACATCAGTAAGGTGGAAGACTTCTTGTTACCAGAAGATTTTAAAATTTTAACTTAGGATCCAACCAATAAAATTGTCAATAACGTCAACATCCTTATAAATAATTGCAATGCCATATTTCCCACCGAATGGTCAAAGAAAAACGTAAGGGTCATGAACCCAAGATCCCCAGCTCTGTATGGCCAACCTAAGCTCCATAAAGCGAATAATCCAATAAGACCCGTAGTATCTTTTATTAACGCCCCTACATCAAACCTGGCTAAAAGACTTAACTTCATCTTCAAAAAATTAACAAATTTTTCACCACGTTACAGTGTCAAAAACTCGATAGAAATGGTTAATAAAATAAAAAATTTTAATCTCCCGCATAACTGTAAATTAATTTCTCTAGACGTAAAATCCCTATTTACCAACATCCCCATTAAAGAATGCCTAATAATAATTGAAAATATCTTGGAAAAATGTAATATCAATCCGGTAATAAGAAAAGAGTTATTCCAGCTCATAAAAATCTGCGTAGATACAAATTATTTCCTTTTCAATGATATCTATTACCAACAACATGATGGTCTCCCCATGGGGTCACCATTAAGTCCACTTCTAGCGGAGATATTTATGGATTATATTGAAAATATAATTCTTAAATCTCCCTTAGCTAAACATATAGTATATTATGTCCGATACGTAGACGACATCCTTATATGTTGGAATGGTACCAACCGACAGTTAGATATCTTTACTAATTGGGCCAACACCGTTAATAATAAAATCTGCTTCACAGTTGAACATGAGATTGAAGGTAAAATAAACTTTTTAGATCTGACAATTGGTAAAAGTAATAATAAACATACCTTTGAAATATTTAGAAAACCAACTTTTACAGATACAACAATAAATTCAAATTCAAATCATCCTTGGTCCCATAAATTATCAGCTTACCATTCAATGGTACATAGACTCATTAACATTCCCTTAGACAATAAAGCTTATGTAAAAGAAAAGGAAACGATAAAAACGATCGCGATTAATAACGGCTATGAGGCAAATAACATTGAAAAAATAATAAAAAATAAGAAATATAAAAATAAAATCAATTTAATATATCCGGTAAATAACAAAAATATAGAAAAATTTGCATGTCTCGAATTCCTCGGCCCAATATCTGAAAAAATTGCAAAAGAAATTAAAAAATGTGGTTTAAATATAGCTTTTCGAACAAATAATAATTTAGGAACAAGCCTTAAAAACTCGAAAAGTAAAATCCCTATACTCAATAACAGTGGCATATATGAATTAAAATTTGACCACGCCGATTGTAACGCCACTTACATCGGACAAACGGGGAGGGCATTCTCAACTAGATTCAAAGAACATATACGATGTTATAATAATAAAAACACATCCTCAAAATTCGCAGAACATCTCTTGGTGAATAATCATACCCCACTTAACAACAAGGGTCCTAAACCATTGCATATAGAAAAAAAGGGCATTAGATTAAATTTACTTGAACAATTAGAAATAAATAAACGAACGAATGACCCAAATTTAACACTAATTAACAAAGTACGGAAAATAATTTACTCACCACTTCTCAGTATTTTCACAAAACCCAAGCAGTATAATGCACCCAAATAATTCATAGCAATAAAGTCATTAGTAAATAATTAAGAACTCATTCCCATTTACTGAGGGGAAAACATAGACTGGTTTAACCAACAATATATCATGTCATCGGTTTAACCAGTAGTAAATCAATGTATACACCTTCAAAATTTACATTGAAATAGTATAAATACGTCGTCTCAATGTGGACTAACCACAGTTTGAAAATGGCCTTGTAAGCCGAAACAGCTGTCACAATAATAAAAAACTAAAACACTTGCAGAACCTAATAATAATATTATCAAATTTAATCTAAATTAAATTTATTAAAAAAATTAAATGGAGTTCTACGAATTAAACACAAAAACAATAAATAACAACATGCTGGCTCACAGTGTAGAAAAACCTTTTTCATGTTGTAAGTGCAACTATTCATTTTGTTAAATGGTCTCTCTGACACAATCTTAAACACCATGGAGTAAAACGAACTACACACGAAATATTTTTCAATTGTTAGTAAAGCTAAGGTTAAGAAGCTTAATTTTATTTAATATTTTTTGGAAGCAGTTCTGACTCATACAGCTCGTTCATCTGAAAACGTTAAAAGTGTATCTCCATTTTGAAGAGAAAGTGAAAATACGGCCAACAAGAACGTAACTATGGATGTGTTGAAGAACGATAATGCCGGCTACAAATGACTGACATTTCGCAAAAAAGATACTCAAAATCCAGACCAAGCTATCCTGGTTTAATAGCCAGAAATGATAAAACTCTTCTACATCGCAATCAATTAGCGGATTCAGACTCTCGCAGTGAACTCGAGCCGGGGTTGTTGAACGATGAAACTGATCTCTCAAACAAATATATTTATTCATTATCAAAGTCTCGTTTAACGACAGCGGATGCACTGTAACCGAAGGTACATAAAACTGAAACATACCCATTATTCTCACTAAATATTGTATTTATATTCGTTTTTTAAGATATCTTCTGAAATTAAAGCAAAATGTGTGAATTGTTATTAACATTGTTAATTTAATTTTTGGAATATGGTTATAATATTTCATTTGTGTTTGTTGTCTTAGATTTTTAATGCTTTATTCTTTGTACCTTTGAGCCTTTCAGATTATTACTGTGACAATAATATACTCCATTATTTTTCGATGATAGCCAGCGATATAACTATAAATGTTATAACTTATAAGTGCACATATTTCAACTCGATTATATAAACATTATAATTAAGACTATAAAATAGAAGAAGGTCGAGTGGCTCAGTTGTAGCATTGTGAACCATGTCATTTTACTAACTTCTTTATTAATTATAATAAATATAAATTTTAATTTGTTTATTTACATGTTTTTTTGTAATAATCATATTTCCTTAAATAATTATTGATTACAAACACTATATATTCTTCATCTTGAGGTTCACCACTTTTTTAAACACAAGCACTTGCTTCTATAGAAGAAAAACATTTAAAAAATGAAAAGCTGTGAAAAGTAAGTTGACGAATTATTTTAGTTAACATTTTATTAACTGTTTAAAGTATATTGTTTTCAGTATTGCCACCTTTAATTTTCTGGAAAAAAAAATCATACACTACTTAACCAGAAGTGCTTTTTATCTACTAACAATATTACTATCACAAAATCCTTGTTTTGGAATTCAACTAAACACTGCATGTAATTTCCGTACTAAAAAATATTAATCTAATATTCTTGATATTAACCCTAAGTGTCAAAAATTTGGAAAACAATAAATGAAATAATTGATCAAAAAAGAAAGACAAGCGAAATTTTAAAGCTACACATTAACAATAATATGATGAAAGTTTCTGATAATCCAAAACTATGTGCGAATGCTTTCAATATTTTTTTTTCAAATGTCGGAAAAATTCTCGCAAACGAAATAACTAACAACTTAGAAAATTCCATCACATTAGAAATTCCAGTAGCTTCGTCAAATAAAACGGTAAGAACATTCGAAACGATAACTGAACAAGAAACTGTTGTTATAATAGAAAACCTAAAAACTAAGTCCGCACCAGGTTTTGATGGGATCACCGTTGAAATTCTGAAAAAAAATCTTAATTTTTTGAAAAAACCTTTTACACATATCATAAATAATAGTCAAAAAGGGAATCTTTCCATATATATACAAAAAAAACTATTATTTCACCGATTTTTTAATCAGGTGATGCTAAAGAAGTTGATAACTACCGACCTATTTCAATATTATCAAATATCTCTAAAATTTTTGAAAAGGTAGCAAAAAAGCAACTACTAAAATTTATTGAAACTAATAATATATTGAGTGACCAACAATTTGGATTTCGCACAAAAATAACCACACAGGATGCAATTATAGATTTAACAACAAAAATACATCAAGAACTAGACAAAGGCAAAAAATCTCTTGCAATATTCATAGACCTAAAGAAAGCCTTCATCAGCATAAGTCACAAAAAATTACTGAACAAGCTTAACAAAATAGGAATTATAGATAATGCTTAAATGTGGATAGAAAGTTTCCTAAACTCTAGAAATCAAAATGTTAAAATAAATCGTTATTTCGGCTACTGGCATTATACCTAGCTCTCTAATTAAAAATTTAGGCGTATTAGATTTATCAAAAAAATTATATATAAAGATGCAAAAGTCGGTCATTTTGAATACATGTAGGATAACAAAAGATTTTTTAAATATTTATGTTGAGGGATCAGTAGGATTTATAGGCCCTGTTAGAAGTTCTACCGAGCCGAACCCTCTGATATGAAAATATCTGGAGACGGTGAATTTTTTTTCCCATTTGATATCTGGTGAGTTGACGTGTTGTTGTTCTTGTATTGTTTTGTATTTATTTTACTTATATAATGCACTTACATAATGTTGATTGACTAGATGATCATTTGTGGAAAAGTGAGTGGAAGGGTTAAGTTTTTCCTTTGAGGAAGATTTAACCCGGACAACTAAATCGGAAGTAGATAAAAAAAAATAACACTCTCAGTGAACCCAACACTAGTGACTTTGGAATACCACAAGGCACCATTTTGGGTCCTTTTCTATTCATATTATATGTTAATAATATCTTTAAATTACCATTAACAGGAAAACTCATTTCATATGCAGATGATACTGCAATTATATTTCAAGCGAATTCATTGAATGAACTTGAAATAATTGCTAACAATGATATCAATACGTTAAAAGAATGGTTTGATAAAAACTTATTGACATTAAATATTGAAAAAACATATTATATAATTTTTAGTATAAACAAAAAAAACCCTTTTGTTACCTTAAATATTAAAATACATTAAAAAAATGCATATTAAAAAAATTTACTTGCCAAAAAAATTACTGTTTATGCATAACAAATAAAAATGAAATTAAATATTTAGGTGTAACAATAGATAGTAACCTTAAGTGGAAAACTCACATAAACAATATCATAAATATTTTAAGAAAACTCATTTACATATTTATTAGTCTAAGAAAAATACTTAACTTAAAAATTCTTTAAAATATTTTCTACGCTATAGCCCATTCAATAATACAGTATGGTATCGTTGCATGGGGGGGAGCTTACAAATCATCACTTTTACCGCTGGAAATCACTCAAAGGCTGTTAATAAAAATTTTAATAAAAAAACCATCAGACTACCCAACCTCACAACTTTTCAAAAACTTTCAAGTCCCACCACTAAAAAATACATATACAAAAAATAAGCTGCTTCAAATCCAAAAAGATCTGTATAAGAAGTCACACCATGCCATGATTCCTGTTGAGAGCAATAGGCAAAATACTATAGGTCGCTTATGCACTCCATTAATGCACACTAGTTTTGCACAACACTATTACACGTAAACTGGAGTGATGTGGTTTAATCAACTACAGAAATAAGGTTAGAACCGGACTATAATAAATTCAAAAATAAAATAAACTTCACTACCTTAAATAATTTAGCGAATTAGAGTGACGATGACATGTCCTATATTAATTTATTATTTAAAAGAACAAAAATCACTTCACTTGATATGTTTTTATAATTTTAAAATATATATATTTTTTTTCCCTTTACACACGTGTTTTTGACTCTTGTAAAGAAAAGCATGTTGTACCGGTTATTAATTCCAATGTAATGGTGAGATATTCAGGATCAAGTAGAGGAATTAATGCAGCAGAGCAGAGATCTTAACTCATGATTATGGGAATAGTTTTCTGTCAAGTAGGTAGGAAATCAGAAATAAAAGAGGAAGAACTTTATCAAAACTATAATGTATCCATCAAAAGAACACAACATGGGAGTTCAAAGTATACCAATGTAACATAAAGAATATAAAGTATTCACATAAAAGATGGACTCCTGAACAAACTATGCTAACTAAACGTGGCCGAGTAATGAAGGAAAACAACGGACGGCGAACGAAGACTTGATTCAGGTAGAGGGGAACGGACCCGTGACGGAACCACGGATCTACCGGCGACGGCGTGGAATCCAGGGAAGCCAGGTCATCCTTCACTTAGGGGACAAAGGGCGCAACACCTTCAAAGAGCTTCTGTAGAATCTTCATCCGAGTAGCACGTGGAATCCAGCCAGTCTCCAAGTCTTACGGAGTTCAGAAGAACCAACAGCAATCCGTGACCTCGCGACGCGGAGTTAAACAGGCATAATATTCTAGCCACACTAAGGACCAATCTCTTTACAATTTCAAGTCCAAAACACAAATTCCACAAAGCTGAGCACCGGCCATCACCGAAAAAAGTGGGGTTCACATAACCTCCACTAAAAATAAAAACCTACACGAACTAATCGTGTTAGGAAAAACACCCCGCGTCCTTTTTAAAAGATAAGAACTTGTAATCACATGATTTTCTCAGATTAAAACACGTTGATCGTGAGTGACTATTTCCGCGTGCAGCTAGCCCAAGCTGACGGGGAGGAAGTGTCCATAAACAAAAACCATTTCACTTCTCCAAAAAATATTGCCAAGCTTAAAAAAAAAACACCATAGACAAAATAACCCAAATAGGCAAGAACTGCACTGGTCACATGATATTTATGTGACAATGTTTACTTCTATTATTTTTATTTTAAACTGTATCTTATAATAAATGTGTCTTAAAATAAAAAATAAATTAAAAATATATACATACATTTATTTATATTTTTTTTATATAATATATATATTTATATATATTTTTTTTTTACAAAATATATATATCGCAAATTTAGCCCCAAAAGATCAACATCAAAAGAAATCAATAACAATCCAAAAAGTTTTTAATTGCCACCAAAGACTTTTTTAAAATGAAAGCGTATTTTTTATCAATCAAAATAAATGTTCCCATATCGAAATATGGATTATGCTTTAAGGCCACGTTTAATAGGGATTGTCTATTGGCTCTTCTTTTTGTAATAACTTCTCGTTAAGAATTGGTTTTTAATCCTCTGTCCTCGTTAGTTGTTATCCGAAAATATCTTTATTCCATTCGTCCATAAGACCAAAGTGCTCATCAAAATATGTTCCGTAGAACTTTGGTATAAAATATACAAAGATTATTGTACGAAAGATGTGTTGCGAAGGTTAAAGATGTGTTCGATGTTAACCCTTTAAATATTAGGAAACCAAATTCATAGATGTTTAGGACCAAATTTGGTGTCCTAATAATTAACGGGTTGAAATTAAACTATGTAACATTTTGAAATAGATTCATTCTGTTGCCGGGATAAAACTGTTGTGAATAAATTTTGACTATACTTTATATATATCACAAAGGTAATTAATCATAACGGACACAGCAAGCATTACTTAATTAATCGCGGGGCGAAAGGATTAAGTTGTTTTGATTAGCTCATTAAAGATATGTATGTAGTAGACTGCCTGAGTTATATCAGTTGCGAATGCATCGAGAATCATCCAGGGGGTAGGTAGATGGGCAGTACCTACGGTGTGCTCTAGTACATTCCCATGCTATTCAATTTGCACCAAAGAACGTTTCCGAACATTTAAGTTACTATCGCTACAATATTTTGCCGAGTACAAATGGGGATCTCCGACCAGACACGTGCTGACTCACATTGGAGAAAAACCGTTTTCATGTTTTTAGTACAACTATTCTAAGGAAGTAAGGAATAACGAGTGTAAGGCTGATGTAAGCGTAATGAGTAAGATCTAGAAAGTCACGCTTAGATGGTTTGGGCATGTAGAGCGAATGGACGAAGAAAGGAATGTAAGTAGAATATATGCAAATGTGAATGGTAGCAGAATTCGGGGACGCCCGAGGAAGACACGACACGACCAAGTGAATCAGGTACCTACTTGAGTCGGGCCATGTTAGGAGTCAGAATTATACAATAGTATCTATGAGACGATGTATGAATATGAGTGTGTGGCCAAGACTAAGTTGTTTGGCGGACCGTCCTCTCTGCTCCCCCCTGAGGGGAAAAAGCTTGATGGTTAGTTAGTTAGCTAGTTATGTTTTACGAAACACAGATCGTGACACAGTGGATAAAAACCATGTTCATGTTCTGAGTGCAACTATTCATGTTTTTCGAAGGGATGTTTGATAAAACACATTATGACTCATAGTGGAGAAAAACCATTTTCATGTTCTGAGTGCATGTTCTCGAAAGGGTAATCTGACAAATCACATGCTGATTAACCATAAAGGTACACCTTTGTCATAGTACGAGTGAAAGAAATACAATTTCGAAAGGTTTTTTGAGACAAATTATAATTGATAGAAGAGTGAGGAAAAGAGTTTTCATGATCTTAGTGCAATTATTTATAGTCTCGAAAAAGTTTTCAGACGAACAACATGCTGACTTGCAATAAAAAGTTTTCGGAAAACATTTGTAATTAAAGATTTCAACCACACAGTTATTCACAAAATTCTCAATGAGATGCACGGTAATGGTGAACATGAAAAAAGTATCACAGACAATAATAATATTCTCGGAAGTAGCTCCTACTCTCTCACAGCTCGTATATCTGAGAACGTTAAAAGTTGATCTAAATTTTGAAAAAAAAAAATAATACGACTAACGAGAAAGAAAATATTGATGTGTTGAAGAACAATGGTACCGGAGAATTGGCCGCCGAAATCCAGTCCAAGCTATCCTGAAACGATCAAATCTTACTACATCGCAAGCAACGAACGATGCATTCGAACATCATCTCATATACTCTTTCATAATTACTTCTTTAATCATGATCCTTTTACCGCACATACGCCTCAGGGATCTCATTTCCAATTCAAGTTTTATTTCGTCCTACTCTCTGTAACATACATCACTCTTTGTCATTTATTTCAATTAACTGATTTGCTTTCAATTAATTCACTGACTACGCGATTAAAACAGCAACGACATCTTGCTATTTCAATTTTTAGTTTAAAACGATATTTTACCATAATTTAGAAACTGGCATGCATTATAAAATGTTATGTATAAAACATTCGAAATACCGAAATGTTATTATGACCACCCTGTATAGAGCTGTAACGGACGATAAGTTGATACAATTTGCTTATAAAATAATGAAATATTATTTATTTGTTGCATTTTCCATGAAAAATTTGTATCGTTCTCTACAGTGTACATCTTTAGGCACTGTGTGTGTTGAAATATCCCGGAAAAACACTAAAATAACTTTGTAGATAGCAAAATCACAAGTGAAGATATTTACTTTTGTTTGCGCTAACAAACCAATGTATGGTATAAAAGCAATCACGTGATCATCCCGCTGTGCTGCCATTGGCTGTTTGGTCTGTTAGAGTAATACGCCCGTAACGGAGAGTTAGCATTTCACACATGGGCTAAGAAATGGCTTGGATGTTGGATACATTTATATGAAATTTAATTTAACGGCCGGCTTAAAAATGAGGGTCATTTTGGCCAACGTGTGGATGTTGGATAAACACGCTTGAAATATTGTTTAATTTTGGTGGACTTAATACAAAAACACATTAAAAATACATATTGATTTTATTCACTTGTAACGTATAAATAAATGCTTTCTGAGTACAACTGCTACTTAACTTAATTTCGCCAAAAATGGTCTGTTGGATAAAAACGAACTAGAGCGACGTTTTCACTATCATTTAGAGAATTTCTTCCGGAAAATGTATGTACATAAAACATGCAAATTATATTGCGCCCCTGAGGTGATAGCTCACAAAAGCGGCGCTATAAAAATTGTCCAATATTATTATTTGTAGAAAGTAGAGAAAACTCGATGTTTTTTAATCAAGTCGTAAAAATCTATATTTTCATTCGCTACATTGCTAACATTGGCTAAACCTTGTGAGATACATCAAAATAATGTACAACGGAATTGTATATCTTAAAAAGGTCTGGAAGTCCGCGATGGCATGTGTCTATCTCCAAAAGTTAACCCCCAGAACGCCGGGTACAAGTCAGAGAGTAAAAATTAAAGTAAAAACAATCAGATCCATGAGTACAAGAAGGAATCAGGATTAGTAATGAAATCTCCCTTTGCCAGATCTGATATCTCAATATGATCGTGTAGGTGGAACCAATGAATGAGAAAACGTTATTTTCTAAATGTTTCCAAAGTTAGGTAAAGTCTGCTAGTAGCCATAAAGTAGAAAACGTTTTTTTTAAAGTAAATTATGGTTTTCTTTATTCAAAATTAAATAAGTGATGACGTTTAAGTTTTTTAAGTCCAATAATTTTCCCAAAATTGACAGTTGTACAGAGGATAGTTTCTATCTAAATTATTTAAATCGCAATATTTGAAAGCAAAATTAACTAAGTATATTATTTTGTTGTGAATTCAAAAAATATCATTTGTAATAAGACAAAGACAAATACAAAATTAAACTAAATATTAAAATAACAAGTGATTTTTGGCAAAAAATTTAAATGAAAAAAGAAAATCGGTTATCAATAGAAAATATCAGAAACTTGTTAAAAACATTTGAAAATTATCCATTCATTAATTAAAATCAGAAATTAAATTTAAAATTGGTAAACTTTAACAAAATGTGGACGAGGAGTATTTTGATTTTGGTATGTTTATTGGCATTTCTGGTATCGGTGAGAACATACGATGTGCCAGAAATTGTCAGGTCCTTGGAGCTGGAAGGAGTTCCCTTCGAGAACCTTCCGACACCCGAAGAACAGATGTTTCGCTTGTCAGAGGAGGAATTTTAAGACTATTTCGAGTTTTGGATGCACCTCAAAAGGCAGAGCCCGACGGGTTTGCCACACGTTCGAGGTTGGTAGCAATAACGTGATTGATAAGTTGGTTTTTCAGGAGGTCCTGAAGAAAATAATTTCACCCAGGGGCTACATCATCTTTGAGGGTGGTCTGTGGGGGGGTCTTTTAATGAAAGGAAAAAGGGGTGGGTAAGAATCTAGGGATCAGTGCGTCCAAGAGTGTCGAACATTTAAATCAATCCCCCCCGCTGCGGTGTAAGACAAGGGTCTCCCTAAACCAGCCTCTCCCGATCCCAGGCGCATCCGCCGCCAAGACCTAAACACACCTCGTCAAATCACTAAACGCAACGAACCACTTGGTGTGGACCTACGGCAAAGGTTTATAGTGATTTGTTTTGGGGGTATTGTGCCGTGTTGCGCTACTTCCTTATTTAGTAATCTTGTAATCTGATTAAACATCTGCCCTTATGATGAACACTGCAACGCTGTCCGAAACGTTGGCTAAAGAAGGAGGTAGCGCAACACGCCATAATAACCGGGCCCTTTACACCTTATGATAACTAGATGGAGCCCCCGTGGCTGAGCTGATCACTTGACATTATATGTTTTTCCTTCTCAGAAGCTCCACTCCTTCTTTCTTTGAAAGACCCTCCAGACAAAGTTATTCTTACCGCATGAGGAAACCCTATCAAGTGCCCCCCACTGTTGAATTTGGCAGTTACCTCTGGTCTGGAGCACCAAAATACCTATAAAAACCCTAGACTGCTGAAACGGGCGGTCCGTAGATTCGGTCACAGATTCCCCTATCTTAAAAAACGGATCGCAACCTTTAGAGCAAAGGCGTTAAGTAGGTATGCTGTCCTCGTTCTACCGGAATTACAATTGAAAATGCTCTGAGGATCTAGCGCTGATGATCTCTTCATCACCCGCGGCCAACACATTGCCATTTGTTACATGAGAACGGGTCACTTATACGACTCGGTCTTGAGTTCAACAACTTGGCTGAGGAACGATTTGCCTGCTTCTGTGTTTCCTCCCTTCTACAACATGGATCTTTTCAAGACCCACGTTCGCTCCTTCCTCTCCTCCAAAAAACCCTCCACACAGCATTGATGACATAGGCCCTAAGGAATAAATTTCTCTCAGTGTGTTCCTACTTAATTTTTTGTGCCTCTCCAACACCATAATTTGTTGACGGTTCCAGCCCGATGCTCCGTACTACTTCATAGCTTCAATCCGTCCCGGCCGCAACCTGTTTACGTCTCCAACGGTTCTCTGCTAACTACCAACGGCAACGGGTATCTGGTGTTCCCGTACGGTGGTGCAGTCACCGTTGCTTGTCCAGGAAGCTACCTAGTGCACCCCAGTGCCACCGTGCTGAAGACGGAGGCGGTGAGACACTCAATCCAACCTCACCAAAATTAATATTACATAATATAACATAAACTAAACTATCCTAGCTTCACTTAACCTTAAGTTAAGATTACCATGTCTCTAGCGCTTTCCTGATGCACCCATTGCTAAAGACGGAAGCAGTAAGTGTCTTGGTGGGCGGTGAAAGACACATCCCAACCTATTTTAACATGATATCACATAACCTTACAACCTCACCCAAACGAAACTATCCTAGTATCACTTAACATAAAGAATACCATGTCTCCAACGATTTCCTGGTGTTCCTGAGATCCATTGCTAAAGATGGAAGCAGTAAGTGACTTGGGGGCGTTGGAAGACACATCCCAAACATTACATAACATCACCTAACCTTACCTAAAAATAATGCACCGTGCAGAAGACGAATTTCAGCGAAAATAAATCCAATCTAACCTAATTTCACCTAACCAAAATATGTCCAAAAGTTTGCAGCTTAAGAATTTTAATTTTGTCTCCGAAAACCTTTATTTTATTCAAATTTATTTAAACATGTTGATTTCATTTTATTCCGACATTCTGAAATTTTGCACACTTGACTTTCAAAACAAGAGGAAAGTCACTGTCTACATTAGATTTCTAAAAAAATTTAATAAAGCCCAGGAATTCAAATAGTTGACAGATGTATGTTATTATTATTTGTAGTAATAAGTATTGCCTGTACAAAGTGTCTAAATATTTAGTGAGTGTTCCGTGCTGACCCCAATATGTAATTAGTAGCACTTGTTCAGGTCTTCCTTTGCACTGGAGGGACGTTGTTCTCCAGTCCCAGCTGGCTTCCCTCGCCAGCCGATTTCAACTCCTTGTCCTGCTTCGCCGACCCGTCTGCCTTGGAGATTCAAGCCGGCGCATGTGACGGCGGGGACTTTGCCGTCAGCGTCGGGCTAAACGTATCCGGCTCACTCCACGAGCTTTACTCGAGCTGCTTCCAGCGCCGGGAATCCCAGCCGTCGTACGTGACGTACAGGCAGGAGCCCGAGAACGCGGACTTCATGATAAAGGTGCCGCGGCCATTCTTCATCCAAGGTGAGGTGGGGAGGGCAAGGTCAAAGAGGGAAGGGAAGGATTTGTTTTAAAATTTTCTACAATAATTACTAGGAAATCAGAATAAAACAAATCACACTTAGAAAGATATATTTTTTCTTTCAGACCAGAAGTTCTTCACAGACCTCGACATGAACCGCCTCTTTTCGCGCAGCTCTCAGCTAGCCGCCTTCGACTACACGCTTGGCTCTGGCATGGGTAACCAGTACATTAGCAATTCCAACTTTATCAACCGTGGCCACCTGGCGGCTAAGACGGACTTCTCCCTGGCCGCCGGGCAGAGAGCCACTTTCTCCTTCCTCAACGTGGCTCCGCAGTGGGAGAACTTCAACGGGGGTAATTGGAATACTCTAGAGCAGGTAATTTCTCTTTCATTGTAGCCTCTTGGTGAACTTCAATGCGGGCAATTAGAACACCCTAGAGTATGTGACTTCTCTTTCAATGTATTCCCTTTGTGAACTTCAACAGGGGTAATTGGAACCTTAACGGGGTCAATTGGAACACTCTAGAGCAGATGATTTCTCTTTCAATGTGCCTAGTCCCTTGGTGAACTTCAACAGGGGAAATTGAACATTCTATAGTAGGTTACTTTTCTTTCAATGTAGCACCTTGTAACATGATAAACGAATACGAAAGGTTTGGGTTTTTTCCTTCATTTATCTTTACTTTTCTTTAATGTTCTATTCATAGAATAAAGAAAAAAAGTAGTCTTGCCTTCCATTCAAATTAAAAATTGTAACATTTGTCGCCATTGACTTTTGGTTCTTATCCATTTTAGTCTCTCTTACGGGTCATTTAGCCTGACCTTAAATATCATCATCCCATTTGAATTTCGTAATCATGGTTAAGCACAGTTTTGCCTATTTATTAAAACGACTTCACTTTCATCTTTTCCAGGACCTGAAGAGGAGGATTGCTCGCCAAGGCGCCAGGACGAAGATCTATACCGGCACCCTGAGGATACTGAAGTTGCGGGACCACAGAGGTAATCTGCAGAATATGTACCTCAGTCCGGAAGATATGAAGGTGCCCATTCCTCTCTGGTTCTATAAGGTAACATCAAACTTTACAGCAAATCATTTCTTTTCCATATAAACACTACCTTGGTATACAGAAAACAGGAACGCTAAATATGCACTTTTTATTTTTAAAATACTTTGCATTAATAATAATTTAAATGACACCGTTTTCAAGGGCACTGATTAAATATATATACCTATATTATTTTTTATTATATATAAGTGGGTACAGTAATATAATATGAGTACATAAAAAAATATATTTTCATTACAAAATATATTTATGTTCGCAATCTCACCAATGAAGAAACTGGTTGTTGTGCTTGGTGAGAGAGTTACACTAATTATAAGAAAAATAGAATATCATTATGCTATAAGTAAGTATATATATGATAGGAACAATAAATAAAGAGACAAAATCTAAATACAGTGGAGATGAGTATAGACTGATAATAAATATCAATGAAGGGAAAAACAGGCAATTATTTAGTTAATTATTTCTGAAAGAGTAACTTTAGTTTTAGTTTAAGTATGTTAATATCCTTTATTTTTTTTTATTTCAATCGGAAGGTTGTTGAAATACTTTATTCCTAAATATTTATAGTTATTTTGCATTTGTTTGGTATTACATTTTGGAATTTTGATATTGTATTGATATCTTTTAGATAAGTGGGTTTCAAATTTTGTGATTATATTATCTTTATAAATTTGGATAATTATTGCATTTTTCTCTCTTATTCTCTCTCTTATTTCTGTATATCCTAACATTGAAATCTAAAGAAATATGGCTACCATAATACGGGCATGTGCCTATTATGGTGGTTGTAGAAACAAAAAACCGTAATCATTTAAATTTTTATGATTAAAGAAACACAAAATTTTTTTTTTTAATAATTAATACTAGAACTACTGACTTAAAACTACTGACTTACATCTAAGACTTATATCAAATGACTTATGACTAAGATAATAATGAGAAGTAAATATTTCAGTTTCTGGAAATAGAAAATAATGCATTTTATTAGTTACTAACTGACGTGAACCCGGCGTTGCTAGACTTTTATCTACTATCTGTAAATATAATATCCATAACCTTCCGGAAGAAATGGTCTATTTTAGAACAGAGGTTCCCAAAGTGGTCTATATGGATCCCCAGAGGTCGATATCGGCTTGCTGGGGATCTATGTCAGCGGGAATAAAACTTGGGGGTCCACAAGATTCAAATGGGGATGCATACGAGCAGACCCCCATTTACCTCAAGTCAACATTTAGTAGTTATATAAATGACACAATAGACCTAACACAAATATAATAGACTGAGAAATTACTTATTTGATATTTGTATTTTTATATTTCGTAAGGTTTTCAATTGAGGTTTATAAATATAGTCTACGTTCCTTTTCTCGTCAGAATTAATATATTCAAGCAAAACATTGCACATTGGAAGCCACGAATTTTCCTAGTTCTCCAACTTGTTTTTGAAAAACGTCCAGGACGTTTAACATTTAAATGCACTTCACACAGAATTCAAAACTAAGTTTGAAGACATTTTGACTAAATGACTGGAAATCGAACGTTAAAGAATAGGATATCATGTGACAAGAAGAACTGACCGTAATAATCACCGACAAGAAGAACTTAAGGGGCAGTTCTGTAGGGCCAGTTACAGAAATAAATTTCCGTTTCTTATCCTGCTTCATTTTTATTTGGTGTAATACCTCACGAGGGCACCCCTGTCTGCACAGTGTAAAGATAGAGGAACTATACCGCCACCCGGTTGTTGGACAGTCAGGGGATGGGAATCTTCTTACGAAAAAGAGAAATGATTATCACATGGGACGTTAATAGTTTTTGGAAAATTCAATATTCGGCAGACAGGGGGGGTCTATGGAAAAAAATATATTTGGCAAGTGGTCTACGGGGAAAAAATGTTTGAGAACCTCTGGTTTAGAAGAACTAAGCGGAAGAACAGACAGATGCAGGTAGTGACTTTGTTTTATATTATTTAAAGATACCAATGTATTGTCACGATTACGAATTTACTAAAAGCTTATCAGGAAACCAGCCTGTAATCCTGTTTTCAGTTCATTATGATTCGGGATGCTCCAGAATGGACCTTCTTCGCGGATGGGGGATAGAGGGCTACCACACCATATAACTCCCTTGATCGTACGGGGACTCGTTTCTGCGTTTAGCGGCACGCACATGTTGTCGAAGTTTTTTATAATGCTACCAATATTCATATTTCTTTTCAGTTGGTGTACGACCGTGCCAACAACAAGTCGGTAGTATTCCTCGGCCTGAACAATCCTTACGTCACGGCAGAGCAGGCCGAGCAGGAGCTGGAGCCGTGTCGCGATGTCTGCGCAGGCAATTCCGCCTTTCGCTGGCTGACCTGGCAGCCGCGCGACATGAGGCGCGGTTACTCCATCTGCTGCGAAGTCGGCATCTTCCGGAGGGCCGTGCGGCATTTGCCAGACTTTGCGGCAGGTGAACTATTCACGTGATGGATTGTTTGATTTAAATAAACAATAATGAAGTATTCCTAAATTTTGAAAAATGCCCGTATCGAAAATCCTATCATGCATCAAAACATTATTCTAAAAAGAAGCAAAATTGACCTTGGTATTATTTTTGATAGTAAATTAACTTTTGCTCCGAAAATAAATGATATAAATAACAGTGCAATGATATGTTTGGTGTTTATTTTGAGGACAGTGAATAATAATTTAAATGAATTAATTCATTAAAATTATTATTCACTGGGTTGGTGAGAAGCAATCTAGACTATAATTCGACAAACTGGGTTCCACTGAATAATATTCAACAACTAAATATAAAAATATAAAGAGAGGGCAGCGTAAATTTGTAACATTTATTAATTACTAGTTGACGTGTACCCGGCGTTGCTGGGGGTTATTCTTAGGAGATAGACATTTGCCATCCTGGACTCTTTTGTAGGCCTTTTAAAGAAATACAATTCCGAAGCAGATTATTTTGATCTATCTCATAAGGTTTAAAAAGCGTTAGTAATTTAAGCGCCAGAAAATATTTTTTTACGACTTGACCACAAAATTTCGACTTTTCTTTACTTTATTTAAATATATTACTAATTTGTTACATACAAAAACCTTTCGGAAGAAATTTTCTAAATGAAAATGAAAATCCAATTCAAATCCGTTGCGTATTTTAAAAGAAAGCGCATAAACAGACACACGCGAATTGTGACTGTTTAATACTATTTAGAGATAAATTAGACCGACCGACTTATCATCAAGGCGCACTGTTGGCACCTAGCATCGTGCTACCTACCTTATATCCTTTCTAAAATTATTGTGACCTATCTACCCAACTCCTCTTCCCTCCTATGCCGACTTTAGTTGAGTTAAAATATTCGTCCTGTCAACATCGTTTGATTACGGAGCCCCCTTTATCGACCGTGTCGAAAATTCAAAGCCATCGTGAGCTCGCGCGTGGTGAAATTTGTGAATTGTTGTGAACCAGCGCAAAGAAGGATTGAAAACCGTGGAAGAATAGAAAGGGGTAAGTCGGCATTCTGAACCTTTTCCATTTCCTATGATTCCGCGTTGCGACGGTGCTATATCCGTCCCCAACATTGGTCCTTCGAGCCAGATAATTTATATTAATTGAAAAAATTGTGGTTAATTTAATTATTTCAAGGTTAAATTGTTCATAAAAGTTGATGTGTAAAATTCGCGTCAGCCGTGCTGTTCGCGAAAATTGCCTGTAGGTAGTAAAAAATACTTAACTGGTGACAAATTTGTTAATATTTAAAATAAATTGTTGTATTCACTCGGCATTTTTGTGCAGATTAATTTCTCAAAACAACGGCTGAGAAAAAAGTACTTTTGTTGCAATCCCGACGTGAGCGAATAGTATCTCGTATTCGTATTACGCAAGAGCTCATAACGAGCACTTATGATGATAGTAAGAAAAAAGATACGTTTCTTGCTAGATGTGAAAAGTTAAAAAATTGGTTAGAAGAATTTGAATCAGTTCAAAACGAGATTGAGGAACAATTACTGTCATTAGACAAGATTACAGAAATGTCGGAACTAGGAAACATTGCGAATAATGTTGATTCAATGTATTTCGAGATCATGCAAATGAAAAGCGTTATCACTAGTAATGATGAAAATTCAATTCCTAAAACGGCAAGTAATTCGGTGATTCGTGCACCAGTGATAAAGTTGCCTACTTTTGATAGTAACATTAAAAGTTGGTGCTCATTTCATTCATTATTTAAAAGTCTTATACATGACAGCAATGCATATACGAATGTAGAAAAATACCATTATCTTTTATCGGTAATTACAGGGCCGGCACTGGCACTTATACAATCATTGCCTCTTATCGAAGAGAATTATGACATTGCCTGGAATATTCTGGTAAATCAATACCAAAATTCTAGAATTCTTTTCACGCATTATGTTGATGAAATTCTTAATTTCAAAATATTACAAAACGAGTCTGCGTCAGGTATAGCGCGGTTACTCAGTACGTTTCAAGAGAATTGCGCCGCTATAAAAGCGATGAATATAGAAAATATCTTTGATAAATTTGTTGGTCATATTATGATGCGATCGATGGATCTGACTACTAAACGTCAATTTGAATCCAAATTGCCCGGTGAAGAGATTCCAGGGTTGGATTCATTTTTCGAGTTTCTGAGAAATCAAACGCGTATTTTAGAAATGTTATCTCCACATACTACAAAAGAGAAAAAAGGTTCGTTTAAAACGTTGTTATCTGCCAATAAGAATTATAATAACCTTAATTGTCCATTATGTAAAGGTGCACATTTTCTTTACAAATGTGCATCTTTTACATCTTTGTCCCCATCAAAGGAGGGACAAAATTAAAACTTTAAACCGTTGTTTCAATTGTTTGAAACAACACCATGTAAAAGATTGTGTATCAAAATTTACATGCCAGGTTTGTAAGAAAAAACACCATTCAATGTTGCACATTGCCGCCGAACCATCGGGCGAAAATGAACTTAATAATTCAAGTGCAGCCCTGGCCGCAACAACGATTCCGAGCGTTTCTACCGTTTTGTTAGGAACTGTACAACTTGAGGTCCGAAATCAGTATAATGATTATATACCTATCCGCGCCGTCGTGGATTGTGGGAGCCAAGTCTCTCTGATTACGGAAAGATGTACTCAGCTCTTGGGTTTGTCAATTAAAAAACATCGTATTTCACTGAACGGTTTAGGAAATTCTAGTATAAATTCTTGTCATGGAAAAACAAAATGTTTTATAAAACCTCGAAATAAAAAAGGGCCTATTCTTCAATGTCAAACTGTCGTGATTACAGAAATCACTTCTAATCATCCGTCATATGATTTACCATCGAGTGGAACGTCACAATTTAAAAATTTAAAATTAGCTGATGAATCATATTACATGTCGGGCAAAATAGACCTTTTGTTAGGAGCTGACGTATACTTGGATATATTTAATAGTGGCCATGAAATAATTCACGGCTCTCCATGTGCTGTAAACAGTGTATTCGGTTACATTATAATGGGGAAGATGGAAAATTCGTCATTTCAAACGCCTTCGTCTTTATTTGTTGAAACAAATTCGTTAAGCAATACTCTTAGAAAATTTTGGGAAATTAAAGAAACACCTTCAATTGTGACGAGTAATCCGGACGACGAATTAGCCGAAACAATCTACGCTTCAAATCACTATCGAGAATGTGATGGTAGATATGTTGTACCATTATTAACAAAATCTGAAATTATGCCTTCTCAAAATTCCTTAAAACTTGCAGAATCGCGATTGAACAAACTAGAAATTCGTTTTAAAAGGGATCCCATGTTAGCAATTAATTACGGAAATTTTATACAAGAATATGAGGGTCTGGGACACATGACACGGGTACCTCGGAATTTAGATGCATTCTATTTACCTCATCATTGTGTTTTGAATCCTGACAGTAAAACTACAAACCTACGTGTGGTTTTTGATGGGTCGGCAAAAACCCAACCAAATAACTTATCTCTAAATGACTTATTATTGAACGGTCCAAAATTGCAAACTGAAATTCCACGTATGATTTTAAATTTTCGTTTTCATAAGTATGTATTTACAGCTGATATTTGTAAGATGTATAGGCAAATATTAATTATTCCATCTCAGCGTAAATTCCAAAATATTTTGTGGAGAGAATCTCAGAATGAACCGTTATTGATTTCGAGTTACAAACTGTAACGTACGGGTTGTCTAGTTCACCATTCTTGGCCATTCGTACCCTTCGTCAGCTAGCACAAGATGAAGGATCAAAGTATCCTGATGCTGCCAAGGTTCTATGCGATGATTTTTATGTAGATGATTTGGTAACAGGGACAGAAACGATTAGCACAGCCCTCAGACTAAAACAAGATATCATTGGATTGTTAAATCTTGGGAATTTAGAACTTAGTAAATGGCAATCTAATACACCTTCACTTTTGGATCACGTTTCGCAAGAGCACCAGCAAGATGGTCATTCTTTTGATAACGCCGGAACTGATCAAATTGTTAAAATATTAGGCATTCAGTGGAGTCCAACGACTGATAATTTTACCTACAAGGTCGATCTACCTTCTAATAAGATATGCACAAAAAGAACAATTTTATCAACGGTAGCTCGTTTATTCGACCCACTTGGGATCATCACCCCAGTGACATTTTTCGCAAAATGTCTATTACAGGAACTATGGAAGTTAGGTGTCGATTGGGACGATCGTGATGTTCCACCACATATTCATAATACGTGGAGTAAATTTGTAAGTCAACTTTCATTACTTCGAACATTGAATATTCCTAGATATTACAACACGGTGATGACAAGTCGTCTTTTCCTCGTAGGGTTCTGTGACGCTTCACAATTGGGTTATTCATCAGTAGTATATTTATTAGAGCGGAGTAGCAATACCACTCACATCTTAATGGGAAAATCGAAGGTCGCTCCTTTGAAAACCCTGTCAATTCCACGACTAGAATTATGTGGGGCCGTTCTTCTCACGAAACTTGTAAAGTATATTATGTCATCTGTAAAGTTTGCCGAACAAATAGAAAACGTTTTTCTATTTACAGATTCGACTATTGTACTAGCGTGGCTAAAAACGCCGCCATATTTATTGAAAACATATGTCGCTAATAGGGTTGTACAAATACTGGAAAATACACCAAATGCTGTTTGGAAGCATGTTGTCTCGGAGGAAAATTGTGCCGATTCTGGTTCAAGAGGGCTTTTCCCAGCAGACATTATATCACACCCTTTGTGGTTTACGGGACCAAAATGGCTTCACCAACCAATAGCACTCTGGCCTTGTTCAGCTGTGTACAATCAATCTGACGGAGAAATACCAGAACTCAAAACATGCAACCTTAAAACGTTTGTATCATCTCAAATAGTACCTAATTCGATTATTAGTAAATATTCTTCATTTTATAAATTGCAACGCGTCGTCGCTTGGATAATACGTTTCGTAAATAATTGTCAGAAACGTCCTGGTAGTGGAAATTCAAACTCGACTTATCTAAGTTCTCGCGAATTAAATGATTCGCTTATGAAAATCGTACGCATTGAACAGGAAACGTATTTTTCTGTTGATATACGTAATATGCGAAATGGCAGTCCATGTTCAACGCAAATTCAAAACTTGAAACCGTTTCTTGATAGCCACGGTATTATCAGGGTGGGCGGTCGACTCAAGTATTCAAATTTGTCATATGAAAGTAAATTTCCGATCTTACTTCCGAAAATCTGTCATTTAGCTTATTTAATTATAGATTATTATCATAAACTATATCTTCATGTTGGGCCACGAAGCCTTCAATTCACTTTTCAGCGTAAATTTTGGATAGTGGCTGCACGGAATAAAATTCGCTCACAACTGTCGAAATGCATTGTCTGCTATAAAATGAAATCTTCGGTGCTACCTCCCCTAATGGATGATTTACCTCCCTCTCGAGTGCAACAAAGCCGTGCTTTTTCTCGAGTTGGTGTAGATTTCGGAGGACCTTTCACCTTGAAAGATCACAAACGTAGGGGAGCAAAAACGTCAAAGGGTTATTTATGTCTATTTGTATGTATGGCGACCAAAGCAGTTCATTTAGAGATCGTGTCTGATTTATCTTCTGAAGCATTTATTGCAGCCCTTAGCCGGTTTACAGATCGTCGAGGGTTATGTTCTGAAATCATAAGCGATAACGGAACCAATTTCGTCGGTGCAAATCGGTACCTACTCGGTATAAATAAATTCTTGGCATCACAGCGTGATGTTATGTCTAATCATCTAATTCAGAGCGGCATTATTTGGTCTTTTAACCCTCCAGCGAGTTCTCATTTTGGAGGCTTATTTGAGGCAGGGATAAAATCTGTAAAATACCATTTAAAACGGGTGATAGGTGAGACCGTTCTAACTTATGAAGAATTTGCGACAGTTCTCACTAGAATTGAGGCCATCCTCAACTCCCGCCCTTTGTGTTCAATGAGCTCAGACCCCGAGGATGTGAATGGACTCACCCCGGGCCACTTTTTAATCGGTGGATTCCTACTAGGTTTGCCTGAATATGACTTTCTTGACACCACGTCTAATCGTTTAAGTAGGTGGCAACATCTCCAAAAGATGTCGCAACATTTCTGGAAACGTTGGCATTTAGAATATTTAAATACGCTTCAACAACGATCAAAGTGGTGCAAAATTAATCCAAACATTAAATTAGGTCAATTAGTGTTAATAAAGGACGATCGTCTTCCACCGATGAAGTGGGTATTAGGACGAATTATCCACGTTCATCCCGGTAAGGATGGAATAGTTAGGATAGCTACTGTTAAAACTCAATCTGGTTCCTTGGTTCGACCAGTGATAAAGCTTTGCCCGTTACCGGAAGAATAAAATTATTATTAGTGATAATTCTTGAGATATACATCTAAAATAGAATACGTTTTCATTTTCCAGTTTTGTTACGTTTTATTTTTATTTTATTTACCATTGGGAAGTATATATATTTTTTTGTTGTTGTTTAGATGTCTATACTCTAATTCTCGTTTTGTTTCTTACTCAGATTCTAGACCAAAGGAGTTATTAGCAATTTTAAATATTTTTCAAAACCAAATTTTTTGTTATGGTCCAGGAACCATTCTTCGAAAAGTTATACTTAATTTAGTAAAAGTTTTTTTTTTATTGTTTTCTGCGAGGCATTACGGATACAACTTGAATGAACAATTTACCTATGTATATATTTAAATTTACCTTTTATTAAATTTTGTATCATAATTATTAATTTGTTCAAATTAGGTGGGCGGAAATGTTGGCACCTAGCATCGTGCTACCTACCTTATATCCTTTCTAAAATTATTGTGACCTATCTACCCAACTCCTCTTCCCTCCTATGCCGACTTTAGTTGAGTTAAAATATTCGTCCTGTCAACATCGTTTGATTACGGAGCCCCCTTTATCGACCGTGTCGAAAATTCAAAGCCATCGTGAGCTCGCGCGTGGTGAAATTTGTGAATTGTTGTGAACCAGCGCAAAGAAGGATTGAAAACCGTGGAAGAATAGAAAGGGGTAAGTCGGCATTCTGAACCTTTTCCATTTCCTATGATTCCGCGTTGCGACGGTGCTATATCCGTCCCCAACACGCACAATGACTAATTTTTTATTTATTTTTATTCAGGATGTGGGGAGGTTAGTGCAATCCCACACGTCCCATATACATATATTTTTATTATTTTTTAAAAAAACATGACATATTACATATTACAGTGATCTTTGGCTGTCCAACTAGGAGATTACCTGTTTTAGGACAGTCAGAAATAGGCATATTTAAGCGATTCATGTTTAGTCTAGTCCTAGTGTATTGACTTTAACTTAGTTATTGCACTGTATAATATAATATATATACATATTTTTTGTACAGTAGGTATGTGAAATTGTAGTAGTGATTAATAATGTGCCCCAAGTATTTCACGTTCGAACATGTATTTATTTTTGCCTCGTTAAAGTATACGGGGAGCATCTTACTTGTATCTTGACTTTTTCCGTGGTGGGACGCAATCAATTCCGTCTTCTTCGGGTTGCACATCATATTATGCTGTTTTCCATATTCTTCACAAGTGTTTAGCAGTAATCTTAATCCCTTGATCGACAGAGCTAGGAGGATCATGTCGTCCGCGTAGCTTATATGATTCATACATAATATACTGTTATCACGACAGCCCGCTCTGATGTCCAGGCGACTTAACAACTCGTCCATGTATACATTAAATAGAATGGGGGACATACACCCTCCTTGCCTTACTCCTGACCTGAAATATATCGATTGGGAGTATGTTCTTGCCCACCGTACAACATTTTCCTGCTGGGATTGCCATCGGGATAGTGTGTTTATAAATAAGAGAGGTATATTCCTAGCTTTCAAATTATCCCATAATATTTTATGACAGACCCTGTCGAAGGCTTTACTTAGGTCTAAGAAGCACCCGTATACGGTAGTTTTTCGTTTCTTGTAAAATTCTATTATTTGCTTTGCAGCCTTCAGACCCTCTTCCCTCGTAGGACCTTTAGGGAACCAAAGAGGAGTGGAGAGAAGATATGAAGCCACCTTCGCAAACTCTTCCCTCGTAGGACCTTTAGGGATCCAAAGAGGAGTGGAGAGAAGATATGAAGCCACCTTCGCAAACTCTTCCCCTGTGGGGCCTTCACGCAACCAAAGGGGAATGGAGAGGAGATATGAGGCTCTCTTCCCTTGTTGGGCCTCCAGGGGACCATAAGGGATTGGAGAAGAGATATGAGACCTGGGAAGACACATTTTGGAACCAGAAGACATAGCCACTTATCCAATGACAACCCTGGTGAACTTTATGAAAGGAACTGTTAAAGGAATGAGGTAAAATGGGAGATAGCACAATGGGCCTATGGCCTAAGTGCTCACGGGAACTACACTGTATCTGCTCTGTAAATAAATAAACATAGTCAACAATAAACCATTCATATTTATTTGACCAACATCAACAATGTTATTAAATATTACTACTCTACTACTTTCGTGATACCTTAAGTACCTCTCTTGTACTCATATTATATCCCAAATCATAATCTGACAAGAAATAAAATCTTGAAACCGTGGATCACTCAAGGTCTATTAAATTCAATAAGAAAAAAAGTAAGCTGTGCAAACAAACAATTAATTTCCCAAACGACAGAGAATTAGATTGTAATTACAAAATATATAAAAATAAACTAACGCAACTAATTAAAATCAGTAAAGATGACTACTACAGACATAAAATAATATGTTCTGAAAAAAACCCTAAAATAATCTGGCAAACAATCAACTGTGCAATAGAAAACACTAAACAAAAACAGTCAAACAATGAAATTAAATATGAAAATGACGTCATAATAAATGCCAAAGAAAATCCAAAAAAATAAGCTAATGTTTTCAACTCCTTTTTCGCAATAGTGGGACAAAAGCCAAACCGAAAAAATTAATATGTCAAAGGGATCGAAAACACTACCAATTATTAAAAATACACAAAAAATAAACTCACAATTCCGTTTTAAAATGATCAGAAAAACAGATATTTTAAATATAATTGAAAGTATGAAAGAAGGGTCGTCTCCTGGTTATTACAATATAAGAGCACAAATTTTTAAATCTATTAAAAACAATGTGACAAAACCATTAACTCACCTAATTAATATAAGTATTAAAAATAGAATATTTCCATCTAATTACAAGAAAACAATTATTTCACCTGTATTTAAAACTGGAAATACCCAAAATGTAACAAATTATCGACCAATTTCCCTCATTTCTAATATAAGTAAAATATTTGAAAAAATTGTAAAATCTCAACTAATGGAATTTGTTGAAAACAACGAAATACTTCACGCCAACCAATATGGATTCCGAAAAGCGCGAAGCACACAAGATGCAATAGGGAATTCTCGTGCATTTTGTAAATAATTTATTTCAATAAAGATAATTTTTTTTTTTTTTTTTCCATTATTTCTGGCTTTCACCCTTTAAGGGTGTTCTTGGCCATCATTTGAAAATATTGAGAAATGAAAGGTGAATTAAAATATTAATTTTATTTAAAGAGGCAAATTTCAAAATTATAATGTAAATTAGAGTCGAGTTCAAACTTAGAAGAGATGAGATGTTGAATGGAGGGGAGGCAATTTTAGATAAGGCTTGATAGAAGAGAGGATATTTGTTTAGAAAGGGACAACCAAAAAATATGTGATCTAAAGTTCCCACTTCTAGACCACAGAATGTACAATCTGGGGAGAATTATTTTATTATGTGCCTCTTTTTTTTCTTTTTTTTTAAATGCATTTTCCATTTTTTGTAGTTTTTTTAAAAATTGCGTGCTATTTCGGTTCTGAAAACGGTCATGCGCCATTTTGACCGCTCCGTCACAAGTGCTACGTCACACCTTTGCCACCGCCGCGCCGCCGCCATCGGTTTGCAGGATCTACTCAGGCCGGTCAACAGTGACGTTATCGTTCGCCCTTGAACGCTTGATCAATCACCGGGTGTTTTTAGCTGCATTGAAATATTTCGTTCGCGCCTGTTTTTAAAGTCATTATAACTTTAATAAATGATTTTTGAAAATTATAAAAACTATGTATTCTTGTGTCTGAAGTGTTTCTACAAGTGAATAATTAATAATAAGTGATTTTTTGGTGTGAAGAGAATTCCCTATTGCAAATCTCGCATCACGTATATACATGTGTTGGTATTTTTATAGATCTGAGAAAAGCTTTCGACAGTATATCCCACACAAAATTTATGGAAAAATTAGATAATCTGAACATCAAAAAGAATGAAATAAATTGGATAAAAAGCTACCTAGAAAATCGCCCTCAAATTGTCAAAATAAACTATGTATACAGCGATGAAGATACGTTTGATTATGGAATTCCACAAGGTACAGTACTGTGTCCAATATTATTCATCTTATATGTAAACGGGATATTTTCTCAATCACTTCATGGTAGTATAACCTCCTTTGCGGACGATACAGTCATCATTGAAAGTGACAATACATTGGAATTAGTAAAACTAAAAGCAACAGAATACACAAATACTGTTTTGACATAAACTTCTTCTTCTTCAATGGCGCTACAGCCCATTTCGAGCCTTGGCCTCCTTTAACATGAGCCTCCACCACCCTCTGTCCTCGGCCGTCGTCTTCCAATCTGCAACATGGAGTAGTCCTCTGGCATCTTTCCTGACATCGTCCTCCCATCTCAGCCTAGGTCTGCCCGCCTTTCGTTTATCTCCCGGGTGTCCTGTTAGAACCTTCTTTGGTACACGTGTGCTTGGCATTCGGTGCACATGTCCGGCCCATCTTAGTCTTTGGAGCCGTAAATGAGTAGAGAGTCTGGGAGCTTGGTAGATGTCAAATAGCTCCTTATTGTGGCGGATTCTCCATGCCTCTCCCTGTCACACCGCTCCTAAGATTCTTCGAAGTACCTTTCTTTCGAAGGTGTCCAGCCGTTCCGCAGACTTTGCTGTCAATGTTCCCGCCTCACATCCATAGGCCAAGACCGTTCTAATAATTGTTTTATACAGGGTTATTTTGGTTTTCCTATGGACGTTTCGGGATTTGAACACTGGCAGCAACGCGAAGTAAGTGTTGTTAGCGGCTGTGATGCGCTTTCTTACTTCTACTGGGTCTTTGTTGTCCTGCGTTATGATGGAGCCCAGGTAGGCAAACTCTTCGACCACTTCAAAGTTATAGGAGTTTTTAAAATTCACTTTATCTTTTATTCTGCGGTGTGGGGTTCTGGTTTGCATCATGATTTTAGTTTTGTTTTCATTGATTTGCAAGCCCACTTCTCTTGCTGCAGTCTCCAAAGGGTCAAACACCTCTCTTACAGCCTGTAAGGATCTTCCGACAATGTTAAGGTCGTCTGCATATCCAACTATTTGAATGCTTTTGTAGCAAATGTTTGAGTCGGTAGCAATCATTGTCTTCCTCACGACGTGCTCCAGAACAATATTGAAAAGAGTGGGAGCTAAGCCATCACCTTGTTTCAGCCCCTGGGAGACGTTAAAATCCTCCGTTGTTTCACCTCCTATCCTTACTCGACATCGTGAACCAACCATCATTGCTTTTACAAGCTTGACTATTTTGGGCGGTATACCAAAATTTAGGAGTATTTCATATATTTTCTCCCTATCTATACTATACCTGTTTGAAGTCAACAAATAGTTGATATATGTCTATATCGAATTCCCAGCATTTTGTCAGGATTTGTCGAGTAGTAAAGAGTTGATCAGTGGTGGATCTCCCCCTCCTAAAACTTGCCTTATACTCTCCCACCAAGTTCTCTGAATGACGTTCTAGTCTTTCTTTCAAAATTGTTGTGAAGATTTTATACGCTGTACAAAGTAGCGATATTCCTCTGTGATTTTCACATTTCAATTTGTCTCCCTTTTTATTTATGGGGCATATTATACTAGTTTGCCACTCTTCTGGTACTCTTTCGGCGGTCCATATTTTTACTATAAGATTGTGTAGCAGGTTTTTCAGATGTTCGTTTCCATATTTATAGAGCTCTGCCATAAACTTGACATAAACTTACTATCTCTAAATAGTGAAAAAAAACTCATGTTATCCATTTGCAATAAAATCAAATGACATTCCATAAAATTTTGACATAATTATACATGATAATTAAAAAAAACATAATAAAAATAAGTGCACAATTAACTGTTCCAAATTGAAAAGTTCAAATAAAATTAAATACTTAGAGCGTAGGGAGTGTGGCGAACCCATCGCTCAGGGAGTGGAAACACGACCTGCAATAGCCATCCCAAGCTAAGGTGTGAGATACCGTGCTCAGGGCTGAATGACACTGGGGAACAGTGTCACGAACGGTTCCTCCGAGACACAAGGTCGCATCTCTTATACAGACCTTACCCCGGCATTCGGGGCTCTGCTGGGGTAGACCTTTTATTTCCCTAGATACTCGTGGGACCAAATATGGACTGTAAAAACAAAAACAACAACAACACTGACGAGGGACCTTTAAGGAACCTAGGGGGAGTGGAAGGAGGAGTTGACGCCGCCTCGGTAGACTCATCCCTCTTGGGGCCTTTGAGGAACCAAGAGGAAGTGGAGAGGAGAGATGGGACCACCCTAGTGGACTCTTCCCTTGAGAGGCCCTCTGGGAACCATAAAGAAGGACCTCCTGTACCGAGATTTATTGGTGTGTAATTTCTGAAAAGTGTGTAAACATATAACTCATGTGTTGCAATATTAAATAAGGGAATCAGAAATTAAAGAATTGCGTGAATGATAAGAACAAAATTTATTGAGTTTAATTATCAAAATACTTAATCATCTATTAAATTACTTTATCATCAAGTTAAATAGCAAGAGACTCTACATTTATTATTAAAATCAGGGCATGTTCAGATCGTTAAACAAAATCTGACTAGTGATGCGAATATACAATTCTAATATGTTAATCTGCGGGTAGTAAAAATTAAAAGGATAAGTTTCACATCTCAAATATTAATCTTGCTTGATTATATAGGGCGCCAGCTCTTCCCAATCATCTTGTGAAGAACAAATTTATAAAATTAAGGTAAACTATTTTGTGAAATCTAATTAGCATGATGACAATCGCTCACGTTTTTAATGGCGCAAATCTCTCTGGAATCTGTTCCGTGACGCACGTCCTGACTGTTGTCCGAATTCCCTAGAACTGGCTTGCAATCTCAGATGTCTATGATTAAGTACCCGGCCGTGGCTGTGTTCACAATTGCACGCTTCTTGAGTTAATTAGTTCTTCCAAGCGCTTGACACCGGAGCGAGTAGTTTCAAATCGTTACATTACTCCCTTCCCTTCAAAAAAAAAATTTCCAAAGGAAATTTGAGGCCCTCCTGGCGCCTTTACACATTTCAAGACAGGAAGCTTGCTGATCATGCCAATAGGTGATATGCTCTGGAAGAATTGATTTCAGAATGTATCCTTGAAACCAGGAAATTTATATCCAATATGAAGGTCACGTACAGGGTCCAGGTCTTGAAGGCAGAAGTGGTGATTATCAGCTTAGAGGTTTGTTTGGTGATTGTATGAAGGCGAAACTCCTCCTCCTAATCTGGCCATGATGAATTTTGAAACTGCTGGGATGAGCATCCAAAGAGTATACAGATGAAAGCCGAAGATCAATGTAGAAGAAGAAAGTTGAAGTTCAGTTTTGATAGTCTTCTTGATATTGTCCAGTGCAGATGACAGGTCCATTTTGTGTAAAGATGTCCATATGAATATGAAGTTCTTCCTTCCAATGTAGATTGTAATTGTTTTGGCCAAAAGCAGCAATGAATTCCACCGGGCAGTATATGTTAAGGTCTTGAATTTGTAGTGATGATTGCGATTTAACATTGATGTTAATTCTTGATGTTGCGAAGACTAAGCTAAACTATGAAATGGTTTACTGATGAAAATTAGAAAAAATTTTAAGTTAGAACTGATTGTTTAGTTATAAAGTTATAAATTGAAGTTTCAAAACAGCCCACCTAGATGTCACTCCTCTAAAATAGAATGATATTTTAAATATCTTTATAAATAAATTTTATTATAATTTTACTAACAAGTTATTTCAAAGTTTAAAAATTTAAGCTTTAACTGTGAAATAGATATTAAGATTTCTATATGAAGATGAACATTATTATCCTTCCCATAGATCTGAGTGAAGATAAGTTTAATCTTTGATATTGATAAAATTTGAGAAATAAAATAGCTTGTGAATAAACAAATTCTGTATTACCCCAATGTAGTATAGTATAAATCAAAATTTAAATTTTCAGTTAAAATGTAATCCGATGATGCAGTAAAATTGAATTATTCTTTTCTATTTTGTAAATCTCTAAGAATAAAGAACCAATTAACATTCCATGATTCGATCAAGAACAAGGTATTGATTGAATTATCGAATGCTAGTTCGACTTGTTGAGGTCATTCCGAGCTCAAGAATGGCCCCCGCAACCCGAAGAAGGAAGCTTTATTATCTTTAAAATAAAATTAAAAGTAAACCGACGTTGGCATATGCCACATGCATTTTTTTTTGTGTTGAGGATTTCAAATCTCTCTATTTAATTAATTTATATTTATTTTTATTCTAATTTGTAAGGATGAAAAACAACATAAAATGTGAATCCAAAAAGAAAAAAAAAAACCCAAATGGATAAAATAAGCACTACCAAAAGAAATTACATACAAAACCGTTGGCTGGGTTTCATAACTTCCTAAAGTTACTAAATAGATATTCTAAGCATCTGATTGCTATCATGTGATGAAAATAGTAACCCGATGCCAAAGATTCTGAATGAACTCTTCGGTTTGCCTTCTAACTCAATGCAACATAATAAATAGTACTAACTATAAATCATTAAATCTATTATAAGAAAATTGTAACCAATATCCAGCAGATCCTGCAAGGAATATACATACTCATTTTATACTATAGATTAATGAATGGGATAACCCAAATTAACATTAATAATTTGATAAATATAGGCACGGTATTGTACCACATGCAATTGAAAATGCACTATTTCTCCAGCTTATAGTATGTAACATCCCCAAAGGGCATAATGAAACAGAACAAGACAAAGAAACAGAACAAGACAAAGAAACAGAACAAGACAACGAAACACAAAACCCAACCGTATTCTACTATAAACTATCTTGGAGATACGCCCACCATTCCGGACTAGCAAGCGCATCTTGAAAACAGTTAATTAGGGTCAGTGGGCCGGTTGTGGCCACCTTAAGGATTTTTTCGTTTTTGAATGAGCACCAAACTTGCACATAAATGTAAATTATAATTTTTCCAACATTAATGTACCATAAAAATACTTGTCTTTAATATATGTAAATATATCCAGTAACAGTTCTTTAATTATTTTTAAATAATTTTTTTTTCATTGAACTGGACCCATGCATTAGTTGTGTCCACAATTTAATCAGTTCTGGCCACACCCGTGTGCCGGTTTTGGCCACATGAATCTATGTAGGGAACTTACATTTTTTATCTAAATTAAACACAGTAATGATTATAAATCGATGTTTATTATTCAAGTTATACAATAAACTTATAAAAAAATAAGATTTAGCGCAAATTTAGACCTGAGAGTTCGATTTCGAAAGTATAAAAAGAATTTTGCCTTTTGGTTGTACCTGCAAACAATGGTGGTGGCAATATCATTTTAATATCAATTTCAGCAACAGATGCCAAATCAGGAATTTGTGGCATTGTGAATTGGCTACCAGTGGTATTATGTTTTCTCAGGTAGCTTATCTAGAACTCATTGTCTTCGCCTTTTGAACGCAATATTTTGCCGACATAATAAAAAGTGGCTTTGGGATTCTTGAATTCAACCAGGACATAATCTCCTTCCAGGGGTGTTCGATCTAGTTCTTCGAAACCCGACGGCTTTACCTGTGGAATCCAGTCTTCGCAGTCCGAATGAGACGTATCATGCAAATTTTCTTCCTCTGACGTCTCTGAATTTTCAATGGTCGTTTTTTTTTTTTAATGTTCTTATTTATTTTTTTAGCTATTTTTTTCTGTTTTTTTTCTTCTTTTCTGTCTTTCTCCTTTTCCTTAGCCATCATAATATCTTTCCATTTATCTGATGTTAACACCGAAGGAATATACTTACTCTCTCTTTCGACTGGTAGTATTTTTCTTCTTTTCAGGCCATATGACGCATTTTTTCACTAATTCTGCGGCATTAGTCGGCATATTCAATTCTAAAACACTACAAAAAAGAAGAAACCTAATAATTTATTAAGTTAAAATATCAAAATTAGCGGATATGTACATTTTTTTAGATAATGGCCAAAACTAGTACTGTATGGGAGCCACTTGTGGCCACCAACGTGGCCACAACCCATACATTTGTATAAATTCTTGTGTCAGTAATGGCCACATCGAAAAATCATGTTTAAACAACCAATTTGCTAAAAATAACCTCAAAACATATTACTTTACCCTTTTATAATGGGTACAACTTGTTTTCAAATAAAACATCAAAAGGATTACAAATACATATTAAGATTACTTACAGTGGATTCCTTAAGGTTTTGGATAACAATCTCAATAAAAAATTCCGCAACACTTATTCGCATCGACCAAACACAAACTGTTAACAACAAGATTTATTGTGTCACTTGTCAACGAAGACCATTGACAAATATGCATTTTGCCATAGAGTAAAAAAAGATTCGATTTTATTTAGCTTATATTTCGACTTGTAAAGTTGAAAATGGCCAGAACCGGCCCAATGGCCACAACCGGCCCACTGACCCTACATAACCATTTCAAAATGAATATGATAAAAGTACATATGAAAATCATCAAAATCCCAAACGGATGTACAATGTACTCACACACATCCAAACTTAATATTTGATGACTTGAATATATAAATTTACAAAATTTAGTATTATGTACATTCATATGCACACATTCAATGCGTAAGGGTAAGGGTAGGTCACCCTTGCACACTGAACAAGTATAAAAAAAATAGCAAAATACATATATTAGTAATACCTGGACACGGACAAACAAAATAACTTCCTAAACAAATATAAAATTGCATTCAATGTGAGAACATAAGTTTTAGTCATGCTCTCACGTTAAATGGAATCTTTTAATCGCTTCCCTTATTGCGCATAATGGAAACAAAAGTATATAAAATAATTAAAATACGCTCCTGGCCTACACGACGTACATCTGAGATTTCATGTTTGATTATATCCTTGATGTGAAGGTTCCCACAGGTTTTCCATTTAAATCAGCTAAAATGTAAGCAACCGGAGACAATTTCTTAATGACTTTGCTGCGAATAAACTTGGGAGCTAATTTCGCTGAAAAATACTTACTAGCGTCTGAAAGAACGAACGATCGGCGCCAAACGATGTCACCAATTTCATATTGTATGTCCCTACGACGTAGATTATACTGAGTTTTGTTCTTTTCATACGACTGCCTTAGAGACGTACGAACCTGTGAAAAAATATCGTTCAATTCGTCCAAATCCGAAGCCCAAGAATCCCGTGCGGCAAATCTGATATCTTCGGGGTTGAAGTCTGAAGACTTGTAGTCGTTTCCTGAAATAATAATTTCCCTACCAAAGTTCAAGAAAAAGGGAGTATATCCGGTGACCTCATGTACTGCCGTGTTAATAGCGAGTTCAATTTCATGTAGGCAATCTGCCCATCTCCGATGATCACCACCGACGTACGAGCTAATAGCAGACACTAACACTCTGTTAATCCTTTCAACCGGATTATTTTGCGGATGGTATCTACAGTTGTAAAAGAGGTGTCTTATATGAAACTTACTAACTAACGCTTTCATGTCTTTTGAAATATATTGGGGACCATTATCCAGAATTATTGTATCAGGCACCCCAAACTTGTAAAATATCTCATTTTCCATGATCTCAACAATATTCTTTCCAGTAGCTTTTCTTAATGGGAAAAGTTTAGAGTATTTTGTAAAGAAGTCAGAGATTACTAACAAATATGTATAGCCCTTTTTGTAGGAGCTGGGGAAAGGACCTAATAAATCTGTGGCAATCATTTGCCAAGGACGTTGAACCAATTTGGGATCACCCATTAGACCTGGTGGTAACTGATTCGTACTCTTATGACCCAAGCAAGTGTGACATTTGCTAATGAATGATTTTACGTCGGCCGCCATCTTCGGCCAGTAATATTTCTGACTAATTCTATTCAAAGTCTTCATAATACCAAAATGAGCACACGAAGGAGGTACATGATATTGCGTTATTATATCTTTCCTAGACTCTTTAGGTACCACTTCTTTCCAGTCATACACTCTGTGTAGCGCTTCCATACTCTGTATGTGTTTGTACAATACTCCATTATCAACTTTCCAAGCATGAAATTTATCTGGAAAAGCTAGAACATTTCTACACATTTTATCGTACCACGATTCTTTGGTTGGTGTAGTTTGTCCTACTACAGCTAATTCTACGGGATCACGTGATAATGCGTCAGGCACTATATTATCTTTTCCTTTACGGTGTTCTATAATAAAATTGAATTGCTGTAACCTGACAGCCCATCTTGCTAATCTGCCTGTAGGAGATTTAATATTCACTAACCATTTTAGACTGTAATTATCTGTTATTATCTTAACCGGTATGACAGAACCTTCTATGTAAGCCCTATATTTTTCCAGAGCAAAAATCATTGCATTTAGCTCTTTCTCTGTAGTTGAATGATTTCTCTCTTGAGCACTCAGATACCTACTAATAAATGATATAGGGTGTTCTCTACCCGAATCGTCTACCTGTGTTAGGACCGCCCCTAGCCCGGTGTTGGATGCGTCGCATGATATGATGAAAGGTTTTCCAAAGTTAGGACAAGCTAAAACAGGTGCGCTCACTAAAATATCTTTAAGTTTTTTAAAAGCTATATCTGCCTGACTGTTCCATTTAAATTTGTTTCCCGTAAATTCCTTTCTTGTTAAATTATGCAACGGAGCTGCTATAATGGAAAAGTTACAAATAAACCTTTTATACCAAGATAGTATGCCTATAAAACGTCTTAAGCTTTTTTGCGAGTTCGGTATAGGAAAATCCACTATGGCTTTAACTTTATCTGGATCGGTTCTTAAACCTTGACTATCGACGACATAACCCAGAAACTTTAACGAGTCTCTACAAAAAACAGATTTGTCCATATTGATAGTTAGACCCGCATCAGAAAGTTTTTGTCGAACTTTCCTCAAAAGAGACATGTGTTCCTCAAATGAAGTGCTTATAATTATTATATCATCTAAGTCATAAAATACTTTGCCCTCAAATTCAGGTCCAAATATTTTATCCATTAAGCGCATCATTCTAGAGCTCGCCCCATGAAGACCGAATGGCATTCTAGCAAAATGGAATAATCCTCGTTTCGGAACAGTAAAAGCCGTCTTCTCTTTAGAGTTTTCCTCCAAAGGAATTTGCCAGAAAGCTGCTGTCAAGTCAATAGTAGACAGGTATTTAGCACCGCCTAAGGAATCTAGTATGCTTGAAACATAAGGAATAGGAAATTGTCTTTTTTCGACAGCGAGTTTAAAGTTCTACTGTCCAAACCAAAGATATTAGAAGAACGAGATGTGCCATGCGCAGTTTGTAGTGAGTGGAATTGTTTTCCCGAGTGTCGCCGGTTTTGTTCACCAATACTACTGCACACCTTCGCTTACGCTAAGGCATCGCTAAGGTATCCGCACTAATACATAGAACAGATTTCTGTGCGTACACGTCCCGATACCGTTCAAAGTACCCTAATTAGGTAGTACTCCGGCTACGGTCCGGCGGCCAACATAGCATATCTCGTTCTTCTAATATCTTTGGTCCAAACATAACCTAAATGACCCATCCTTCTTGGGAACAAGTAAAATCGGACTGTTCCACGCACTATGACTTGGTTCCACGACTCCTAACTCTAACATTCTATCTAATTCTTTGTGTACCGCCGGTAGCAAGTGTGGTGAAACTGGGTAATATCTTTGTTTTACCGGTTGAGCATCTCCTGTGTCAATGACGTGATATTCTAAATCGGTTTTACCTAACCTGTCTCCCGAGATATCTTTAAATTCGTCTATGACGCATTTAAGCTCATGCTTCTGTCTATTCGATAAATTTAAGCTGTTTTCTAATCCTTTTATCTCTGTGACTGATTTCGGCTCAGATTTTGATTCCCGTGGTGATATATATTTGCAAATTTCCGGACAAATATTAAAATGTTTCCAAAAGTCTATACCTAGAATTACATTTGAAGTGATCTCAGGCATAACTACAAAAGGGAAATATTTGACAATGTTTTTATATAGCACCGGAACTGTTATCTTTTGTGTACATTTTACTGAGTGACCTGTCGCAGAAGTTAGAGAAAATTTGTCTTTTAAAATCGCCAAACTAAATCCTAATCTCACAAAATGTGTGTGAAAGTTATTTCCCAAAATAGACAGGTGAGAACCTGAATCTAGCAAACCAGAAAATTTAGTATTTAGAACCTGAAATGATATGTGAGGACGGCCATCATTGTTACCCGCTCTCTCCGCCTTTGACGTTCTAAGGTTCTGGTAGAATTTCTCCACGACAGCAAGCCAATTTAGACCACTCCGGGTCACACGGCACAGTCGATGAAGACGTCTCCTCGCCCACTGCACAGGCAACCCGGGCTGCTAGTTTTTTTGGTTCTTGCATCTGCAGTCAGGAGCCTTTACACCAGGTTGACCACAGCGGAAACATCTCACTGGTTCTCTGAAATTCACGTTTTGAGCGCTTTGATTATTGTTATAAAAATACCTTTGATTTCTTTTGACATTAGGATTATAATTGTTATTATTGCGAGAAGCCTCCCTGTTATTACTAGATGGAGTATTGTTGGCAGAATTATTGGCTTTGGAATTGTAAGAGTTTGAATTTGCAGGATGGTTTCTAGTATCCGTGCGACTATCCGCCAATTCTATCATCTTTCCATATTTCTTTAGAGCAGTAATATTAGTCACCTCTGTAAAGGGACTGGGACACGGTCAAGCGACTTGATCGCAAGCACGTAGTTTTTTTTGTCTATTGTTGTCTATTGTTGTCTATTGTTGTCTATTATTGTCTATGCTTAGCGCCTTGCCAGCCCGCATCAAGCCTTTCCGTCAAGCATGGCCACGCCTTCCTGTGATTTCGTGGTGGTCAAAATTTTATTGGTTTATTTATGCATCTATGTATAGTTGATACTCTTGTGCGGTATTCAAACAAAAAATATGTTTTCTCCATTGAAAATTCAGAAAATTATTTATTCTACAGTTTGATTATTAATGACCTTGAAAACCGCTGTCATAATTATTAAAAAATACTAAAATACTTCCAGAATTTTTAAATTAGATGGATTTCTACAAATTGAACACAAAAACAATAACTAAGTATCTATTTTATAATAATTTTATTCAATTTATATCATTATATGATACGTGATATTTATTTGTCTATTTTCGTTTGTCTATTCCCACAAAAATATAAATTCGCATCAAGCCCCGCCGCCAGCACGTAGTATTGCGCAATGCTTGCAAGCCAGCTTTGGTACACGGTCAAAATGCTTGTCACAAAGTGCCATAGACAAAAAACTACGTGTTTGCGATCAAGCCGCTTGACCGTGTCCCAGTCCCTTAAGAGGAAGTTTATGTATGTATCTTGGCAACATGTTACACATTAGAATTTCTAATATTTCCTCTTCCGGCAATTTCTTAGAGAGGCGATTATTCATTAGTAAGACTGTAGTTATAAATGAACCCAAGTTTTCTTTGGGTTTTTGACATGTAGTTCTTAACTGAGCTACAAGACGTTTCTCATGGTCCAAGAGTTTGAACTCGTCCTTCAAACCTGCAACAATCTCTGACCATGAACTAAAAGTAAAACGGTTCACCCTGAACCAGTTCAAAGCATCGCCTGTGAAAAATTCAATCGCACTAGAAAATAGATTATTGGTACTTACACCACGAGAATCTGCTAGTTCTTCTACACGTTCTATGAAATTGCGTACGCATGTGGATCCGTCAAAAACCAGATTCCATTTGTGTACGGGGAATGACTTGCAGGAAGAGGATTGCGTTTCCGCCTGTTCCTCCGGCGAAGCTTCATTTTGATTCAGCATTGTCACAGAATTCTGAATCTTGGCCTGACTCCTCGTTACAATTTGCGGTTCCGACATGACGTGAAGAAACTATGCTATGTAGGTATGAGAGAAGTAATTAGCACATGTACCAAATATACACGACGACAATAATCTTGCCTCGTACAAAAAAAAATTTGACTACAGCGTACTGTAAGTCAATAAACAGTAAAAAACGCAGAGCGCTAGAGTTCTAGGGGGGACATTCAAATATATTAAACTTGTAAAACTATTATTTAATTTTGGAATTTCATCACGAAACAGATCCACATAGCATCAAAACCGCGAGCGACTGTCATCATATATTCACAAATTAGCAAGATTACCACTTGAAACTTTTAACTACACAAAAAAACATTGAGCACAAATTTACATCCTACCCACAAAATAACAGATCACTAGGTTTAATCCACGTTGGGAGGCCAAATGTACCGAGATTTATTGGTGTGAAATTTCTGAAAAGTGTGTAAACATATGTCTCAAGTGTTGCAGAATATTAAATAAGGGAATCAGAAATTAAAGAATTGTATGAATGCTAAGAACAAAATTTATTGAGGTTATTTATCAAAATACTTTATCATCTATTAAATTACATTATTATCAAGTTAAATAGCAAGAGACTCTACATTTATTAATAATATCAGGGCATGTTCAGATCGTTAAACTAAATCTGACTAGTGATGCGAATTTACAATTCTAATATGTTAATCTGTGGGTACTAAAAATTAAAAGGATAAAGTTTCACATCTCAAATATTAATCTTGCTTTGATTACATAGGGCGCCAGTTCTTCCCAATTATCTTATGAAGAACAAATTTATAATTAAAGTAAACAATATTGTGAAATCTAAGTTATCATGATGACAATCGCTCACGTGTTTAACCCTAGAAGCCTAATCTCTTTTATAGGTACATAAAGCCTTAACATACGTCTCAGAGGCGTGCACATGTAAATGACAGCCTGTAGGCCAAAATATACCTACTTGTGCCCTATTCTTTGATAGAATGTTGAGGTTGGTATATAAACTAATAATAAAACACAGTTTTATCAATGAAAACTACTATCACAGGTATTTAATACAACAAATCAAATCACTGTGCTTATATTAAAAAAAAAATCGTTTTTTTAAAAATCAACTTGTACATATGTTTTTTTTAAATAAACTTATATTTTTTTAACATTTATTTCTTATTCATAGAGCAAATATTAAAGTAATCATGCTTTTAATTACTAGCTTTAATTTTAGAGCAATCTACACAGACATCAACTTTGTGCACAGAAAATACTGACTTTTTGCACTTACAGCACTCTTATTTCGACATTCTATTTTTTTTAGCAGCAAAAAGCTCAATATTTATGTTTGTTTTTGCTCTGGTTCTCGTGCCTGAAGTTTTTTACCTGAATCAGTAGGTTTTGCTAGAATTCGGCTTATATTTTGCCTTTTTGTATATGTAAGTCGGAGTTTCAAGTCTCATCTCCATCCAAGGCTTAACCGAATCTGTGCTGAGTTGTTTAATGAATTCTCTTTTGTTTGATGGTTTATTTGATCATTTTGTGGCCATAAATTACAGCAGAATTGACAAAAGCCATGTTCAAAATGCCATAGAATACAGTCATTGACAATCTATTAGTTTTGCGGCTGCACCATATTGAGGAACACATTTGATCAAATTTATCTATTCCTCCTTTTGTTTGGTACTAGAAATGAATCATGTCTGGTTTGCAACATGAATTATTAATTATTGCATATTCATCCCAAGATAAAAGGTATACCATATTTGCTGGTGGTTTTTACGATAGAAGTGTCAGAGGGCCATCAAAACAAAACGTAAAATTTCAAACAGGTCGAGATCTCGAGTTCTTCAAATTTTCGTGAATTTACCGCTTATTTGATCGAATAGTGCCCAGTAGATTTAATTTGTAATTTGAGCTAGTCCTCGAGAGGTGCGGACTTCATTCATAGCTGAAGTTCTGTGAGATTATTGACCCCTATTTGTTGACCAAACATCCCGCGTCCATTCTCACCGCGAAGAGTATTTCCAGGAACACGATCATTTCGTCATGAGTTGGCAGATTGCAAAGCATGAGCAGCATCAAATGCTAGTACTAATTTTGAAATTTTGAGTCGGCTTCTTCAGTGGGAGCAGATTCTTGTAAAGGGAAAGCCTCTTCAGTTATATAGTTATTCTCATCTTCGATTTGAATTTCATCCAAACTGGCTGTCCTCGTCTTCAGGAGCTGATTCTCCCAGAGAAAGATTATCTTCTTAGTCTAAAATTTTCAAAATATCGTTACTGTTTAATATATTAGACCATGACATACTGGTATCTGAAACAATGCCAAAATAAACATAAAATGGATGAAAAATTAACGAAAGTAAAAACATATAATCTTAGTTAAAAGTTACACAAAGCCTAAACATACGTCTCGCAGGCGTACTTTACCTCAAAAACTCAAAAATGGCTGGACTTACCTTAGTGATGCAGGTACCATCGGCAAGCTCCTGTCGGCCACTAGGTTGGTTAAAGAGCACGAGGCGATAACTTCAACCGTTAGAAAGAGAAATAGAATTTAAGATTGTGTATACGCCTCGCAGGCGTAGATAAGGCTTCTAGGGTTAATGGCGCAAAACCTCTCGGGAATCCGTTCCGTGATGCACGTCCTGACCGCTGTCCAATCTCCCTAGAACTGGCCTGAAATCTATGATCTCTACGATTATGTACTCGGCCGTCGCTGTGTTCACAATTGCACGCTTCTTAAGTTAATCAGTTCTTGCAAGCGCTTGACACCGGGGCGAGTAGTTTCAAATCGTTACAAATTAAATGTGTATTTTTCAGTTGGGACCACCGAGTCAGCATTTGAAAAACTTATGGATGCGAGTATCTGGCCAAAATTCTCGGTGGTGAGAAAATACATTTTCCGAATGCCGAAAACGCAAATAAATGATGAAAAATAATATTAAAAATGGATATTACAAATACCTAGCTTCTGAAAATTGTAGATCAATTCGTCGAACAGAGCATTCATAAAGGAATTATGTACCTACTTGTAATGACGTCATTGTATCGCAGGGAACCTGGCTGTTTTTTTTTGTTTTTTTTTTTATATTAACTCCACAAAGGAGGCCCTGAAGAAAATAATTTCCCTCAGGGCCTATGTCATCTTTGGGGATGCTGTGTGGAGGGTCTTTTTTTGACCCGTTCTCATGTGACAAATGTCAACCGTGTACAAATGTTGGGCGCGCGTTTGGCGTGTATCCCGACTACGCACCAGTGCCGAAGGGATCAATGACGCTAGTTCTTCAGAGCATCTTCCATTGTAATACCGATAGAACAAGGACAGCATACCTACCTGACGCCTGTGCTCTAAAGATTGCAGTCCGTTTGTTAAGATTGGGGAATCTATCAAACGGACCGCCCGTTTTTGCACAGAGTCAAGGGTTTTTATCAGGTATTTAGGGGCTCCGGACCAGAGATGGCTGCCAAATTCGACAGTAGGGCGCACTTGCGATTTTGTACAGGGTCAGCAGTTGTGTACTATTAAAGTATCTGCGGGCCCTGTACAGTCCGCCCAGCTTCTGATAGGCCAGCTTTACTCTGGCTTCGATGGAGCCCCCATACCTGAGCTGGTCACTTATAGTTACACCAAGCATATCACTGGAAGGCCTGTTCGGAAGATTGCTTCCGTTGAAGGAGACTAGGTTATCATTTAGATCCCTTTTAGACGTAATCAGACAGGATTGGGTCTTTGAAACATTAAATTCGACGAGATTATTTTTACCCCAGGAGGAAATACTCTCGAGATAACCGTCCATTCTCTGCTTCAAAGCCCTCCGAGCCGTTGGAGTTTGTGTGCCCTTTGGGGGCTTGTCAAACAAAAAGCTATCATGAACTGTACTGTCATCCGCGTAACAATGAATCGGTGCACATGTCAAAAGGTCATTGATATGCAACAAAAACAAAGTCGGAGACAGAACCGATCCCTGTGGGACGCCAGCATTTATAGAGTGTGAGGATGAGGTGAAACCGTCAGCAACTGCCTGAATCGACCTATACCTTAAAAAGTCAGCAATCCACGTACACAGGGATGCGGGAAGTCCGTAAGAAGGCAATTTGTTGACAAGTCCTCGGTGCCAGACCCGGTCAAAGGCCTTGGATATGTCTAGTGCGACCGTTTGGGTCTCACCGTGACGTTCCAGGCACCGCCCCCAAACATGCGTCACATACGCGAGAAGATCACCGCACGAGCGGTTCCGCCGGAATCCGTATTGACGGTCGTTGATAATTTTGTTCTTCTCGAGGTATGTAAGCAGTTTGTCGTTGATCACACGTTCCATCACTTTGGACAGAACTGATGTGATCGCTATGGGGCGGTAGTTGGCCGGGTTGGAGCGGTCACCTTTCTTGGGAATAGGGTGAATGACCGCTTTTTTCCAACCAGAGGGCACAGTGCCACACTTCAGGGACATTTTGAAGAGCTTTGTCAAAACTGGAAATATTTCCGCAGCACACCTCTGCAATATATTTTTTATTTTTTTATTTCTATATATAATTTACAGTTTCACATAATTTTTTATATTTGTATTTGGTATATTTCAAACTTATAACTAAAATATGTTGAGTGTAAGGTAGGTTTGAGAAGGTGATACTGTATGTGAGTAATATTGTATGTTTCGTGAACACCTCACTAGGAGAACCTGTGCTGAGGTGTTTACGTGGTTATGTATAGGTGTGAAAAGTATTTATGTGTTGTAGAAGAAAGTTTTTATTTTTTATAAGTTTTAATTTTATTTTTTTAATTTTTATGGTTTTTGAAAATAGAATATTCATAATAAATATGTTAAAAAAAATATGTTTATATATATTAACATATATGTAAGTGCATATATTTGTATTGTAAGTGTGAGTATAGTTGGTAAAATCTCGAAAAACGTGTTTATTTATTATACCTATACTTTTTATGGTTTAGTTATGTTTGGTTTGGAGTTATTATGTTCTGAAAAAATAAAATATCTTGGTTTTGGATCCAGGCTGTGATATGTTTTTTGTGAATGTTTGCGGATGTATTTGCAGTTAGTAGTTGCTTCAGAGTAATGGGCATACAATTAAACAGATTAGTAGCGTACTATTGAAAGTGTCTTTGTCCGTGTGTGGTGTGTGTTATCGGTATGTTTAGTGTTTTATTTGTTGAGAATCTGGTTTTCAACGAGGTTTTTGGTTGAATTGGAATATGGAGTTTGTGTTGGAGGAGGTGTAGTAATGCAGATTTGGCATAAAGTTGTCTTATTGACAAGACTTCTAATGTTTTGTAAATTTCGCTTGATTCTGTGTCGAATGATATTTAGGATTATTTTAACTATCGCCTTTTGAATTTTTTGGATTGGGTCTATTGTCATTCTTGTAGCACTTCCCCAAGCTAGTATTCCATATGAGGCAATGGATTGACACAGTGCAAAATATATGGATCTGAGTATTGTTAGAGGGAAAATGTTTTTAATGGACTTCATTAGGTACATTACTCGTTTAAGTTTGTTAGTGATGAAAGTAATGTGGTCAGTCCAGCGTAAGTGCGTATCAATAATAACCCCTAGGTATTTTATTTGTTTTACCCTTTCTAAACGTTCGCATTGGCAATTAAATGAAGTTTGTTCACAGTCATGTAGTAATAGGTCTATGTTAGTTGGAGGTTGGCCTCTTTGTGTTATACTGTGTGTGATGTATTTTGTTTTAATTGTATTAATGGTAAGAGTATTACTCTTTAGCCATTTTTTGACAATTGATAAACTTTTTTCGGCTATTATAAATACATCTTTCCATGTGGCTGCTTGACACAGAAGAACTGTATCGTCAGCGAAGGTCACGATTTTACCTTCAATTTTAATGTCACACAGTTCATTTATGTATGTAGTTGAGGAATAATAAAGGGCCAAGTACACTCCCCTGTGGGACTCCGTATGTAATTAAAAGTGGTTCACTTGTTTTATTGCCAATTTTAACTTGTTGCGTTCTGTCAGACATAAAGCTTTTAATTAAGTCGAATTCTACACCATCAATGCCAATGTTTTTTAATTTCCTAAAAAGTTTTTCGTGTGAAATTGTGTCGAAGGCCTTACATAGATCTAAGTAAATAGAAATAACTTTTTTCTTAGCGTCAAGATTATGTGTTATAAAGTCCGTTACATCAGCTATTTCATGTTCTGTACTCCTGTTTTTCCTAAAGCCATGTTGGTTCATCGATAGTATTTGTTTTGTTTCCAGATAGTGTTGAAGTTTTTTTTTATAGTTTTTTCAAGAATTTTCGAAATGGTATTTAGTAGCGTAATAGGTCTGTAGTTGTTTACGTTATTTTTTTGTCCTGATTTAAAAATTGGAATAACAAGACCTTTTTTAAGTAAGCTAGGAAAAATTCCTTCTTTAAGACTACGATTAATTAAGTATGTGAGTGGTTGAAGTAGTTGTTGGCTTAATGTTATGATAGTTTTAGAGTCTACACCATCAGGTCCCGTAGTTGTGTTATTCTTTAATGTTTGAATTATTTTGTTGGTATCTTCAAGTGTAATAATTCGAAATGTGAAGTTTCTGTTAATATTTACATTGTTGATGTTAGTTGGATCGTTTTGAGGTTCCTGAACATCTCTGAGAGGTGACGTGTTTTTGATATTTTCAGCTAGGTTAGCTCCAATGTTTATGTAGTGTTTGTTAATATAATTGAGGATATGTGTAGGATTGTCGTGGAAGTGGACTTCTTCACCATCAATAAGTTGTTTTTTCATGGTATCATCTTTGTTCTTCTGTGAATGAGTAATTAATGAGTGTTTTGAGTGAATGAGAACTGACTTTATAGTTTGATTGAACTCCATCTTGATATTTGACATTTTTTGATGCACGAGGTCAAATAATCTTTCGTGATATTTATTATAGGTGGTCCAGTTTACCTCCGAGATCTCGTTCCAACTTAATGTGATTATTATGTTATTTATTTTTAGCAGGGAACATTTACCAGGAGGCAATGGGTATTCCCAACAGTGTTTCCATCAAGGTGGAACCAGGGTCCCAGGAAGAGGGTGGATGTGAAATGTCGTATACAGATATAGATATCTACCTCCCGGACGTGAAGACTGAGTGTTTGCAGTATGCGGAGAGTACTCCGATAACCTACAAGTTAGGTAACAAAGGTATGTTGGTTTCAGATGTTCGGAATTCTTTCCTGTTTCGAAGTCCTTGCCTTTCATCGGTTATGCTGTTATTTTCTTTAAAATTAATAACAACTGTCAAATAAAGCAAACTTTTAATAAATAATGCTCACAATATATCCCATTTCTTTAAGCGGATTTTAATTTTTTAAAGTTAACTATTTATTCTCATCTAATTTTTTGTTGTTATTTACTTCACTAATTAAGCTTAATGCCCATTCTTTACAGACTTATTGGTGAACCTGAAGACGCGACCTGGGGAAAAACGACACTCTTGTCCCCATTGTAACTATTCTTGCATTCGAAATTCATCGTTAAAACAGCACTTGCGCACCCATACTGAAGAAAAACCCTTTTCTTGTTCCGAATGTCGTTATTCATGTTTTCGAAAAAGTGATTTAAAAATTCACTTGTTTTCACACGGTACGGAAAAACCCTTTTCATGTTCCGACTGCAACTATTCGAGTTTGACAAAGGGACAACTAAAAATTCATATGTTTACCCACAGTGGAATAAAACCTTTTACATGTTCCGACTGCAACTATTCGAGTTTGACAAAGGGAAAGCTAAAAGTTCATATGTTTTCCCACAGTGGAGAAAAACCTTTTTCATGTCCCGATTGCAACTTTTCATGTTCAACAAAGCAACATCTAAAATATCACATGTTTACGCATAGTGGCGAAAAACCTTTTTCCTGTCCCAACTGCAACTTTCAGTGTTCTAGAAAGGGGGATTTAAAAATTCACGTGCTTACCCACAGTGGAGAAAAACCTTTTACGTGTACCGACTGCAACAATTCATTTTCAAGGAAGGGAAATCTTATAGTTCACATGCTAACCCACAGTGGAGAAAAACCTTATTCATGTCCCGACTGCAACTATTCATGTTCAACAAATACACACCTAAAAAGTCACAAGTTTACCCACAGTGTAGAAAAACCTTATTCATGTCCCGACTGCAACTATTCATGTTCAACAAAGAGACAACTAAAAAGTCACAAGTTTACCCACAGTGGAGAAAAACCTTATTCATGTCCCGACTGCAACTATTCATGTTCAACAAAGAGACTACTAAAAAGTCACAAGTTTACCCACAGTGGAGAAAAACCTTTTACATGTACCGACTGCAACAATTCATTTTCAAGGAAGGGAAATCTTATAGTTCACATGCTAACCCACAGTGGAGAAAAACCTTATTCATGTCCCGACTGCAACTATTCATGTTCAACAAATACACAGCTAAAAAGTCACAAGTTTACCCACAGTGTAGAAAAACCTTATTCATGTCCCGACTGCAACTATTCATGTTCAACAAATACACAACTAAAAAGTCACAAGTTTACCCACAGTGTAGAAAAACCTTATTCATGTCCCGACTGCAACTATTTATGTTCAACAAAGCAACATCTTAAATATCACATGTTTACTCACAGTGCAGAAAAACCTTTTTCTTGTTCCGGCTGCGACTATTCATGTTCAACAAAGCAACATCTTAAATATCACATGTTTACTCACAGTGCAGAAAAACCTTTTTCTTGTTCCGGCTGCGACTATTTATGTTCAACAAAGCAACATCTTAAATATCACATGTTTACTCACAGTGCAGAAAAACCTTTTTCTTGTTCCGGCTGCGACTATTCATGTTCAACAAAGCAACATCTAAAATATCACATGTTTACCCATAGTGGAGAAAAACCTTTTTCATGTTCCGTCTGCAAATATTCATGTTCTAGAAAGGAAGATCTAAAAAGACACTTGGTGATTCACAGTCAAGTAAAATCTCTTACCTGTATCGATTGCAACTTTTCGTGTTTTAGAAAGTTGGCTCTAAAAAAGCACATGCTTACTCACGGTGGAGAAAAACTCTCTTAATATCCTTACTGTGTATCTTAATGTTTTCAAAAAGGACATTGGTGATGATTTGGTTTTGTAAATCATATAGACCATCAAGTAATAATTAATTCCCTGTACAAAAATAGCGAAATTGCGAAATTTGCTCTGCAGGCGTCGTAACAATATTATCCATTCAGTCACCCAAATACATTTAAAACAGAGTTTTTCCGCCTAGGCCCAAGAGGCCCAGGCCGGGGTCCGTATTTAATATTTTTAGTATCATCTCCACACCGAAGTCCCCGATAGGAAATAAACGTAAGAACTCGTCATCTTTGGGTATCCTATAAATATTGTATACATGATGACACAAGACTCAAATCACAATGTTGTATGAAAACGCAAACTTGTGCAACGATGAAAAAATTAGCTAACAGTACTTGTCGGCTAAACCTTTATTTATTTCTAAAGGTTTCCATTATAAACATACAAAAATATTACCGTTTAACAAAATAGCAATGGATTTTCGTCTCAATATTTTTGGGATACGGGATATCTGAAAAATAAAAATCGCCACATTTATTGGTTTATCCTTCGACCCAGAAATTTTTTCCAAAAACAGATGTTGTCGAGGAATTAGGACTTATGCACGATATTCGCAATTATTGTTTTAAGTCTTTGTTGGTATAATATACACATTTTAATTACATTTTGTTTAATTAAACATTAATCCCACACGCTCTGAGAAAACTAATTTTCCTCACGGCCTATGTAGTCTTTGAGAACGCTTTTAATGACTTTTCTCGGACTTTTTTTATTGAAAATAAGGAGAGCTAATCTGGAATGGAAAAGGGTGTAAGGGGTGGGTCGGAATCTAGGGATCAGTGTATTAGTTCTGTATCAAAATATAACTAGCCGTTGGAATTAATAGTTATATTCATTCAACGACCAACGCTATTGAAAAGATTTACGTGAAGAGGTTTAAATATTTTATTTATTTTTTTATTTTTTTTTTTTTTTTATTTTAGCGACTATATAAAATAATTGTTACATACAAAATATAATGGTGAAATTAAGTATAAAATATTGTATTTCTTAGTCCTCCTCACTAGGGGGTCCTGTGCCGAGGCGGACTAAAGTTATTTAAATATGGTTTATTTGTCTTCTATGTCGTTTTTAGTGTCTTCTATGTCGTTTTTAGTGTCTTCTATATCGTTTTTAGTGTTTTCATTAATATGATACCTAAATACGAATACTATTCAACGAGTCGACGATTCGACCTATTGTTTAATATATGTATTGATACAATTGACGCCTAGTAAATAAAAATGGTGAAGTGTTTACGCTTCGTAAGCGAAATTTTACATGGTATTTTGGTTATGAAACTCTTACTAGACGTTTTTTTTGATTTTCCCATCCGAAACGGCCGATGTATAGCGCCAACGGACAATCAAATCTATCAATGGCAAGCAAATTACCAACGCCGCTCGTTGGTTATTATTTGTGTTATAATGTACCTAATATTTCAACAGTATTGGCGGTTGACGCCCGTTATATGAAAAGGGTGAAGAGATTACACTTCATGAACGATATTGTGCTTATTTGAAATGATCTTTCGGTTTTGTACCTAACTACTAAACGTCTTTTAAATGTTCCCATTCGACGGGGCCGCCAAGTGTAGCGCTAAGTGTCAAGTAAATTTATCGGTGACAAGCAAAATAACGATATTATTTTTTCAATAGGACTAATTATATTTTCAACACCAACGAGCCAAACTTCCAACGTTATTACGGGATAGTTGTTATATGTGTGAAGCGCGGGGCGTAGGAGACACAATGTTCCGGGAATCACACGGTAAGGGGATTCCTTAGTACGATTATGATTTATTTTTTGTTTGTTTTTGTTAGTTTGTGTCGCTTCAATCTCTTGAACGTTTGGTTTGATTGTACCGTCTTGTCGCGCATATATCAAACTGATTTTTTTTTGTTTTACTTACGAAGTGAAAATAACATTTAATTCAATGACCAGATAAATTAATAAGGTTTTATTTATCGAAGTAAAGTAACATATTTACAAAAATATACTCCGATCCAATAAAATTATAAATAAACGTGTGTTACTTACAATAAATTGAAGATATACGACCGGTCGGTGGCCGAGTTGACATCGCGCTTGGGTCCCACTCGGGCGTAGTGTGTTCAATTCCTCGGCTGGCTAAGTCCTCCATCACAACACAAGCAACATTTTCAGCTTACTGTGGTGGTAGTAGGAGATTTTCAAATATTCTCATTTTATTCGTAACCCGGGAATGTTTGTCTTTCTTTAAAAATATATATATATATATATATATCAAAGCTTTTACTAATATTAAGATTGACTTCACTAGTATAAATAATCACGTGAATAAATAAAATTGTGAAATTAGATTCTTGTTAATAAGTGTAGATATTTAAAGTGAATACTAATGTATTCTTGATTTATATCTACAGCCTCTCCAATTTAAAATAAATTAAAGTAAATTTTTCGTTTTATATAATCTTTTGTTTTGTAAACATTTTTTAATTCATATTCCTTTCTCCCAAATTTTATTTACTTATTCCATATTTCGCTGTCTCAGTAGAGGTAATGTCACAAGGAGGAAATCCATAATTGGTTTTATTTTACTTTATAATACTTATGTACAAACTGAATAAATGTAAACTGTCGATTTCCCGAAAATGAATAAATAAATAAATTAATAGAGTGAGTGGCTTTGTGTTGGAATTTCAAACTGTGAATAAATAGTTGAAGTGCCTTCCTAAATAAATAGCACAATGTCGAGTAATAATCGGAGTGATTTATGGAATAATTTTCATTTGACTACAAGACAAAAATTGCAAAATGTTATGTTTGTAAGCGTGCACTCTGATACAAACCAACAATTTTAAATGCCATTTAAAACACCTGCACTCGATTGATTTTTCTTCGCTTGCTGCTATATCTAACGAAGTTGGCCAACTCAGAATGGTTTCTAATGTTGGATAAGCAGAAGCTCCTAAAATTCAGGATGCCCCTGGATGTTCTGAGCCTAATAATCCTGCACCATCTTAAACTGCAACCACCAGTATTTCAGTTGTTGGAATAAAAAGAAAACAAAAATATATCACTTCATTTATTCCTCGAAAATTCGCTAGAGAATAATAATAATAATAGAAATTTTAATGTAGTTATGTGTTAAGTTTATCATAGCCCGCCTCACTAGGCTTAGCCTGTGTTGAGGCAGCTATCTACCAAGTTTTATTTATAGTACTATAACGTACCTACAATTATATAACAATACGAACACTCAATAGTTAGGTAGCATCAATATCAATACAACATTTACCAAGTTCGTTTATAGTCCTAATAATATACCTACAATTATATGAATATACATACAATAATTAGGTTGCATCAATAGCTGCGAATTTGGATGAGTGCACCGGTAAAGGCCCTATCATTACTTTTGATCCAAATTTTTACGCTATCTTTGAAATGTATTTGTGAATGACATGTTTTTATTTTATCAGGAAGAATGTTGTAAAGTCTTGTCGCAAGATATCGAAAGTTTCGTTGTCCGAAAGTAGTGTGCGTTACAGGAATTTGAAGTAAGTCTTTGTTATTGCTTCGAGTACAGCGAGTATTAGAACTTTTTTCGTAGTATGTATGTTTATTTGTGTATAGGTGGGTGAGTATTGTTTTTGCGTATGTCTGCCGAACATCAAACACATTCATAATATTAAAGATTAAGTTCGAGTCAGTTATTAGAGGAAGCCTAAGAATTATTTTTATAATAGTTTTCTGTGCCTTTATGATTGGGTTTAGTGCAGATGAAGTTCCACCTCCCCACGCTATGATACCATACTCAATAATAGAATGACAGAGTGCAAAATAAACCATTTTCAAGTGTTGTGAGTTGAGGAAGTTTCGTATCGTTCTGAAAAAGTGCATGGTTTTTCTTATTTTGTTTGCAATAATTTGAGTGTGAAGATTCCATTTGAGGTATGGATCAATGGTGAGGCCGAGGTACTTCATCTGAGCAGTGCGCTCAATGTAGGGACACTGACAACATTCTTCAGAATTCAAACATGTGTGTATTCTAATAGAGGCATCGTCACGAGGTTGACCTGTAACATTAATGCTTGATGTGATGTATTTGGTTTTCTCGGCATTCAGTGTGAGCGTATTTGTATCCAACCACTTTTTTACAATGCTTATGTCCGTTTCAGCTTTTTTGAAGACAGCTGGCCAAGTGTCAGCTTCAAACAGAAGAACAGTGTCATCGGCAAAACTAACAATTTTCCCCTGAATATTAATGTTACATAAGTCGTTAATATACACCAGGAACAAAATCGGTCCTAATATGCTTCCTTGTGGTATACCATAATTAGTTGAGCAGGTGTTGCTTAGTATGTTATTTATTTTAACTTGTTGCTTACGTCCATTAAGGTAGCTTTTAAAGAATTTAAGTTCGTTGTCCGCAATACCGATTTTTTCAAGTTTATTTGTTAATTTACTGTGCGATATTGTATCAAAGGCTTTAGAAAGGTCTAAGAAGATTGAAATACATTTTTTGCTTTTATCAAGGTTTTTAACAATGAAATCAGTGACAGCAGCAATAGCGTCCGAGGTACTCTTGTTTTCTTGAAACCCGTATTGATTTTCTGAGATCAGTTTATGGCTCACGAGAAATTTTACCAACTGTGCATTGATAACCTTTTCAAATACTTTAGATAGACTAGTTAGTAGAGTTATTGGTCTGTAATTGTTTATGTCTGTCTTGTTACCTGTTTTATGTATAGGAATAACAATACCTTGTTTCAGGTTTGAGGGGAAGTGGCCCTGAGTGATACTAGAGTTTATTAAGTGTTCTAGGGGCAGTGCAATTTCCGTAGACAGCGTTTTTAAAATCTTGGTTGATAACCCATCAATTCCGGCACTGGACGTGTTTTTTAGGGAATTAATTATTTTTAGAATTTCTTCCCCAGACACTGTTTTAAAGTTAAATCTTCTTTGAGAAAATTTGAGTTCTATTTCAGAAGTTTGAGCATTCCCATAATTTGGTAGACGAGAAGCAAGATGTGACCCAATATTAATAAAAAAATTATTGATGTGATCCGCAACGAGCTTTGGATTTTTTGAGGTGTCAATAATTTCTCCATCAATGCAGAGTTTACTTATGTCCTGTTTGTCTTTGGTGTTTTGTGTATTTGTGGCTTCTCTTAAAGTTTGCCATATTTTTTTGGGATCGTTGTTGCTTTCTTTGATTTTGACTCCGTAGTAGATTTCTTTTGCCTTTCTAATGACGTCACCGCACGTATTTCTGTATCTTTTGTAGATGTTTATTGCTATTAAGTCATATGGATTTTCTTTTACTTTTTTGTGTAGTGCGTTTCTTCTACGAATGCAGTTGATGATTGAATAGTTTATCCATGATTTCAAGGGTTTAATTTTGTTTGGAATATTTTTTGTCAGAGTTGTGGTATTATTAATTAATTCGTTTTTCAAAAATTCTACAAAATATCTCCATGCATCATCTGAGTTTTTTATTTGGAAGAGTTCTTGCCAAGATTTATTTTTATTTATATTTTTTAAATTTTCAAAATTAATGTTATTGTAAACGATTGACCGATCTCTTCTATTTTTAGTGATTTTAGATTGCAATAAAAAATAATTGTGTAATGGTCTGTTATTGTCGATTTGTAAACATGCTTTTATTTTGTTTATTAGTTTTGACCATTATGTGATCAATGCATGATGTTGAGTCATTAGCAATACTTGTTGGTGTATTGATGGTACTAATTAATTGTCTTTATTGACACACTTGAATTCTTTATGTCTTTGTAATTTTTACTTTTTTATTACAACACCGTAACTAGATTCTTTACTTTTAATCACTTAATTTGATTTTTACTTCCTTCAGTCTACAAATACATCAGCGTTTGTGTCTTTGAACGAGTTAAACTGTGAACTTTGGCATGTTGTTTTATATAAAATTTTTAAAACACTATTTTGATACTTCCGGGTGGAAAATATGAAGAGTAAAATACACTGGCGATAGCGCGCGCATAACTACGCAAAACTGTACCGATTGTAGAGATGTACTTCACTTTTTTTATCATACTTTTAGTTTGATTATTGTAAAGGCAAACCAAATACGTTTGACGTTTGAGTACTAGATGATATATAATAAATAGATATTGAGTACTAGATGATATATAATAAATAGATATTGAGTACTAGATGATATATAATTAATAGATAGTGAGTACTAGAAGATATATAATAAATATATGGAGTTCAAACCAATAACAAGTGCGATCAATAGTCAGGTAGAATATATCAGCAATATAACTCACCAACAACTATCACAAGCAATAGTCAGGTAGAATATATCAGCAATATAACTCACCAACAACTATCACAAGCAAGTCAGGTAGAATATATCAGCAATATAACTCACCAACAACTATCACAAGCAATAGTCAGGTAGAATATATCAGCAATATAACTCACCAACAACTATCACAAGTAATAGTCAGGTAGAATATATCAGCAATATAACTCACCAACAACTATCACAAGCATGGGAAGAATGATTTTACTTCTTGGGTTAAACAGTGTAAGTGTATTGCGTTGCTATAGAGTTTGGATTTGGAGAAAAGACAAGATTTCTCCGGAAGTCAATTTACGTTTCAGGCATACATTTAAAATGTTAATTCACTTCGTATAGAAAACCAAAATACTTCACGCAAAACCACACTTACGTCAAACTGACAGCTCTGCTCATAAATAAACTACCCACTAGATTGATAACTCCGTACTTTTTGTTCCTAGCAAGTTGGTCCACAATTTAACCATATGTATTTGTTTTGGACCAACATTTGTTTTTCGCGTAACTAAACTACGTCACACACACCATCGACGAAAATAGAGAAAACTCAAAAAAATACGTGACCATAGACAAATCATTATCATTTGGAGCCTGCACCATTAATTGGCCTAATAGTACAGTCAAGTTAAACATGAAAAGGGGGTTGTGCTTGCAAAAGGTCCAGTCATTCTGAATTTTTTATATGTTGTTAGGACTTTAACCAGTATTTAAAAAAACAACTTAACCGTTTAGTCTACAGATATCAATCTAGTCTCAAATAAAAGATTATCAAATTTACAACAACTTTATTTCCCATAATATTTGACGTGGGATGCGTATTTTAGAAATTATTTTACAAAATAAGTGACCATTTCGAAAAAATTTCACTTTTTGAAAAAATTGCCTATTTTTGAAGAACTGTATCTTGAAAACCAATGGCTTTATATAGCTTGCTTTGGTCTCAAATTATAGAAAATTTAGTCTTCTTTAAAAGTATAAATAAAGACTACACCGGTCAGACCCTTCCTTTACTGAGATATTGAGCAAAAACTGAAAAAAAAATCGAAAATTTCCTGGTTTTTTAGGTCCACCGCCGCTCGCATAGCACTTTCGATGTTGCAATTTTTTTTTTAATAATGGTTTAGGTCCTAACAACATATAAAAAACTCAGAATGACTGGACCTTTTGCAAGCACGGATGTACATCTTGACTGGACTATAATTAAAGATTTACATTCCGTTATTGGCATATTAGGGAACAAGTTTATTGTTACTAGGAATAATTTGGTCTTTTAACTCATTAATTAGGTCTAATGAGTTTGTAATGGAATATTTGCTAAAAACAAAGTGTTATAAATATAATATCTAACCACAAAGTAATTGCTTCATACGTTTCCATTTCAAAACCACGCAACATTGATGTAGATTAGCCCTGTCTAGTTAAATTCATTTAAAAAATAACCCCTGGTAGCAGTAATTTCACAATTCAACTCTCCATCAAATTCCGCCGCCTCGCTTAGAAAGCCTAGATAATATAAACACGTGCTCCATACAATATAAAACACCGCACAACGTTATTCCTAAAATCTCATCATGTAGTTTGTTCATTTGTCAGCCAATAGAGACAGCGTACATCACAAATATGGAGATGAACTTAACAACCCAACTTTGTTTAAACTCCTTGTACAAGCGTTCAAACTCGTAAGCAAAACCACGGAGAATTTGTTCTCAGAGGTGTTGTAATATGGACATAAAGCCAAAAAGAAACTAATACTTCAGCAAATTTTATGTGCTGAATAAGGGCTGAATCAGGAAAATAATAAATAAATAACACAAAATGGTTTTAATTTATTTTGTTTTTGAATTCTGTACAGGTCCTATAGAACAAAAAACGTTTACATTTTTAATATTGTGCATAGGATTTTTTTCTAATTTTTAATTTTATTTATATAGAATGGTATATAATTATTGAAGAAACCAATCACTTTGTGACATGACATCAATTTATTTTATTTGGTTTTATCCCCAGCCGGGATTTTGCATGCATTTTAAAACAGAATATATCTAGTAAGCTAACGAAAATTATACAAAAAAAATTAAATCTGATGAATATAAAATAATATTAGTAAAACATGTAACAGTAACATAAAAATTATAGAGACTAGAACAATTCTATGTATCATTAAATAATTATACTACTATCATTAAATGAAAAGTTATTTTGTTTTCAACCACTTTGTTAAAATTAAGACGCTGTGTTAAATTAGTTTTGGTTATACTCAACCTTCTTCAAGATAGCAATATTGAAAACTAACCTAAGTACTAAACGACTTTACATTAAATATATTGTAAGATTAAGATAGAGAGAGAGATAAATCATATAATTTTGCGTATTCACACGCGAGCTGAACCACGACTTATGGGAAAGGAACGAAGCAACCTTATATTGCTTCGTTCCTTTCCCATAATTCGTAGTTCGGCTCGCTTTCCGGTTCGCAAATGAATAAGCAGCAATGATGAGGACAGAGCTTCAGAGAGCGTATTGGTAATGGGTAAGGGAGGGTGGAGGTTACGTGATTACAATACATACTTATGCATTTATTTACGCCCGTTAAATAGGCTTGTACGTATTACATTTGTGTAGTTTATACAATATATTCATAAAAATAAACAACAAAGAAAGAAAAAGAAAAAAATTCAAACGAAAAAGAACCTTAGATTCGGTATAAATCGGAAGGCGGTGCAATCGTTTTATGTCTGCATTTTGATTGGTAAAAAAAGCACCCGGTGCACGCGAAAATAAACTCTCGATTCTATACGGATCGAAGAACAGAGTGGTCGTCTTTTACCTAAACTACCCCCGAAAAAAACAAATGCCAATAAGATGTTAATATATGTATGGTTCAACTTCGGCATACATATTAACGACTTATTATTTCCAATAATTTGCAGCTGTGCTAGAAAAATAGCTTTGTGAAAGTAGTCATTTGCTTGACACTCTTGACCATATTTTTGTAAAAAGGTGACCTTTGACAGCTTCCATAGCTTATGAAAAATTTCAAGTGTAAAATTATGTACAGAAAAGGTTCAAAATGGATGGGAACATCCCTTAATAACTAAAGATGGAATCAAATCAGTATAAAATGAAGTTTTATGTTGCCATTTATTATTGCTAAATTGAAATCTACAGTTTCGAAGTTTTCAATTAGAATCTCATTGCAAATTAGTTGTTTTTACAGGGTGTGTTTTTTAAAAACTCTATTAGCAAACATGAACAGTTGCAATCGGAGGACGAAAAAGATTTTTCTCCAGAAGAGCTGAATACTAAAAAAATGAATAAGGCAGTAGGATCATGAACACGGTTTTTCTCGGGTATGGATAAGAGTGTGACGTTTTAACGTTCTATTGCGAGAACATACATAGCCGCAGTAGGAATATGAATAAGGTTTTTCTCTAGTATGGGTAAACATGTGACTTTTTAAAGTTCCCCTTAGAGAACATGAATAACTGCAGTAGGAACATGAATAGGGTTTTTCTCCAGTATGGGTATGCATGTGAAGTTTTAAAGTTCCCTTTTGAGAACATGAATAGCTGCAGTAGGAACAAGAATAAGGTTTTTCTCCGGTATGGATAAGCATGTGACTTTTTAAATTATCTTTTCGTGAACCTGAATAACTGCAGACGGAACAAGAAAAAGGTTTTTCACCAGTATGGGTAAGCATGTGACGTTTTAAATATCCTATTTCAGAAAATGAATAGTTGCAGTCGGAACACGAAAAAGGTTTTTTTTCAGCGTGGGTAAGCATGTGACGTTTTAAAACTCCCTTTTGAGTATATGAAGAACTGCAGTCGGAACATGAAAAAGGTTTTTCTCCAGTATGAGTGCGAAAGTGCAGGGCTAAATTTAACTTGCGTGAGCAGGAGTAGTTACAGTGGGAACACGAGAAGGCGTTTCCTCCAGGATACTTCCCAAGGTCCGTTATCGAGTCTGAAAAATATGGTGGATAAAGATTAATAAATTTGTATCTTAAAATTTAAAAATTACTAAAACGAATCGAGAAAAAACATTTCACCTGCTGCCAGGGAAGTACTTTCAGATGGCTCTAAGCATTCCTTTATCATATCCGGCAGGTCTATGTCAATTTCAGTAAAAGGAAACTCCCCTCCATCTTCTTGTTGGAGTCCTAGTTCTGCCTTGATGGGAACAGTCTCTACATTAATGCTACCTGGAATAACAAATAATTTAACCCACCGAAAACATTGATCACCGATCCGTCGCCTTGGTCGCCTGGCTTATATAGGTCACATTCTTCGAGAACAATCTGGAGATCGCGAGTAGATGGGTTGGCGGCTTCGCTATCATTCTAGCAGCATACATTCACCGTCTTACTAGTAGGTTTCATTTTGATGCGCGTAGCGTGTATTAAATTTCTAGAACCCACTAGCATACTTAAAAGAGTAGTATAGTGTAGTTACTGAGAGGTGTAGTCAACTGAAAGTGAAAAGTGTAGCGGTATGCTCGTTGCACCCAACGGAGACAATCAAACTATTCCAAAATATCAACTCAACCCAACCGAACCCGACCCGAACCCACCCTACCCATCCCTACTCATCCCAACACGACCCAACCTAAATCATCCCTACCCAAAACGAATCAACCCAATCCAACCAAAAGCACCTCTCCAAACTCAACTTATATCACACTTTTAAAATTACTTGGTACATTAATTTATTTATTCATTCGAATTCGATCTCGCTAGTGAAAAGAGAACATAATAATAAAAGCCATTGAACTAATAATAAGCTATGAAAAGCAATTGACCTTATTGAAGTACTCGTGTAAACTGGATATAAACACCGTATTTACTAATTTTATAATCCAGTTTAAGTGATATTACGCTATTATTGACATCAAAAGAAGTTTATTTAAAAAAAAACATTGTAAATAATTATCATAATCAAAGGAGAAACTTAAATGAATTAAATGTCACCTCAAATCATGTAATAAAATAATTCAGCTCATTAAAATGGCTTTTCAAGTACGATTATACTGGATATGCAGATTTATAAAAATATTATCAGGTAATTTGTCTTACTCGCCCTTTGGTGAATTCTTTCAGAGGGCACAAAGTATTCTTTTTTTAATACAAGGAACCCCGAGATTAATTTCAGTGTAAGAAATTTCAGTTGATTTAACGGTGACTCTCTCTAGATTTTAAAGCTCCGTTGGACCCATTTCACCTTTTAAGAGAAAATACTTATTCATAAAGTGGAACCAATAAACGGGATGACCCAGTCGCAAAATATCATTGAAAATATATCGTCAATGTTTTGCACGACTGTATTAATATTTTCACGGTCGCAAAAATGGCTCTCACTTGCAACGTTCTATCGGCATCTACTATTCCTATATAATTGAAGGTAGCACACAGACATTTGCAACAGAAGTTCCTACCGATACCCTATTCTCAAACCCCGCTCACAACGATACCCTGTAGCAGTGACGATTCCACTGCTGACTTCCTCGATCGAACGAACATCACTACCATGCTCCCACGTGACCTTGGACGGCGGACGCGAGGTGGCGTAACGCATTTCAAGGAAAGAAGATTGAGTTTTAATCTGGCAGCCAGCAGGACGACATTACCAACACACTACGAGATGGATTCGGGGAACCGGCCCAGAGTACTCACGCAAGGAATCTACTTCAACCTACGTAATGTAGTTTAATTCTTTAATCATGGTTTATCCTTAAATTAGCTATTTCAAGTTTTCCTGTTTATCTAAAAAATAGGATGGCGCTCATAATATATTTTCAGTTTAGTTTCATTTTTAAATAATTATTACGTGACATTAACTTCGTTTACGTGACCTTGTCTCTTCGAGGGAAGGCACGACCCTGTAGATATGATATTATTCTTCACCCATCTTAATCATGATTATTAATTTATTAATCTATTTGTTTATATGAATAAATCTTTATTTTACTAATGAGAGTTTTCATTATGTCTCATGCTCTGGTTATTTCCTTATTTTATTCACACACGTTTCACATATACAAACACATGTAGCGAGCATTAAGCTAAGAATTCCATTTATTACGCCACATTTTTGGCGCGCAACGTGCCCTTTACCTTAAAATCTTGTTATATTGGCGCTACAACGTGGTAAACCTATAGTAAACTTAGTTAATTTATGTCACATTTTTTCTGGGTATAAATTTTTTTTATTGCTACATTGAGATTCTTGTGAGGGTGCTTTGGTCCCGTCCATTTCGTTTTGTGTTGGTAAGCATGTCTTTGTTATTCAGTTTATTACGCTCTAATCCTGCTTGTTTCAGATTGAGGCTCAAATTTTGTGTTGTAGTAAATAATATGTCACCATTCGGCTAAATACCTACTTTATTTAGCTCATTTTGAAATATTTGTGTTCCCTTGTCTTACTTTGAATTTTAAATTCATATCCCTTCAACTTATATTTATTCAAAAGATAACTTGGAGCAATTGTCATCATATCACTGCCATTATCGTAATTGTTTTTATATAGGTAATTTTATTTATGCATTATAGCGGTTGTCTTAATTTATTGGATGAATTACGGCCGGCGGAGTATTATAATTATGTGCCATCGTAGGAATCCAATATACCTACTGCCTATTTCACTCTAATTGCGGCCGGTTGGAACAATACATTGCTACGAGATTTTGTAAGTTGATTTCACATTGATTTATTCTCTCTTATTGTAATTATCATTGTGGTAATTTGTAATGGGATTGTTTTCTAATTTTGGGGTTCAATTTTGTTGCAATCATCTCGGGAATAAAATTTGCTTTTGAATGTTATGCTACTCAACATTTTTATATTGAGAGACGGGGGGTCGATGTCACTAATATTTTATTACAGATTTAAGCACGGGTTTTAAGTTTGATTGAATTAATTATTGGATGTAAATGGTTTTTGCTTTCTTAGTATGATTGAGGTTATTGTGCAACAAATTTTTCAAAATGTTGTTTTAAAACTATTATTGTTTTACCTTCATGTTACAATTGTTACAAGTTCATAAAATTTTGTCATGCGACACCAGTAACTTCTACGATTTTGGGGAATATTATTTCATACCTTCTGTTATGATTCTGTAAATTCTAATTATTGTCAAAAATTTTTGCTTTCACGCGTTCAATATTTTATTTTATTGCAGCATATTTCTTCAATGCTTTCTAATAATTTACTGAATACCTGCTTTGATTTTATTTTACTTTTGAAATGAAATTTAATTTCTTAAAAAAAAGAAAAAACTTGATTCATCGTAACATATTAATATGGATTTATATGTCAACTTCTTACCATAATTTATTTCAGGTTTCGGTGTTTCATTAATTTTTTTTATGCAATATTTGCTTCATTTTAATAAATTCTATTTTTGCGACTTAAGATTAACATAATATTATAACGGTGTTTCGATTGCTACAATATACAATTAAATTTTATTTCGGCTTATATTATAAAATAATTACTACCTGACTGTAATTTCGTATTTTATCACATTATTGCGATTAATGTCACAAAACGTTATGTAATTTTTTTCGTTTCGAGATTACTATATTTCATATTTTCTAAATGACTTTTAACTTCATAAACCACTCAAGTTTATTATATCTTACGGACATCTTTTGTAAACTTAAATTGACTTCTTACAACTTTGATTAATATTCTTATCAGAATATATTTGAAATATTTAAAAAAAAAAAAAATAATAAATAAACATGGGAAATTTTTTTTTTCTACTTCTTTCCTTGGGAATCCTTCTTTCAGGTTTTGGAATAATCCTCATTTTGTTTCATGGAAGTAAATTATTTGTAATTTTATTTGGGAATGTTTTTCCTTTCATGCATTTCGAAGTTAAACCTTAATTTTGCTTTATTATTTAAATGCGTCTAATCATGCTTTTCAGCGTTGCTGGGTTCCTTCACATTGCCGTTGGATATGAGACGTCAAGTATTCAATGGGAATTATCAAGGTCCAGTTTATCATTATCATCATGGATAAGAGGTCATATTAAATACTTTATTTTATAGTTTTCGGTTGAGTTGTTGATTGCTTTTACTGAAGTTTTGTATATAGTTTGTGTTAATTTCTTTGGAATCTATCAATAACTTGGATTGATGAATTATTTAATGGGAATTTATTGGCATCTTGCTCTAGGTTAAACGTTTTGAATTATTGTCGGTTCCTTTCAATTTACCATGGCTCACGTATTTTGATTGCAATTGCGTTAATTTCAAATTTTTAACAATCACTAAAATCTTAAATCTTTCACAGGCATAATATTTTTAGGAATAGTTTTGAGGGGTTAAATCATGGGTTATTTGGAAACCTTTATCCTAATGTGTGTTACGAGTGATAGGTGCTGTTATTACCTGTAATTTACATATTACATATGTTGGTTAGTCTCGAGGGGTTAAATTGTAAAACAGTTTATTTTTAAATTCAGGTTAATTTGCTTTAATAATCTGATAGCGTTTCATTTACAAAAGCGCATTGCATTTGAGACGGCATATTATTTTATTATGAATAGTTATCATAATGTACTTTGATTTTTGGGTGCTGATTTGAAGAGGATTATTTTTCTAAAACTTTTGGAGATTTAAGTTAACTTTTGGGGTTATATTTCTATGTTATAGCGCTTTCTTTGGGGTTATCTTATTAATTACTGTGGGAATTTAAATGCTATACGAATCTAATGTAATTTATTTAATATTTCTATTTTTGAGACCGATAATTCGTGGTGGAATTCCATTATAATATATTATAATAAAACAAATAAAAAACTTTATTCCACTTAATTTTATTTTGACCGTAACCGGTTTCAGCTCGTCAAAGCCATCTTCAGACTGGGACCAGTAGACCAGTCTGAAGATGGCTTTGACGAGCTGAAACCGGTTACGGTCAAAATAAAATTAAGTGGAATAAAGTTTTTTATTTGTTTTATTATAATATATTGTAATTTATTTCATTCAGAAATTAAAACTTTTGTTAACTCATCTTGTTGCAAATATAGATGTCGTTAATTGGGTTTATTATTTGGCTGTTATTGAGAAGGAATTTTATTTTCTACACTACTTTGCGTATTTATCATTTTCTGTTAGTATGGCTTCCGTGAAGGGTTATTAAATTCATACAAGAAATGATTGGTTTATATGTTGCATATTTAAATTGAATTGGTGGGTCATTCATGGCTTTGTTATAACTTACCTACTCTAGGGATTTTTTTTAAAAGGTTATACAGAACTTTGTTTGAGCAGCAAATTTTATTTTTTTTTGCTAAGATAAGAAATCTATTATAACTTTCTTCCTTCGTTCCAATTTCAACATGAGTGGTTGAATTCTCATTGATTTAATTTTTTTTCATAAATTATAAATTCAATTTATATTTATTATTTTGAAGACAAACCTTTACTAAAGTATTATTTCGTTTCACAGCAGTCGTTTGGTTGTACATACCTTATTATGGGATTTTTATTGTAAATCGGATTACAGTTGGTTTCGTTATTCTACGAGCATTTAGGTAAATTTTATAATGCGTTGGGATTCAGTTCATTGAATTATTATTATTATTATATACACAGTTCTCGGTTCGCGGTGCATTCGCTAATGACATTATTATAATTACATACAAGTACATATACGTCGGGTTTTATACTTTTTTTTACTTTCATTATCATGTTTTATAGTTGGTTCGAGTCTATGAGTACCTTGGATAACAATTTATTTTGTATTAATACACTCTGTCATTTAGAATTACATAATTGGGATTCAACATTTATTTTATTATAGATGACACACCTTGCTTAGTTTTTTTTTTTAATAATATTTCTTACGACAAGATATATTACCTACTCATCGTTGTAATGTTTTATACACAAATCTTTCGGTATACAAATTTATTCTACGGTTTATCTCGGATGCTGTTAAGTTCATATTAACATATTTAACTATTTAATACTTTTCTTCGGCACTTTAGTTTGCAATTATTAAACTATTATCAACATTTTTTGTTGGATTTTTTATGGAACTTTGATACTGCCTAGTTGTTGGCATAAGTTTGATACTATTTTACGGGAACACAAATTTTCTTTCTCTTAGTTGCAAGTATACTTTCAACTGTTTCATGTTGGTTTTCATGGAGAATTATACAACTATAAGTTGTTTTGATGTTTTTGGTCGGTTTCTGAACAAATAGAAGCTGTCATCGATGTTCATATACATCTAATACTTCGTTTTTTTTTCATTTTTAGAACGGTTACATATTGTTTACTTTTCTTTTTCGTAAACTTAAAAAGAAGAGCATTTGTCTTTTCCGGTTAAGAGAGATGCGATATTTTTTTAAAAAGAGCACACATTCGACGTTCATATATGAACACGAATATGAACTTCGAATGGATGTTTTGTGTTGTCTTGTTTTGTCTTGTCGTTATTGTAATTGTCCATGGGGTAATTCGCGGCTTATTTTTCGGATTTCAACTTTAAGCCTCGTCTTTAATTTTGGTGGAAATTATTTCACTATTTTTATTCTTGTCTTGCAGCGGGACGATATTAACGCGTGACATGTTAGTTTTCTAATCCTCTGAGTACGTTGTTTAATTGTTTTCGCGTTCCATGCTTTAGTTTTAGGGCCTCTGAGTTCGCAGCACAATTCTTTTGGAATTGATCGTGGAGATTAGATGTAGGATGTAGGTAGTTTCCTAGTCTTTCTCATCCGCAGGAAGAGAGAGGAACCCTTGGCGTAGATGTATTTCCTATGATGAGGGTAGGTCTCTTGTCCTCCGCAAATAAGATATGTATTTTGAAGTATATAGCGTTATGTCCAGGAATTTTCCGGGTTTTCCATCTCATTATGAGGTTTTATATGGATTGGTTGTTCAAGTGATATTTGTTCAACAGTCGTTTTATTCAGCAATAAGACGTTTTGGGTATTTTATATAACGCATACGTTATTCTGGAAATTTATTTCAGGACTATATGAGTTCTGGGTTTTCCGGGTTTTCCTTCTCATTCGAGGATTTATATGGATATGTTGGGATATATGTAGTTCAACAATCGTGGGGTCTTTTGTTCTGATAATTTTTTTAATATAAAGTTTTTGGGATACATTTTTTCTGTTTTTAAATACCTATATACCGTTTGGTATGTTAATATACAACAATTATGACGTCATGAACATATACGTTCATTCGGGATATTATCAGAGCAATGTTTATGTTTCATGTTTTTCGTGTTCACCTTATTAAGCACTTCTCCTATTTTAGGATAATTGCTTGACAAACTAATTGAAATATTAAAAAAAAAAAAAATTACATATATATATATAAATTTATCATAATGATAATAACTTTTTTTCTTCCTTCAGAAAGAATATCATTCTTTATTTTTGAATTTTATCATTTTATTATATACCTTTGGTATTGAATTTACAATTTTCTTGAAACTTTATATGTTCTGTGTCTAATGATTGACAGTTTTTTCAATTGATTTTGAATATTTTAAATTTTGAGTATGATAAAAATTTTTTAATTAAAATTTAATTTTGGATTAATATTTGTGAATAATCTCGGGAGTTGATGTAATATTTCGGTTTGGTTTTCTGGTCTTATTATTCATACTTTGCAAAAAAAAAAAAAAAAGGTTTTGTGTACCTGGGTTTTTCCTTCTATTTTAGAACTTTTTCCTTGATTTTATACCATATTTTCTATTTTGGGTCAACATATTTTAACTTTTGGTAGGTTTATACAACTTGAATATTAACATTAATTTTGATGTTTTATAACTTTAGTTCATTTGCGTGTTTGCATTTCACATTTGTTGAGGTCAAATGTTTTATAGGGTTCATTCATAGGTAACCTTTTTGATTAGTTTCTTTATAATAATGCTTATATTTTCATAAACATAATTAGCAATGTTTTATTGAGTAGTTCATTCTTGTGGATAAACCATATAGGTAGGCAGTTTTAGCTGTAGAGAACTTCACTTCAAGCGGTTGGTCATCATCACCAGATCTCTTCAACTACAAGTTGCCTTGAATGGGCAGAAGTATTCTCTCATGCATTTGGATGGTGTCAAAAAAATTTCTTCAACTACATGGAGCATCATTTTCATATCGACATACTTATAGTTGCCTTGAATGGGCAGAAGTATTTTCTGCAGCTGGTGCATCTGTTATATATATCTCTTCAGTGGGCCACTTTGGGTCTTTAAGTTATATGAAGAATTCATGATCTGAGAGATTCCGGCAAGATTATCTACGGGCAAGTATCACTAGCCAAGAAGGTTCTCTTCAGGAGGTGCCAGGTGGACCTCATTATTTCCAGGAGGAAATATTTTCTTTTGGTGAGGGGGTAATGTAGCAGTGACGATTCCACTGCTGACTTCCTCGATCGAACGAACATCACTACCATGCTCCCACGTGACCTTGGACGGCGGACGCGAGGTGGCGTAACGCATTTCAAGGAAAGAAGATTGAGTTTTAATCTGGCAGCCAGCAGGACGACATTACCAACACACTACGAGATGGATTCGGGGAACCGGCCCAGAGTACTCACGCAAGGAATCTACTTCAACCTACGTAATGTAGTTTAATTCTTTAATCATGGTTTATCCTTAAATTAGCTATTTCAAGTTTTCCTGTTTATCTAAAAAATAGGATGGCGCTCATAATATATTTTCAGTTTAGTTTCATTTTTAAATAATTATTACGTGACATTAACTTCGTTTACGTGACCTTGTCTCTTCGAGGGAAGGCACGACCCTGTAGATATGATATTATTCTTCACCCATCTTAATCATGATTATTAATTTATTAATCTATTTGTTTATATGAATAAATCTTTATTTTACTAATGAGAGTTTTCATTATGTCTCATGCTCTGGTTATTTCCTTATTTTATTCACACACGTTTCACATATACAAACACATGTAGCGAGCATTAAGCTAAGAATTCCATTTATTACGCCACAACCCAACCTAATATAGTTCCCTCATCGGCACACTGCACAGACTCTCTCGAGAGGTGTCAGGTATTTTATTAAAATTAAAACAAATATAGGTAACATGTCCCAGCAGAATATAGTAGGTAGAAATGAGCACGCCGATTTAGTCAAGAAGAAACTGCAATTTTATTTCGCTTGTTTTTGGCGTTAGTATAATATTTGTGTACCAAAAAAAGAAAAACAAAATACCTGAAATATTTTCGTTAATGCTTTTCGGACATTCCTTTTTGATAAAATGATAGCCTACATCAATTTGCGTAAGTATCACAGGAATACTATCTTCCTCACTTGTGCCTGGTTCTAACTTGATGGCGGTGGAATCCATGCTTTTAAGTGAGGTTTTCGGAGTTCTGATTTACTTAAACTTTATAACGAGGTTGAAAGATTTCTTTAGAGAAATGATTGATTGATTTCGTCAAATTGACTAAAGGAGTAACGCCAAATAACATAACCAATTTAATGTGACAAGAAGCATGATGAATGAGGTTTATCCGTAGATACCATAGAAAAGAAAATAACTTTCAAGCATGTGATGAAATCTGAGTGCTGCCATTTTAAATAATATGTTTGGGTTCCTACCAGAGGGCCTCTTGACGAACGTAAAGGCCCGTTTATAGTAGGAATAAGCAGTAAAAATAGGCCGTAAAGCCGTAGAAGTTGGAAGATATGAATCCTGTGTAACCGTTTATAATAGATGGCAATAATCTGTAATTTTTTTCCACACCGAAAAAATGGTCCAACTTTATCTTTTACGATTACGGATTGCAGAAAGCTGAGATATATACTGAGATTTACGTATTTTCGATCGATACTCTATGGTATTTTCTATTTGAAAATCGAATATAATTAACTAATTTGTGTTGCAGAAGTCCTAACAATTTATAAAAATTGATATGCGAGATTCTTGTAAATTCCTTGAATTGAGTGTTGCAACTGCCGCCATGTCTTTAAACAAATTATGGAAACGTCCTGTTTTTTTTTCATTTTATGATTAATTGGACGCACACTCCTATGTCGTTTTACCTTATTTTTTTTGTCAACTGTGCGTCTCGTATTGCAGTGTGTGCTAGCCCCAGAATTGTCAAAAACATTCCACATGCAACAATGTCTGGTGAATCCATCGTTTATAAGATGGAGGAAGAATTTACTCTAGGTTGACAGTTGACATAGACAAGTGACAGCGGCATAGTCACTTCTTTTGGATTCTATTCTATTCCTATTCCAATTTTAAAAGACTGTTATGAAGCGATTTTAAAGTAGTTAGGTACTATTTCAATGTATTAGTCGTATATGTTGGCGGTACTGCTTAATTTTTTTTGGGCGCGAGCGTGGCCGGCCTGTTTTGGTCTTTCCGTTTCCGCACTCTGGTTTTGACAGCGCATTGTGCGGCCCGCTGTTAAAACGACAGTCACAGAATTTAAAATTGCAAATGTGCTAATGTAATAAGAAGTTCGGAATTGACGACATTCGGGCGAAGAAAATGTCAAGTTATTAATTAAAAAGTATTTCTGCATTCATCCGCGTAATAAGCGAGATTTTTGGACTGGGATTTTAAACACAAGATCAGTGCCGGCCCGGCTCGTATGTTTAATATAATGTTCCGGATTAATCAAAAGAATCGTTCTACTGAGTAGGCGTTACGCCCGCGAGTTTAGATAACTGCAGCAAGAGATTTCCCGTCGGGAACATATTTAAAACGGATGCACCGCCAACACGATACGGGGCTATCAATCTTATCGGCTGGAAGTCTGGATGATAATCACGCACACAGAAGGTCTAAGGGTCCCTTCCTACCAGCTGGTCGTCACGGAGGACGCTTTATCTTGATGCCGCGGAGTACAAGGCGTCAAAATCACCACGAGGAGGCGAGATGGGCCTCTTCAACTGCAGATTTACCGCCGGGGATGATTCATAGTTAGTTTAGAGTAGGGAAAGTGTACTAATGGTCCCGGGGTGAGTCCTACCTTTTTTTAATTTGTAAAAATACTTATGAGCACAATAGAATATTCAAAATTATCTACCTACCTCTGGTTTTTATTTGTAGAGAAACCCTGATCAAAACCTTTACAGGAATGTCATATTAATCAATTGCCCATGCTGTCCACGATCTGTCACAAAGTGACGCATTATTTAGCTAACAATTTGGCGCTCCAAACGCGGTATGGTTTCGAGTTATGGCATTCCTGTAGACGTTTTCTTCGCCCTGATATGTAGTGTGTGTAAAAAAAATATTATTCATCTGTTCAGTGGGGGTGTTAATTTCGTTTGTTGATAATAAACGGTCGCTGTCATAACCTATGTAAACTGCATAAGTGCAGTCACGGTGATTTGAAATGTCAACAAATCACTTTACTCCAAGTCACCGGTCTTGTAGCCGGCGTGACGTTAGTTAGGTATTATGCGCTATAATATTGTGGGTTATTAATATCTGCTACCTGTCAATTCATGTCGATGTTTTTCATACGTCAATCTGACATTTCTAGTACCTATTTCGGGTACATCGTACGCTAAATAAGACTGACGTGTATGCATGTTGTTTATCTCGCACATTAATAAATGCATGCATTTTTATTATGGATTGTGACAGCCTCAAGTTGTGATTATTTATTTAAACTAATTACGTACGTCGGGATCTTACGATCTTGAATTTTATTAGCACTATAAATACATGTACTCGCAAGAATTGTTTTCATCTTTATTTGTATGGTTTTGAAGTACCATTTCATTAACATATAGATGACGTAAGAAGGCTGGACTCTAGAATAACGATAAAATCTTGCAATTTTAATGAAAAATTTTGGAATTATTGCAATTAAATTTATTTCTTATTTCAGGGTTGTCAAATATTTTTTTTAAATAAAAATAATTTTTTTTTTTTTATTATTCCAGGGTTGTCAAATATTTTTTTTTAAATAAAAATAAATTATTGTTATTTTTTTTTTATTAATCCAGGGTTGTCAAAAATTTTTTTAAAATAAAAATAAATTATTTTTTTTATTATTTCAGGGTTGTCAAATAAAATATTAAAAAAAAAAAAAAATTAAATCATTATTTACTTTTAAAAGCAGGGTTGTCAAGTATAAAATATTTCCAATTTAAAAAAAAAAAAAAAAAAAAAAAATTAATAAAATTAATCTTTGTGTCAAACATACTTCAAATCCTCCATTATGTCTACCACAATTCCGAACGTTAATGTTGCTTCCAAGGAGGAGCTGGTTAAAGAATTGACTGCTCGTTCTATTGAACCGGAAAGCACCGTCCAGGCACTACGTACGCAAGCGCACGCCTACAATAAAACAATAAAAGAAACATTATCCGCGGTTACGGAGGATAGTGATTCGGATATGGAATCGAAAAATGAAACAAAGGAGAAGGTTACATTAATCAAGAAAACCAAAATTATTTATAAAGAAATATCGTCGCGGGGACTCACAAATTGGGATATAAAATTCGATGGAAAAAGTTCCGTTAGGGATTTTTTGTTGTTAGTCAACGAGCGTTGCAGAACACGTAACATCTCGCACAAAGATTTAGTTAATTCTTTTAGCGAAATTCTAGATGGTGTGGCTTTACTCTGGTATAGGTCAATTTATAGCCCAGACTTGGAGTGGGAGGACCTCTCCAGTCTATTAATAAAGCAATTTGAAGGACAGGATAAACAGCTTGATATTGAAAATGAAATTTTCAACTATAAGCAACCTAGGGGTATGTCGGTTTTCGAATTCACCTTGAGATTAAAAGCTCTCAATAATAAATTAGACTGCAAAATTCCGGAAAATAAGCTATTGCGAGTTGCCATGAAAGGATTAACGTCTATGTATGCAAATTTATTATCATCTAGGGATTTTAATTCTTTTGAAGAACTAACGAGATGCGCTGCTAAACTCGAATCATTTACGGAGGCTTCTTTGTCTTCGGCAACGTCGAAGGTTGTAGAACCACAAAAAAGACAAGTGACTTTAAGAAGTTTACTTCGTTCGCCAACCAACATTATAAACCTTTTCATAGTCAAAACAGTTACGGGTCACCAAGTAAGAATGATAACCCTACTAGGTATTCTAGACCTACAAATAATAATAATAATTATACTCCTGTTGCATCAGGTTCTTCAAAACAACAACTTAATACAAGTTTTTGTACCTTTTGTAAGTCCAGGGGTCATTTAATCGCGAATTGCTGGAAAAAAAATGGCGATAATAAGAAATCACATGTTGGGAGTATTAATAATGAGAAGCATAATAAGAATCCAAAAAACTAGTACAGAGCCAATCTTACCGCGCCCCTTCTTGTGCACAAAGAAAAAGGGAGTGGAAGCGTTGGCTCCGCCTAGTTCAACAATTCCTTTCTAACCCGTCTTCTCCGACAGTGGACGCACTGCCGCAGGAGAAGGTTAATTTTGAGGATGAGCGTCCTTATGCAAATATTTATGTCTTAAATAATAATTATAAAGCACTGCTGGACAGTGGTGCTTCCATGTCTTGTTTAGGGGGTGATAGTTATAAGATATTTTTAGATTTAGGGGTAGATTTAGTTAAGGTAGATTTTAAGGTTACTACAGCAGACGGTACCTGTCAACCTGTTTTAGGTTTCTTAACTTTGCCGGTGACGTACAATTCAATCACGAAAGAGATTATTTTTTACGTCATCCCATCGTTGACTCCTAATTTCATTTTAGGCGTTAACTTCTGGAGACAGTTTCGGATCGCGCCGGAACTATTCTCAGAGGTTCGTAGACCTCAACAAAAGGGACAAGTCAATGAGGTACGAGCAATTCGGCCTGCCTCATCTCTCACAGCATCGGAAAATAAAGCTCTTACAGACGTTATTAAAAAATTTGAATCAATCTCTTATGAAAACAAAGGGCTAGGGTTGACTCATCTAGTCCAACATACGATTCATACAACAGGCCCGCCAATTAAACAACGGTACTACCCACTGTCTCCGGCAAGACAACGTCAACTTGATGCTGAGGTAGACGAGATGCTTAAGTTAGGGGTAATACGCCCGTCTCGTTCTCCATGGTCGAGTCCGGTATTGATAGTTACAAAAAAGGACGGTTCAGGTCGTCTTTGCTTAGATTCTCGCAAAATTAATAACGTCACGATTCGCGACGCGTACCCTCTGCCATATATAGCGCGGATCCTAGACAAGCTAGGTGGAGCCAGATACGTCTCTTCTATAGACCTCTCAAAGGCCTTTTGGCAGATTGCCTTAGACAAGGAATCTTGCGAGAAAACAGCTTTCGTCGTCCCTGGCCGGGGTTTGTTTGAGTTCACCCGTATGCCTTTCGGACTGAAAAATGCACCTAGTGAGTTGCAAAGATTGGCAGATTTCCTTTTTGGTCCAGAATTCGACGATAATGCTTTTTGTTATTTAGATGATTTGATCTTGATATCCGAAGACTTGGAATCACATCTTAATCTGTTAAATCGTGTATTTGAACGTTTGCGAGACGCAGGTCTTACAATAAACTTAAAAAAATCAGAGTTTTGCAAATCTGAACTTAAATATTTAGGGTATTTAGTAGATTCGCAGGGTCTCCGCACGGATCCAATAAAGATAGAAAGCATCAAAAGTTTCCCAGTCCCGAAAAATGCAAAACAAATCCGGGCATTCATTGGTCTATGCGGTTACTTTAGGAGATTCATTAAAGGATTTTCGGGAATAGCTTCCCCTCTTACTAAACTCACAGGCTCTAAAAACGGTATCAGCAATTTCAAGTGGTCCCAGGAAGCTGAAACTGCTTTTAATGATTTAAAACGCGCGTTAACTACGGCTCCAGTTTTATGCTGCCCGGATTTCACCAAACCTTTCTCGATCCACTGCGACGCGAGCTCTGCAGGAATCGGTGGGGTTTTGATCCAAACCGTAGATGGTGCGGAACACCCGATTGCATATTACTCGAGATGCCTCAATAATCACGAACGTAACTATGGTGTCACTGAAAGGGAACTCCTAGCGGTATTGGATTCCGTAACTCATTTTAGGCCTTACATTGAAGGGGCACACTTTACGGTAGTAACAGACCATTCTAGTCTAAAATGGCTGGGGTCCCTATCGAACCCAAGTGGTCGCCTAGCGCGTTGGAGTACTCGACTGTCTCAATTTACTTTCGACGTCGTTCATCGTAAAGGTACACAACATACTGTACCAGATGTCCTTTCTCGTAAGGATCTTGCATTAATATCAGGAATAGACTGTAGTTCTACGTCAGACAAATGGTTCCTAAATGTATTTCAGGAGTGCCAAATTGCTCCTCAAAGATTTTTGAATTTCCAAATTAAAGACAACGAGTTGTATCGTCATTCGAAAGCCCGTTTGGACTTATGTGAGGACACCGCATGGAAAAGGGTCATTCCTCAAGAGGATAGGAAAAATATTATTTCTGACTCCCATGACTCCGTTCAAGCCTGTCACCCAGGAGTCTTCAAAACCTATAAAAAGCTTCAACTTAGGTATTATTGGCCTAGCATGTACAAAGACGTCAAAAATTATATTAGTCAATGTACTGTTTGTAAGGCGCATAAGATCAGCACGGCACCACCGAACGGTATGTCTACAAACCCTAAGAAGGTAAACAGGCCTATGCAAATGCTTTCCTTAGACTTAGTGGGTCCATTGCCTCGTATCGATCTAAAATATAACGGATTACGTCACCAGCCTATTCTTATTCCTATTATAAACGGGCCTAAGCTTGTTCACTTTGAGAGCAACTGAAAAACTGGCCCTGCGTTAATCATGTTTTATTTTTTAAGTTCTACGCTTTTAATATTATGTTCGCAGCACTTGATAACTGTGGAAAATTATATGGACAGTAAATTTTGTGTTTTGTACTTACTTGAAAAATATTTCTATTCTATGTCACCATTATTGTCTATGCATAACCACAATATTATTGCTTACAAATGATTTGACCACTGCTAAAAGTCTTGTCAGGGGCGTACAACTCCCGTCTGACCTTGTAACCCTGATTTGAGGAGTTATTCAATACCCAAATTCTTCTAGACAAAGCTGTTGTGGCTGAAAGCTCAGATCTCATTGGCTCAGAGCAAAAATTGTAGTTTGATCTCTCGCTCTCTACCATAGCGACTTGTGTAACAGAAAGAGAAGCTAAGCATGTGTTATGCTGCGATAAAAATTAACGGTAATTTCCAAAACGCCATTTCGAGGTTAAAGTCAGTTGAAGTTTTTAGTGTAAATATTTAGAATTTTGAAAATCGTCTAACCCATCTAAAAATAATGTTGCGTGCTAGAATTCTTCAAGGTGATAAATTAATGCCGTATTGTGTTAAAGGTTGCTCAGACGGATTCGATAATCCGGTGCTAGCAAGAAGCAGCAAGAAATAGGTTTGTTTGTGGGTGTCATTTCTCAATTGAAAGCAAAAATACGGTTCTTTTTGGATTAAAAAAGAATGCTTGGCAACGCTTAATATTCCAGTCATCATATAATATCCTGTCTATCTCCACCAACTGAAAGAAGGACCCCAACCCGTTGTTAAAAACAGGTACTAACCTCTCGTTCTTTGATACAATATTCCTGATTCCTGAATGTACTTCATTGGCTAATAATTTAATTAATTTTCCTTTTCAGACCTATCCGTATTCCGACGCGATACTATACCACGTATAAGGATGCTAAAACTGCTAAAAAAAGCCACGATTACATCAAACAAGGTCATTTAAACCTCTCCAGAATTGCATCATGTAAGTATTCAGATTTAACCAGCATTTTCCATGATGTTTGCTGACGACAAAGCTGTGGAAATTATATGAAACCCTTGCAGGAGAATTTGAATAACTTCTAGTGCTGTGGCAATATGTATTTTGTGTATATATTCTTGTAGTTTTGTGCAAAGTCAAATTAAATCCTATTAATTTGTTGCAGTAAGAGTGGGTTTGATTCCTAGTTGAGACCGTTACTTTTTATTTTTCTGTGTCTTGTTCTGTTTCATGTTTTGTTTAGATATATTAGTATTATCTTCTACTTCAATGATAAATCAATGCCCAATACATCGGTTGTACGGACCCCGTTTTGTATTACTGTCCATTGTCTTTTTGAAAATAAAAAGTATTTTTATGTGTGCATAGCTGTGGGTTTTTTTTTATTTTCCTTTTCCTGCATTCCAATATTTTTATTTTTAAAATATAATTTTTGTGGGCTAGTGAATGAACGATGTTAGCTGGGTGCAGTTATATTGTCTATGTTTGCACTTTTTTAAATGGCCTTGAGATTTATTTATGGTTCACAAGATATTTACCTGTCTGGACCAAAGGACCGTTTTATCTGTGGTCGTTTGTGGTTGAGAAGGTGACAAACTGTGGCCATACAAAAAGCCCGAAGATATCGATCTAGAGAGTGGTTTATTTATGAGTCTTGTACTGTTTTCAATTCCAAACTCTATTTCCACATTTTAAAATACCTTACACTATTCCATCCACGTAGTTAAATCAATGCTTGCGATTTTTATTGTTAAGTTCTAATGCAGATATTTTTGATTGCTTGCAACTCCATTTATTATAACGGCCGTTTTCCCAAATTGAACTGAGCGTCCCTTGATTCTTATTTTAGACTAATACATGCTCAAACGTTCACCTTCGTGATCTACACACAAACATCAACAAGTTTGCGGGAATCCATTTGCCAATATTAAAATTTGCTAACCGAGAAAAATTAAATTAATTTAACTGTCAATTTCGTGTATCTATTTTTAGATTAATATTTTCTGTTCACAAATTATGGATTGCCTATAATATAAAAGCGGAAATGGCAGATTTAGTCAATGGTATATGGTATAATGGGATATAACGGTATAATATAATCAAGCTGATAACTTGAGGAATTGCTTTATTTAACTACAAAATCCATATTATTATTTCTGTATTATGTTTTCTGTTACTTAAAAATTCGTATTCAATTTTGCAAGCATCATAATTATCAAAAGTAGGAACTGACTTTTTAGTTTTTTTATAGTTTGTGGTCTATGGAAATGTCATTGTATCTTGTAAACGTTCCCATTGCGTCTGTCAACAATTTTTAAAATTCAATATTTTGGTAAGCAACTTAAGCATTTTTTAAAATAAAAAAATTGCACTTAGTCTTTTTCTCTGTGATTTTATTTTTAATAACAAAAATGTCTAATGGTTTTTGAATAACCAAGTTTCTACAATATGATTTATGTTTCGTACTAAAAATATATTTCCTTAATAGTTTGCTTTCTTACTGATGTATAAAGTTAACATTCGTTATATTGTTGAGAATTTGAAATTCTGTAGCAGGTCTAATTTATTTTGAGCTGGGACCAACTACCATCATTGAATTAAATCAGAACGCTATTAACAAAGGCCATGGACCTTCCCAACCCAGAGAGTGTTACCATCAAGGTGGAACCAGGGTCCCAGGAAGAGGGTGGAGGTGAGATGCCGTATACAGATATAAATATCTACCTCCCGGATGTTAAGAAAGAATTTTCGCAGTATGCGGAGAGTACTCCGACAGACAGTAAGTAAATGTTCAACGTTGATTTTGGAATTTTTAACAGACAAAATATACAGTTTTTGTTGACGACGTCCTTTCTCGTATTCTGTAAAATATATCTTTTCAGTTAACTGTCAAACTAAGTAGATTTATAATTTCATAGAACAATCAACCGATTCCTTCAGTTAAGACCTCCTATTATATGTAACATGTTAAAATATACATGAGTATTACAATACATTAGAAAATTATTTAATTGCCAATAAATTACCAAACTCCATACTGAAAGGGCTCAGGAATAATTGGTGTTCCCTTCTTGAATCATCTTAAACCTAAATATAAATAAGCCTATTTTCTAATATCGTGCTTCTACAAAGTTCTTCAATGTTATCGTTATTGTTAATATTTTTCCTAAAATTTGTTTGAATGAAAACAATATTAATACATTTTATTGTATTTTAAACGTCCAGAGGGCTTTTTCACACGCACAGCATATACTTTTATATATTTGATTAAAAAATTATACAATTGAAAATAAAAATGCACAAGAGTTACATAAATACAGGAAACAGAAAAAAAATAATACATGTTACAGAAATCGACCAAATTAACGTTAATATTAATAAAAATTCATTCATTGTTTGAATTTTTGTTAGCAAGACTGCGTAAAGGTTGTATTGGGGAAAAAAAAACCATAGTTGGACTGACATAATACATGTGTTAAATGTTAATTGGTGTCTAGTCTTTCGTTTAGGTAGTTCTTGTATCGAATTTAGGGTTGAAAAATTCTGATAAAAAGTTAGGTTGTTTATTTTTCATCTGTTTGAATATTTAAAATATTCATTAACGGTTTTTTTATGAGCTTAAACGGTATATTAATATTTAAAAATTATGAAGCGTACACATTTTTTATTGCTTTCTGCATAATGAATACGAATTTTGCAGAAATGTGTTTTTTTATATTACTTTCTCACCATTATTTTGATACTAATAAATTGTTCTTCTCGACATATCAATGTACATTTTTCCAGGTAGCATTAATTTAGAGACTGTTACTATTAAAGCCGAACCAGAACTCCGAGAAGAAATTAGAGGTGTGTAAATCCTTATACGGATATCGATATACACTTCCCGGATGTTAAAAACGAATGCTTAAAGCGCTCTGAAATGAATTCTCAGGCAGCAGGTAAAGCCGTGTTCATTGTTGGTAAAATTAACAATTCATTATCACGTTTTGTTTTACTGTACCCACCTACACATAATTTATCTTTTTTCCGTAATCTTTTTCAGATGCATTCCTGAAAAATCTTCCTGGGAAGAAAAAAAACTCTTGTCCTTATTGTAACTATTCCTGCTCTCGTAAGTCATATTGTGAAGTGCACTTGCGCACCCATACCGGAGAAAAGCCTTTTTCATGTTCCAACTGCAACTATTCATGTTCTACAAAGGGAAGTCTAAAAATGCACATGTTTACGCACAGTGGAGAAAAACCTTTTTTTATGTTCTGAGTGTAATTATTCATGTTCTACCAAAGGATATCTAAAATATCACATAATTTCACACAGTGGGAAAAAACTTTTTACATGTCCCGATTGCAACTATTCATATACAAGGAAGATAAATCTAATAAAACATATGATTACGCACAGTGGAGAAAACAGTTCTCCTGTTCCGAGTGTCATTCTTCATGTTTTACCAGGGACATTTAAATTTTCATATGTTTACACACAGTGTAAAAAAACCTCTTTCGTAACCCGATTGTAATTACTCATGTTCTGCAAATGTAAATCTAAAAATTCATATGTTTACTCACAGTGGAGAAAAACCTTTTTCATGTATCAACTGCAACTATTCATGTTCAACGAAGGGGAATCTAAAAACCATATTATGCTTTCCCAAAGTAGAGAGACGTTTTCATGTTCCAAATGTAATTATTTATGTTCTACATAGGGAAATCTAAAAATTAATATGTTTACCTACATTACAAAAAAGCTTTTTCATGTTCCCAGGGTTATTATTCATTTTCTACCATAAAACATCTAAAAAACCACATATTTAGTTGAGAAAAATCAAAATTCATGTCCCGATTTTAAAAGGAGGTCTAAAAATTCACATGTTTAACTACATTGGAGAAAAACCTCTGTCATTTCCCGCCTGAATCTATTTGTGTTCTTAAAAACCACTTACTTTTTCACAGTGCAACTATTCATGTTCAAGGAAAGGAAATCTCAAAATTCATATCAGACCCACAGTGAAAAAAAAAAATTGTGCCCAGAGTGTAATTATTCATTTTGTATTTAGGGTAATACTTTAATGTAATTGCTGTGATTGCAAATGTATTGAAATTTAATGAAAGATATTTGAACATGTTTCGTGTTTTTTTTAAAGCTCTACTTTAGGTGTAAATGTTCTAATCCACCAAAGGAGGCTGAAAATTGAAACAAAGGTTCAGCCCTTCATAAATGGCATTCCTGGATTTTTATTTTTTTAACAGTAATTGTTAATTGCATTAATTCGTATCACGAAAACAACATATACACTAACAACGTTAACCATTAACGCAATCAGATGATAACATAGAATTGAGATATTTATGTTTATTACAAGTATTGTAAAAAAAAAATATTTGCTGTTTTCATAAAATTTTAATTATTTATTGTCAAAACTTATATAAACTTACTTCGTTAAATTGTGGATACAGCAAAAAAATAATATTTCTGAAAATACGAGTAAATTTAGATTTAGGTGATTTTTCAATACAATCGAAGACTGAACACAATGAACGAACCCTTTACTATAGTTTCCTAGTGCCCTGAACAGCTTCAATTTTCTGTTCCTTTGTCTCATCAGTCGAATCTGTGGCAATTGGGTTATCGAATTTCCCGCCATAATCAACAAAGGCTTTTTCAGAATCCTTGCACGAGTTGCCGTTGCAGTGAGGTCAGAAATGAAAGCATTCCAAAGTTGGATTTCTGCAGATGCACTTTCCAGCGAAACCTCCTTCAATGTCGGTACTGGATTTGTATTTATTAACACATAGGTACATTTTATTTACAGAATTCAAAAATAATAAATCAAACCTTCTCTTCAAGCGGCAAGACAAAGAAAATATATTAAATTAATTGAAACAACTTTTAGTTTCAACTGGCAGATGTCATTTATATATATTTGGAATAGGAGGGGCCCCAGTATAGATCCTTGCGGAACTCCATAGTTTATACTCTCTAACTGACTGTTATTATCTTCTATGCTAACATATTGTTTTCTGTTTGATAGATATGATTTAATTAATTTGATAGCTGGACCGGTTACTCCTGTTTTTTTCTATTTTTTTAATCAGTATTTCATGACTTACGGTGTCAAAGGCTTTTTGAAGGTCTAAAAGAATTGCTATGACATAGTTTCTATTATCTATGCTAGTTCTAAGTTTATTTATAAGATCATTAGTTGCAGAAAGAGCATTTACTATGTCGATATCATTAAATAGTTTGGTTTCCCATAGTACGAAGCCGCTGTAAAGGGAGAATAGGCAATGCCTAAAGCTATTGCCGTTGCGTTTGGTAAAAATTGTATTTGTCGTGTTGTTATTGTGGGTATTGTATTATATCGTAGTTTATGAGTTGCAAGAGTTCGCAACAGTCGAAACTAAAGTTTAGTATTTAGAATAACAAGGTTAGCTTGTTTATCTTGCGTATATCTTCTAATGTATAAGTAATTACTCTATTTATTCACCAATTCCTAGAATTCATCACCTTGCTAACAAACACTGTGAACTTATTGATATATTTGGTGTTAATAATTTTGTGAGTTTCAAAAGGTAACTAATTTCAGACCTATTTGCTAGTTATTAATTTGATTTATTTTTATATTTAAAAAAAAAATCAGTCTTGTCTTTATACCCTCCTACGTTAAACACACACACTCCTCAGTTTATTTTTTTAGACGTATATTAATGACTGTATGCATGTACGGTCATACTTGATATGAATATTATACTTTGATTTACTTTACCATTTCAAGTACTATATTAATTACGGCGTTGGTATTTTGCCATTACTTATTAGTTTTTTTTTTAATAAATACAACAGACATTATTTTTCTTCTTTTTTTAAACATTCGTTTTATAATACATATCAGTATATTATATATATTTACTTTGTATTTACCTGACGAGTACCTAAATTATTTTTCTGATTTCAGTCTTACTGGTTTGAACATGAACAATATTGTTAACATGAATAATTATAAGTAAATACGAATGTACAATGTAGGTACATACTTACTTTATATTTTGCTTTATTTACAATTTTAGGTGTTATTATTTGGATTTGATGTAAATCTTAGATTTTTTTGTATGTAGTTATGCTATTATCCATGTATTATGTTACATAATTTACATACATAAATTGTCAATTTTCTCTGTAAAAGCCCGATAGGGCGTTAATGAATAATAAATAAATAAGTATGTATATATTTTTAAGTGTAGTTGATAAGAAATGATTTATGTATTAGCCTGGAGCACGGATGTACGAAGAAAAAAAAAATTATGATTTAGAGTTCTAAGAGGGGGGGATTTGTGCCTTATGTTAAAATTAAAATACGTGGGATTTTTCATTTCATTTAATTAAGATCTTCTGAAAAATTGAAAATTAGGGTTAAAAAGTTAAAAGTTTATAAGGCGACACATTATGATTAATTTAGTGGTAAGTAGGTGTTAAATGATAAACAATATATATTAAGATGTTTATTAAGGCATCGAACTAAAAAAAAAAAATTGAAACATAATTATACATTTATTATTTAGGTTTAAAATCCTTTTTTAGTTTAAAATTTAGGTATTTTGTTCCGCGATTCCAGCCTGGCATCACCTAGCCGCGACTTTCTTGTGCACTTAGAAATGGAAGCTTCTGTCGTATTCTTTACAGCTCTTTCAACAGCTTGAGTATGGCAGGGAAGCTTTATAAACAATAGTTCGCTTTCGCCACCAGATTCCACGATATTCTGAATTTCCTGGTCCGATAAGTTTTTCAAAATCGGTGGTTCGGTGAAGTTTTCCTGCCAATTTATTAAATCAATATATGTAGAAGCATTGAAATCTATCAATGGCACTTGAAACATTCTAGGTGTTGGAGGTTGAGCAGTACTGCGTGCCTTTAGTATGCGGCGGGCTGCCATCTCTCTAACATGTTTTTTATCATCTGTTATCATCGCAAGTAGAATCCCTTCAGGATGCGCAAAGTAGCCGTTTCTTTGGATAACAGGATCTATAATTTTTTTAAGAGTTTCTGGCAGGTATCTGCAGGCCTTAATGATATTGAACAAGTGACGCGTGCCATCTTTGCATGATGGTTTATTTTTAATTGAGAACCAAGACGGTGCGTAAACTTTGACCACAAAAGTAGCCAGAGTTTTCAAATTTTCAGATAGTTCTTCAGTAGATACATACAAACGTAGTATTCGGTTAGCACGCGTGATCCAACGGGCATGTGATAGTTTTCCTGGAGATTTATTGCCTAGGTCTTCTGGAAATTCACCTGAAATTACCGCCGAGACAATTTTATGCAAGTACTGTTGGTCTGAAATCAGATCTTTGGCCTTTTCTGGTAGCATTTGACCTTCGATGCGTTCAAATTTTTTAACAGGCAGCTTTTCACAGGTTTCCAGTGATTTTCCCAGTGGACCAATATAAGATTTAGGTCCCGAAGTACACCCATCGAGATGAAGAAACAGATGTCTCAAAGGCAGTTCGTTCATGTGAAGCAAACAAATTATCCACTGAAGTGGTTTTTGTAGCTTTTTCTCAAGCAGTCTTATAATTCCAGCATACTTTCCAGTATTTACATTTGTACCATCGCAACCAATTGCCATAATTCTATCGTGGGAAACTTCTTTATGTAACAGAAACCCTGTTATCGCGGTTTCTATTCCTTTTGCTGTCCCAACATCAGGTACCACGTATCCCATGTAAATGGATCCCGGCTCTTGAATTAGTGAGATATGTTCCTCCACAACCATAGTCCTGTAGCATTTACCGCCCTTTTTAACAATATTCAAAGTTTTGTCTTTTTTACCGTCGAAGTATAAGGCCAAGAGCTCTGTAATTGTTGCATTTTCCGATATTTTTTCTCTAGTTTTAGTTCTCTCTCTTCGTAACTTGTGCCGATCAATGACCTCAACATCAGACCCAATGTCTAACAAAACAGATGATGCTATTGCTGCTGCTGCTCTGTCAGACACTCCATACCTATCACATGTCTTCGATAACGTAGGAAAATTAAGCGTCGATTTTTTTATTTTCTTTTTAATAACGCCTTTGATCATGGAGCAATCAGATTTTTCTGTCTCTGATGATGTCGCTGAAGAAATACTAGCATTTAAATCAGCTGAATTTGAAGTGCTTAAGGATGTGTTTCGGCGATTCTCTCGTTCATGGTTCCTTTTTAGAGTTTTTTGCATGTTCTTTGTAGCAGTTACGTCGATTCCGCTGATTACCATTATCCGAGACGTTCTTTGATCGGTCAAAAAAGTTTGCTCTCGTTTAGGAACCTTTTTATCCTTAGGACAGATACATTGAGCGAATTCGTTGCACTTGCATGCTGAAATATCAAAAAGTATCTTACTTCTTTGCTGAAAACTATTTAACTCGTCCGGGGAGAGCCTCTTGATAGATTTGAGTAGATTTTTGCACTTTAGATGATATGCTTTCAACATTTGAATGATCCTTGTTCGCGTCACTGTAGGAATAGATGCCGTTTGCCATATATTTTATATCTCGCCAAAAATTGGTTCTTTTGCAGTTTCTAATTGCAATTTCAGTTGATGTCTCGTCCACTCATAGTATTTCACTACATCTTCATAAGTAGGTAGAACATTTTCTTTCATCTCACAAACGTCACCAAATAGAGGACATTTGAATACACTCCGAGTTCTTTGCATGGTTGCAACGAAAGATTATCGAACGTATTTTTAACGATAAACGAGCGTGCGACTGATCCGAGCCACGAACGATAGAGCACTGACGACGCGCGACTCGAGACGCGACAAGTGCAAGCAAGCTCAGTATCACCTCCCGCGCTTCCTCACTCCCCTTATTTAAATTATAAAACACAAATTCGAACTTCTTTTTATTTTGTGTCAAATCTATATTATATCAAGTAAACTTTCTTGATAAAAATAGGTAGCTATGTTTATTTAAAAATATCGTACATAAACATTACTTCAAATTAGAGTGTAAAACCGATTATTTTCATAAATTCGATGCCGTTGCGGAGGCAGTTACCCTAAACCAAATGGTATAATATTTTACATGGCTTAAATTAAACCTAAAAGGCACCAAATTTTGACTCTTACATTACCGTCCAGTGAAAAAAAAGATTTCACTCCACTCTATTATGTATTCTAGTGGGATATTATAACAAGAGTAAGTACTTGAGGTACTATGAAAGTAGTTACAGAGCAATATGTAGTTACTTTGTTGATATTAGTAAAAATAAACAGGAAAAGTTTGTAATGTAAAGCATGTTTGTTTTTATCAACCCTTTATTACATAAGACTGGGTGTTTTACAAAACAGGGAAAAATTAATATTAATATAAAATATGCATTAAAAAAATTGTAGACCTATTACAAATATTTTAATAGAGTGAATTTTAGGTTAGATGTTGAGTAGTGGCGGTAAACATCGACTAAAACCTTTAAGCTAGTCTGTTCTGAAAAGGAGAATATTTACTAGCAGACTCTTAACCCTAATCGATTTTATAGGTACATAAAGCCTTAACATACGTCTCAGAGGCGTACACATGTAAATGACAGCCTGTAGGCCAAAATATACACACTTGTGCCCTATTTTTCGAAGGAAAGTGAAGGTTGGTATATAAATTAATAATAAAACACAGTTTTCGGGAAGCTCCCGTTGGCCACTGAGTTCGCTAAATAGCACGAGCCGCTAACTTCAACCGTTAGAAAGAGAAAGAGAATTTTAGATTGTGTGTTCGCCTCGCAGGCGTAGATAAGGCTTCTAGTGTTAAGATTTTCGTACAAATTTAAATCGGAATGTCTAGATTCATTTTTCACAATAGGAAAAAGGGTTTAAATTTTTTTCAGTATATCTTTTTATTGGAATTCCACCACAAATTGTATCAAAATAGAAATATGAAGTGAATATTCGTAAAATTTATTTTTTGAAATCCTTTGTTGTTTTACAAGCTGTATTTCCTATAGTATGGTTTATGCATTATGATTTAAATTATACCATGTACAAGTCAGCATGCATAACTATCGTTGTTCCTCTAATCAGGGCCAGCCAAGTGGCGCGCGGCGCAAGTAAAATTTTAGGGCTCCTTGTCAAAACCAGTAGATGCCTAGGCCCTAGGTAGTAGATAGGTGATCTCTGAAATCAATTTTATTTGGATGATTTGTTTTTATGAAAGTTAATCTTAAGGGTGGTGTGTTAATTGAGGTATTATCAGCCTTGGAAGATCAGCGCCCGGAGCGGACTGCTCCAATTGCGCCCGCACAGGGACGGCCCTGAGTCTAATTCTTTTTTTATATTTGTTACCATAATTTATCTATTATATAGTTTATCATAATAAATATCTATCAACAGCTTCTTTAAAATGTATTTTGTGTTCATATGCTTATATTTTTGTGAAGGGTCAAATTAAATACTATTAAGTTGTCGAAGTAAGACTGTTGGGGACGGAAAAGCACCAGAATAATAGGATTGGAAAGTTCGGAATGCCGACTTACCTTTTTTTTATTCTTCCACGGTTTTCTATCCTTCTTTGCGCTGGTTCACAAACAAATCACAAATTTCACAATGCGTGACCTCACGATGGCTTTGATTTTCGACACGGTCGATAAATGGGGCTCCGTAATCAAACGATGTTGACAGGACGAATAATTTAACTCAACTAAAGTTCACTCAGTCGGCATAGGAAAGGAGAGGAGTTGGGTCGATAGGCAACAATAATTTTACAAGGATAGAAAGGTAGGTAGCACAATGCAATATGTGTCAACATTTCCGCCCACCTAATTTGAACGAATTAATAATTATGATTCAAAATTAAACAATAGGCAAATTTAAAAATTTAAAAAGTCGTAGAATATAATTGCATATTTTCGCTCCTCTAATCTCTACATAGTTTAAAACAAAATCACTACCAGCGTGTCTGTTTGTGCGCTTAGTTCTTCTAAACTATGCGTCAGAGTTAATATGGTTTTTACTAGAATTTAGAGAATTTCTATCGGAATACATATAATATAATACATGGATGTTAAATGTATTGAAAATAGAAAAATTCGAGCAACAACGGGTACACACCAACTAATAATTAGTATTTATTCATGAAAAGTTTGTTAGAGTACAAATTATCAGCTCCAATCATGACACATTAAATAAATATTGTATATTGTCGTGTGTGATCAAAACAGTTAGTGTTGTGGAACGGTGCTTAGATATACAACTATAGACTATAGTGCTTACGAACCTTCAATAAAACACCAGAACTTTTGAACACAATTGAAGCAAGATCAATAACAAGGAAAAGGCCTCCTTTTCCCATTCCTTAATTTCCTTGATAAATAAACAATTGTTTGATTTTTTTAAACTTTTTAAAATTACAGTCCATTCATCCAGCACCTATCGATTAGTACGCAACAAACTTTTTGCGTCGAAAAGACTGGGGTATTCAATTAACTATAGCCAATACACACGCCGCAATGTAAAATTTATGATAACATTGTACAGATTCAAGAAGCTTATGGTCCTGATAGGTTGATGTGTAAAATTCACTGGCCATCGCCCATAACACACATCATCTGTACATCGGTTTATCTCTTCAGCGTGCTTATAGAAGTGATTTATTGCATAAATAATTATAGTTTCGGAATCCGAATTGTCGACTTTCATAATTAGAGAACGAAAAATTGAACAGCGCATTTTTCATCTTTTTTCACGAAACATGCATTTTTTAAGTGATTATAGCAACTTTTGTGTTTTTTCCGCTAAAAAGTGGCAGTTCCGGTAGTAAATGACATTATTATCGGTACCAGCCTCCTAAATTGATGTAAATCGGTTTGAATCGGAGTAAAATAAACATTTTTTGTAATACTTCAACAAAATGTGGGGTTACTTTTTCAAAATTATGTGCCTGATGTAGAAATTATAAAAAATATGCTAAAACTTCATTTTATCAGTAGAAAGAAGTTTTCCAATTTTCATAAAAAAATGTATAATTTTGTCCTCGAAAACTTTGAAAAGAATTTAGTAGTTTATTATTTTTAGTACTGCATAATTTACAATTTTCGTCTAATTTTTTCTGTTCCGTTTAGTCTTTTTTGTTATATCTAATGATTTAAACAGAAATAAACTCTTATTTTGTATGATTTGCTTTTATTAACTGATAAGAAGTACATTTGTTATACACTCGCTTTGCAATGTCACAGAAGAGAAGAGGAGTAGGTAATACTACATATATTCTACCTACAACAAGGTCAAGTTAGAGTTACTACAAAAGGGCGGGAAATTTAAATCCATCTAAATCCAACAAACAACTTTTAAAAATACAATGAATGTTTCCTTTTATCGAAATTACTTTTGCAAATGGCGGGTGTGGGTACCACCGCCCCGGGAATCAATCATTGGATAACCAACACCTCTGCTATAGGTCACCCCGAGTGGTTCGTCACGTTAGTTTAGTAGGCAGGAGTGCCCGGGTTCTCGGGATGAGGTTTGTCCAGGTCTCGGAGGTGCATGCGTCTGCTCACCAACTCTGAAGAGAGGCCGGTTGAGGGAGACCCTTTCACCTCTTCAGCCGAACTCTCTCTACACATCGCATTGAACCGCAGTGGGAGGGACGGATTTATACGACCGGACACATTGACTCCCATATTCCTACACATCCTTCATACTTTTTTCATTCCCGAAATATCTTCTCCTTCGTTTCCTTAACTTCCCCAAAAACAACAAGCCTTGAATTATTTTCTTAACGGCTTCCTTTGGAGAGCTAATGTTTTTATATTTAACCATAGTTCTATTTTTTATTTCATTTGTTTTATTTTTTGTGAACGTTGGGCCGGCTTTGTGCAGGTGCAATTGGAGCAGTAGAAAACATATTTCCAAACGATTGTGAGTTTTGTATTCAAACAAACAAAAATCAATTTATTTTTTCAAAAGAAGCAAACACATTGTGATTAGACATTTTAAATAAATGAAATGAATAATCGGTTTTAGGACATTTTATTGAAATTTTTTATTGTCTACCGGTTTCGGTACCTCCGTACCTTCGTCAGGACAGTTATAGATTCAATTATTTCAATGCACTCGGCTGAAAATTGGTTTTAAATTGCACGTGATATTCGGTCATATATATGAAAAAAGTTAATATATAAAACCCAGTTAAGAGAGTCTACATATTTGAGAACCATCAATAACCAATCAACCAGAAATAACGTCACTAATGTCCAGGCGATCATCGCGAAGACAGGACCTAATTGATTTAATTAATTTTGGACAATTCGTTGATATTATACTTCATAAAAATTTTTATATAACACAGTACAGAAAATTATTGTAGTTATTTATTTATACGTAATTAATAGTATAATAGGTTTATTATAACGACAAATAACTTTGTTTACATCACTTTTATTTATATACACAATCTACATGTTTGTGAACGATGCTCACATCATCAGGATTAGATTTACACTAAAGTTAATAATTCATTATTAATCACCTATAGCGAGGAGGGGTAAGAATAAGGTGGAAGGTTTAGAAGTGGTGGGAGTTTGAAATTGGGAATTAAAGTGTCATTAGAAGGGAAAGTCCAGTTACGTGGAAAAATATTTAAAATATTCAACATTTGTGAGAAACAAACAGTTTATATAATACAAAGGTAAGTCAGTAAAGTATCATAAAAATGGAAGATTAATTATTTTCAGTTATTTATGTATGATATTTTGCCTTGTGTTCTATCTCGTATCCAACAGCCAACAGCCAAAAAGTATTCTGAATTGAAAGTTAAAGTAACATTTTGTATTCATAGAATTAAGTTGAAATTATTGTGAAATTATATTTAAAAAAAAACGCAAAAAAGGAAATATTTTTTAAGAGGGACGATTATATTAATACGTCTAAACAAAACATGAAAAATACAGCGAAACTAAAAGGTGACGATCGCAAATGGGGATCGAAGATCGAAGACCCAGAACCAATGATAAGTTGAATATTCATTCTAGATTTGTATAAAAGTCAATAGTTGCCCCATATAAATAAAATAATATCGCAAAGGAATGTCCGAGACACTATCTATGTAGGTAACCAAAATATACTCGGGTAGAACCTTATTAATAACTAACTAACCATGACGCCGTTTCACCGCAGGGATGGGCAGAGGACGGACCGCCAAACAACTTGGTCTTAGCACACACTCCTCGTCTCATTTCATGCCTCAGAAACTTATAATCTTATAAAAAGAAGGTAGTCAAAAAATAAGGAATTCATTACCGGTAATATTATAATTAATTAAATTTAAAATACGCCAACGAAATGTCAGAAAATTTTTTTTTCTTTGAAGCTCAGAGGTAGAATGTTGTCCCAGTAAGACAGAGTTCCTGATATCGGTTCCCAGTTACTACCGTTAATATTTTCTTTAATTTCGGCGCCTTGATATGATAATTTTTCATAAATTTCCGACTTTAAGTCCGGGTTAAATCTTCCCCATAGGAAAAACTAAACCCTTCCACAAATGATCATCTAGTCAATCAACATTATGCAAGTGCATTATATAAGCAAAATAAATACAAAACAATACAAGAACAACACGTCAACTCACCAGAGATCAAATGGGAAAATAATTCACCGACTCCAGATATTTTCATATCAGATGGTTCGGCTCTGTCGAACTCCTAACAGGGCCTTTAAATCCTACTGATCCCTCAACATAAATATTTAAAAAATCTTTCGAAATCCTAATCTTTTTTTTTTAAGCTTCCGATTTTGTTGTCCGACTTAAATCTTCCCCAAAGGAAAAACTAAACCCTTTCACAAATGATCATCTAGTCAATCAACATAATGTAAAAGCATTATATAAGCAAAATAAATACAAAACAATACAAGAACAACACGTCAACTCACCAGAGATCAAATGGGAAGATAATTCACCGACTCCAGATATTTTCATAACAGAGGGTTCGGCTCGGTAGAACTTCTAACAGGGCCTAAAAATCCTACTGATCCCTCAACATAAATATTTAAAAAATCTTTTGTTATCCTACATATATTCAAAATGACCGACTTTTGCATCTTTATATATAATTTTTTGATAGATCTAATACGCCTAAATTTTTAATTAGAGAGCTAGGTATAATGCCAGTAGCCAAAATAACGAATGGTAATATTTTTATAGTCTGAGAATGCCAAATTCTTTTTATTTCATTTCCTAAATCTGTGTATTTTCTTATTTTTTCACTAACAGATTTTTGAATATTACAGGAATTTGGAATATTTATTTATTTATTTATACTGGGTTTTACAGATGATCACACTTACGTGAGAACAATCCACTTATAAAAACTCAGTTATTGTACAATTACAAAAATCTACAATTAAATAAAGATACAATAAATTAAATACAATTAAATACAGATACATGCAATTAGAAAACAAAAACATCAAAAAATAAAAATAAAATACACAATCATATACAAGCTCGCTCAAGTAACACATTACATTATACATTATTACAAGTGGTAAGAGGCATAAGAAATACGAGAGGTATGCATAGAGAGAAAATTGACACAATGAATTAGCTAATATTTTTTAATAGCGCCAGAACTTTTTTTCTGAATCCGTACAAATTATCGACGAAAATATCTATTTCAGCACACTCTATCTTGTTATATAGTCGACACATCTGGGTCAGAGGGCTAAAGTAGGCGATATTATTTATAAATGTATTCAGGTGAAAAATATTATGGCGCCTTAAACAATGCGAATTGGGGACATTTATTTTAATATTGCTAAGACATAATGTAGTATCAAGTTGACCGTGAATAATTTTATGTAAACATATGAGATCAGTCAATTGCCTTCTAGTTTTAAGTGTATCAATCTTGAAGTAATCACGACGTACGTCATATGATCTTAGATGGTCATGTAATCCACATTTGAAGGATAACATTCTTAGCATTTTTTTTAATGGATTCTACAATATTTTCATATTTGCAGTAATGTGGATTCCAAATCGAGCTTCCATATTCAAGTTTACTTCTAATTAAGGCATTGTAAAGAGTTAGAATTGATTGAGGATCTTGGAAAGGTTTACATATTCTATGAATAAATCCCATCATTTTTAATGATTTGCACTTAATGTCGTTAATGTGTACATTAAATATGAATTTAGAATCAAGTGTGATTCCTAGATCTCTTATTGAAGATACTTTTTTGAGAATAATATTATTAATAACATGGGAAAAATCCTTTATAATTCTATTTCTAGTGATGTTTAAAATGTAACATTTTTCAACATTTAAGTGCATATCATTGACAGTACACCAGTTATTAAGTGTGTGGAGGTCGTTTTGAAGCAGTTGATGATCGGAAACAGACTTGATTTTACGAAAAATTTTAAGATCATCGGCGAAAAAAGCATAATCACAATTTAATTTCGAGCCAAGGTCAAAAAGCAGGGGGCCAAGATTTGAACCCTGTGGTACACCGGAAGTTACAATTATAGGGGATGATTTGTATCCATTAATAAGAACTAATTGAGTTCTGTTATACAAATATGATTTCACCCAGCGAAGTAGATCTCCATGTATTCCTATTTGTTCAAGTTTTTTTAATAAGATGGAGTGATTAACTTTATCAAAAGCTTTTTGGAAATCAGTATAAATTGCATCTACTTGTAATCTTTCATTAAAAGAATAACATACATAATTACAAAATTCCAAAAGATTTGAGTTAATAGATCTTTGAGGAATAGCGACATCAATGATATAAGTTATTTTTTTTAATTTTGTCATGTAAAACTATATCGGGTCTATTATGACTAATCGCTCGGTCTGTAAGTATAGTTTTATCATAATATATTTTATAAAATTCGTTTTCTAAAAATGAATTTGGTTCATATTCATAATATGGTAGTATATTACGGCAGTCAATCAAGTTATGTTTAATTACCAAATTTTGGTGAATTATTTTTAAAACTTGATTGTGCCTAAATGTATACTCGGACGGTGCTAATATAGAACATCCCGATATAATATGTTCTATAGTTTCCGGAAAAGCCAAACATTTTCTACACAAATCATCAATTTGATTTGTATCTTTGATTATATGCTTTCTATAATTTTTACTATTAATGACTCTATCCTGAATGGGAAGCATAAATCCTTCTATTTCTGTGCTCAACTCTCCAATACTCAACCATTTGTTTGACGAAAATTTGTCAACATACGTTTGGTTGAGATAATTGAAGTGTTTTGCGTGTAAAATTTTATTTGACCAGGAATCTAATAATTCCTGGTTGGGAGTTGTAAAAATGTTGGCATTCTCATCGTATAAATTTAAAGGTGTAATATTCTATCTGCCTTGCAAATTATTTTGTGCATTTCTGAGCTATGAGCTTCAATTAACAAAATTATTAGATTAAATATTACCATTGATTTGTGCAACTTAATTAATGATTTTATTCTTTCGTTCCTTTGGTTTCAAATGGGAAAAAAACTAAACATTTACCATGAGAGAACCGGTTAATTTCAACCTATTGAAACTAAGTGCAAATATATTTTAGGAATATCCGGCAAACTTTACTAAAGACGAATAGTTACACACGGAACTGATTTTGGTTCACTGTGAATCCATGTAACGTATTAAAGATGAGTTGTGTGAAAATTAATAGTTGCAGTATGGACACGAAAAAGGTGTTTCTCTACCACGGGTAAGCATGTGACTTTTAAGATTTCCCTTTGTATAACATAAATAAATGCAGTAGGAACACTAAAAAGGTGTTTCCCCATTGTGGCTTACCATGTGTGTTTTAAGTAATTCATTTGTGGAACATGAATATTTGCAGTCGGGACAAGAAAACGATTTTATTCCACAGTGGGTAAACATGTAAATTTTATGATATCCCTTTGTAGAGCATAAATAGTTGGAGTCAGGACATGTAAAAGGTTACTCCCTATCGTGGATAAACACGTGTTTTTTTTTAATCTTTCTTAAAATTGCATGAATAGTTACAGTCGACACATGAAAAAAGTTTTTCAGTACTATGTAAAAACAAGTGACTTTTAAGATTTGTTTTCGTATAGCAGGAAAAATTGAAGTCAGGACATAAAAAAGATTTTTCCCAACTGTGACTCAGTACATGAATTTTTAAATGCCCCTTATTTGAACACGAAAAGTTGTAGTTGGAACTTGAAAAAGGTTTTTTTTTTTTAAAAAGAAAAATAACTTTGTTAACATCACCTTATTTGTACAAATAAAGTTAGGTAAACAAAGTTATTTGTCTTTTTGTCAAAATAAATAATGCCATCACAAAGTGAAAACCTTTCCGAAGAAGTTTTCTTCGGAAAATTAAAAAGGTTTTTTTTTCATGTGAGTAAACATGTGTCTTTTAAGATCTCTTTTTGTAATGCAGGAATAGTTGCAATCAGTACATGAAAAAGGTTTTTCTTCACTGTGGGTAAACATGTGTCTTTTAACATTTGATTTTGTAATGGAGGAATAGTTGCATTCAGAACATGAAAAAGGTTTTTCTCCACTGTGGGTAAACATGTGACTTTTAAGATTTATTTTTGTAATGCAGGAATAGTTGCATTCAGGACATGAAAAAGGTTTTTCTCCACTGTGGGTAAACATGTGACTTTTAAGATTTCTTTTTGTAATGCAGGAATAGTTGCATTCAGGACATGAAAAAGGTTTTTCTCCACTGTGGGTAAACATGTGACTTTTAAGATTTCTTTTTGTAATGCAGGAATAGTTGCATTCAGTACATGAAAAAGGTTTTTCTCCACTGTGGGAAAACATGTGACTTTTAAGATTTCTTTTTGTAATGCAGGAATAGTTGCATTCAGGACATGAAAAAGGTTTTTCTCCACTGTGGGTAAACATGTGACTTTTAAGATTTGATTTTGTAATGCAGGAATAGTTGCATCCAGAACATGAAAAAGGTTTTTCCCCACTGTGGGTTAACATGTGAGTTTTAAGACTTCCTTTTCTATAGCAGGAATAGTTGCAGTCAGGACATGAAAAAAGTTTTTCTCCACTGTGGGTAAACATGTGACTTTTAAGATTTCTTTTTGTAATGCAGGAATAGTTACATTCAGCACATGAAAAAGATTTTTCCCCACTGTGGGTTAACATGTGAGTTTTAAGACTTCCTTTTGTATAGCAGGAATAGTTGCAGTTAGAACATGAAAAAGGTTTTTCTCCACTGTGGGTAAACATGTGACTTTTAAGTTTTCCTTTTGTATGGCAGGAATAGTTGCAGTCAGGACATGAAAAAGATTTTTCTCCATTATGGCTTAACATGTGAATCTTAAGACTAACTTTTCTGGAACATGAATAGTTGCAGTGAGGACATGAAACAAGTTTTTCTCGAGTAAGGGTGCACAGGTGCAGTTCAAGCGTCGACTTATGAGAGCAGGAATAGTCACAAGAATATTGTTTTTCCCCAGGACGCGCCCTTAGCAATCCGCCTGAAAATGATAAAAATGAGATAAATATATATTTTGTGTAAACAGATGCAACATAATTGTGGTTTGGAAAATAAACAACTAGAAAATCTACCACTCCAGAACGTTCCACAAGATTATTCTTATGAATTAAATGCGTAATAACAATAAATTAATTAAATTAAACTCGCAATAGAGGACCTTAACCCCTAAGCACACTTAAATAATACCGCCAACTCCTAGTCAGAATCCAAATACATTAAATTCTGTTAAATAATGGTCCGGTGAAAAACCACCACCCTAGAATCAATTAAATTTAATATAAAAAAATAGAATTACTTGCGGTCAGGGTTATTATTTTAGAGCGCTTTAAGCATTCCATTTTAACATCCGGGAGGTCTATGTCAAGATCAGTATAAGGAATTCCACCTCCAACTTCTTCTTGGGATCCTGGTTCTGCCTTGATGGTAACAGTCTCCACATTAATAATACCTGGAGAAACGAAAAACAATACATTGGCACTACTTTGGAAAAAACTGAAGAAAATTAATGTTTCCGCATCAATATTAACATTCTAGCATCAACAACAAGAGACCCAAGTTATCTGGAAAATTAAAATGTTGGACTAGTAAACACCGGTCAATATGGAAAGATGCGTCAGACAAGGGAGTATTTCTATATAAGATTATAAATGATGCATTTGACAGTCAAGAAACTCATAAATCGAAAAGCTTTTGAATACTACTACGTAATACTAGAAGCAGGGATTTATTTCAGTGCTGACATTGTGGTACTAAGTACCATAATATGTATTTATCATTGCCCATAATACAAATGGAGGGTAATAAGTATGCCGAGTCATTGGATATCTCCTATTTATAACTAAACTAATACAAAAGGTTGTAACTCAGGCAGTTCAGGCATGTCTAATAGTAAATTATATTTACTAATCCAATATAAACGAACTTCAAAAGGGCGTTATTAAATAAATAAATACACAATAGGATCGGAAGTATGTCAATGTAGCCACGTAAAAATCTGCTGTCAATAACTTCGAGAGTATTTCTCAGAACGAAATCTAGAACGCCAAAATAAGTGATGCAATCGAAATTTTTCATCTGCAGGGACAATTAAAATTATCGCCCAATCACAAATATTAAATAGAATATTACTAATATAACCCAGAAGAGTAGCTTAGGTCGATATGTAGGAGTGAGCATGTCGTTATAGACAAGCAAAAACCTACAGTTTTAATAATTATTTCCGATCGCATTTTGCGTCTGTGTTACAGTTATGTACCAAGAATTAAACAAAAAGAAACACCTGAATTGCTTTCGGAAATGGATTCCGGACATTCCTTTTTGATAAAAGGAGAGTCTTTATCGATTTCCGTAAGTATAACAGGAACACTCTCTTCCGCACTTGTGCCTGGTTCTAACTTGATTGCGGTGGAATCCATGCTCTTGCGAAAGGATCTGGTAGTTTTGTTTCACTTTAATTTTGCTATGACTTCGAAGGATTTCTTGAAAGGGTGGATTTTTTTTGGTAAAGGTGTTCAAATCGACCCAACGTAAAGCCAAAATAACATAACCAACAAAAAAATGTGACGTGTTGCACGAGGTGTTATATCCATAGAAATTACAAAATTAAGAAAATAATCGAGTTTCTAATGATATTCTAGTGTTGCCATAAAACAACAGCGAACAAACTCATGTCAAGTAGGAACTTTCAAGAGCTGTTGACGAGAACGATTATTTTTTTCCAACTATTTATTGTCAGTGGCAAACAGTGTTGCCAACGAAGGCGATTTATCGCCATTTAGGGCTACTCAGAACGAGAATCGGCGACTTGAAAATTTAAAATGCGACTGGTCGCCGATTAGGCTACCTCAAATTTTGGAAAAATGTGAGGAATTTTTTGAAATGGAATTCCGTAGCCACCCCCCCCCCCCATGGATTTCAAAATTGTTGTGGGGAATCATACAATGTTTTTGGCTGTGCGGAAATTTCTTTCAGCGAAGTTCTGTAACAACGCCCCCCCCCCATGGATTTAAAAATATTTTGTGGGGAGTATTTATTTTTAAACATTTTTGTGGGGAATTATGTTTTACAGAAATTCTCTAACAACCCCTCCCCCATGGATTTCGAATAATAAAAGAGGGAATCAAGCTCACGTAGAATATATACAAATATACATTGAAATATTGGTTTTTATATTGTTATAAAATTGTAACCTTGAAAAAAAAAATATATATACATATATTTGTGGGGAATATGTGGGCAGAATTACTGCAACTGAAATTCGGCTACATTAGGCCAAGATCCGCTGGCAACACTAGTGGCAAAGTCATTTTGTATTAAGGCCCGTTTATAATAGGAATAAGCGGTAAGAATAGGCCGGTACCGTAATATTTTAGATCAACGTTTATAATTGGAATAGGAATAGAATAGAATACGTCCATAGAAGTGACTATGCCGCTGTCACTTGTCTATGTCAACTGTCAATCGAGTTTATATTATTCCTCCATCTTATAAAAGTAATATTGTTTTATATAAATAAATATTGAAACGATGGATTCATCAGATATTGTTGCATGTGGAATGTTTTTGTCAATTCTGGGGCTAGCATACGCTGCAATAGGAGACACACAGTTTGTTACAATTCTACTTAAGCGACGTTAATAATTAATATTATTCATGTAAAAGATAAGGAGGAACGAGTACAAAAAAAAAGAAGTTACTTAAGTTCGAACACGATTAAAATTTATTTAAAAAAATGTATAAAGAAGGGTTAATCTTAATCTAGCTTAATACTAGTTGTAAATTATAGTTCTTATCTCTAGCCGCGGATCTCCACGTTCGCACTTATCACCGACACACACAAGCGGCAACTTGGGTTGGATCCGAAGGGCGGAGTCGGCAGGCAGCGACTCCTGAGAGGGCAGCTTCCTCGTAGGGATATCCTCAGCGCCGCTCCAAAGGGGGAGAGCAGGAAGTTTCTCGGCGGAGGCGAGACGGTAACTTCTGCAAGGGCAGCTCCCTGGTCGGAAGAGCCTCGGTGCCGCTCCAGAGGGGGAGAGCAGGAAGTTTCTCGGCGGAGGCGAGACGGTAACTTCTGCTAGGACAGTTCCCTGTTCGGCAGCTGCCTCGGCGCCGCTCCAAAGGGGGAGAGCAGGATGATGATTCCCAAGATGATGACTGTCGAGTGCGGAAATGTGAAGTGTCGAGAACTAGGCGAGATCGTGACCGCCAAGAGGGCAGCCTCCTGGGCGGAGGCGCCTCGGCGACCGCCCCAAGGGGAGGCGAGATGGTGACTCTCGAAAGGCGAGATTGTGACTGTCGAGAGGGCAGCCTCCTGGGCGGAGGCCCCTCGGCGACCGCCCCAAGGGGGGCGAGATGATGACTGTCTGACTGGGTACTCTTGACTCGGGACTGTTGGTTGCGGAATCTGTCTTCAGCTGTTGAGGCGAGATGAGAACTGCCGAGAGGGCAGCTTCCTTGGCGACCGCCCCAAGGGGGCGGCCGAGATGATCACTCTCTGACTGGGTACTGTTGACTGTTTTGGTCGGGACTGTCTTCAGCTGCGCAATCCAGCGACCGTAGCGCGCCTGTCGTGGGGTGCTGTAACTAAAGTGGTTCCGCTTTACACCACTTCGGTACGTTGTTTGAGTCCGTGGCGCTGGCATCGACATTCTCACCGTAGTCGTTATTATTATTTTAAAAGATGCTAAAATGACATTTGTACAAAGCTTTCAAACAATTACAATATAGCCTAGCCTTGGGCTAAGGTTTTTATTGCCGAGTCGCTGGTTTAACAATACACCCATTTCGGATTACGACTTGATGAGGGTCTAGAGCTAAATCTGCCAACTAATGGGTGTATTTCCAAGTTGGCTTTCTATTTTTTTATTGAGGGACCGGTGAAACTATTGACAAAATATTTAGGTCTAATAAAATCTGAACTGCCGCCTCCATCTGCGTGTAAAATCACAGAGACAAATGCTGGAGCACGTGTTCGCTTTGGTCTTTCTGTGAATTCAAGTCATGTATATACCTAGGGACATATCAATTTGACGAAAAAAATAAGGAAAAAAGGACGTTGGAGTGTGCGTCCAATTAATCATAAAAGGAAGAAAACAGGACATTTCCATAATTTGTTTAAAGACACGGCGACAGTAGACAACGACCAATTTAATAAATATACAAGAATGTCGCAGACCAATTTCAATAAATTGTTAGGACAAATATTACAAGACAAATTAGTTAAGCGAAGCAGACGTGAGCCTTTAAGTCCGGAACATAGACTAGTTATTACATTATTGTAAGTGATAATTTATTTTAATATATATCCGCGTAAAAACATGTTCACAAAATTATTGTTCAATTGTCAAATACATAAATAAACCACTCTTGTCAAATACTCGATACCATAGAGTATCGATTGAAAATACATAAAATCTCGGTATATATCCCAGCTTTCTGTAATCCGTAACCGTAAAAGTTAAAGTTGGAACATCTTTTCGGTTATGGAAAAAAAAGAGATTATTGCCATCTATTATAAACGGATACACAGGTTACCTATCTTCCAACTTCTACGGCCTAGGGCTTTACGGCTTATTCTTACCGCTTATTCCTATTATAAACGGGCCTTTAGTTGTGATATTTCCGTTGCTTCTTGCGTCGCACGGTGAGTGGTTTATTTATGGTCGCACGCAATACCTTGTTGCTACCTTTTCTGAAGTTATATTGTATTTATTGCACTTCTATTTATCTAGTGACGTTTCTTCCAAACATTGGAACTGAAGTCTTGTATGTTAGTAGATATATGTTATGTTGACTAAGTAAGACTAAATCCCCTTAATTGGTGCAGGGTTTTTAAAGAATATATCACATTATTCAACATTTGCGACATATTATATTGAGCTACCCAACACCAACTAGGTAAACTCGCGACAGAAGAATGTTGTACAATGTAGATTTACGGCCGTTGTCACAAATGTTAACCACGTTATTAGTGAGTTCCTCCAATTAGTTAATTCTATTATTAGACCACGTTATTGCGTCTTGCGTTTACTCATTGTCAATAAAAGACATCTACAAGATTATTTTCCCTTGTTCCATGAAATAATAAACCGATGTTGCATAATTATTTATGTTTTATACCAGATATGATCAGGAAACACAGTTATCGCCGTTTTCAGTATTTTTTCAAATCAGAATGGTTATATTTTAGTACCTATACCGAAAACACGCTACTTCTTGTCAGCTGATACACCGAAGTGCGACTGACGCGACACTCTGCTAGCAACACGGCGGCCGGTATGTCTATGCACACAAGCTGTTGGGGACGGAAAAGAACCGTCGCACCGCGGAAATGCAATAGGAATGGGGAAGTTCGGATATGCCGACTTACCTTTTTTATTTCTTCCACGGTTTTCTTTCCTTTGCGCTGGTTCATAAACAAATCACAACATTTCATCACAATGCGCGAGCTCACTATGGCTTTTAAGTTTCGACATGGTCAATAAAGGGGGCTCCGTAATCAAACGTTCTTGACAGGACGAATTTTTTGACTCAACTAAAGATTAACTAAGTCTGCATAGGAGAGGTAGAAGTTGGGTCGGTGGGCAGCAATAATTTTATAAAGGAGATCAAAAGGAAAGGTGTAGGTAGCACGATGCTATAGGTGCCAACATTTCCGCCCACCTAATTTGAACGAATTAATAATTGTCATACAAAATTCAATAAAAGGTAGGTAAATTTAAAAATACATAGGTAAATTGTTCATTCAAGTTGTATCCGTTATGCTTCGCAGAAAACAAAACAATACACTTTTATTCTACTTACTTTAACTTTTCGAAGAATGGTTCCTGGACCATAACAATTTTTTTTTTTTTTTTAATATTTAAATTTGGTAAAAACTCCTTTGGTCTAGAATCTGAGTAAGAAACAAAACGAGAATTAGAGTATAGGCATCAAAATAACAAAAAAACAAAAAATATAAATCCCAATGGTAAAAAAAAAAACAAAAAACCACAAAATCTATCTTGAGATATTATCTTAAGATTTATCACTATTAATAATTGTGTGCATTTTTATTTTCAAAAGCATAGGTATTACATAGTCGGTATAAAGAAAGAACAATTTAGTCTACAAGATACTTATTAATGAAAAACTTTTCTCCGGGCTTTTTGTCCCGCAAAAGTATCAATAACGTCATCAAAGTTTAAAGATCGGGCCATTGAATTTTCAATAGACAGAATAACCAAGTTACGTTGCCTGTCTTATCCCACTGACTTCCTTAAAATGGTTTTATTAATTTTAGTTTCGAAAATGACCTTTCGGCAGTTGCTGTAGTTACAGGAATTGTAACAAATAACATCAATGCAGTTTATACTTCAGGAAAGCTGCACGACATAAAATGATTCTTTTTTTATAAATAAATCAGCAACCATTGACCGGCTGACCGAAAACTGAGAATTTCCCGGTAAATGATTCAGATATGCCTTTTTTTATATGTATCAACAAATTCTATAGCTTTTTTAAGAGATCTGTGTCATTTAAATTTTGCAAAGTGGCAGGTTGCAAAACACTGAAATTGAAAACAATTTCATTCATTGGAAGGAAACGCCATTTCAGTTGATTAATAATGATGTCCAATACTCGATAAAATATGTCCACTTTAAACTACCTTTCCAAATCTTGGAGACGCTCATCTTCGCAAAGTTCGTCAAAATGGCGTTTCACCTTCCTCTGACGGGTTTTTCGGAAATTCAGGGTTGATGGACCACTTTTCTGCTACACTACCTGCTTCCTTTTTTAAATTTTAAAACTCTTGTCGATACATTTTCATTTCAAGTGCTTTAGAGGCTGCATCGATAGTTTGTAGAATTTTGCAATGGAAAATAAATAACATAATACAACTGAAGTTCTCGATCTTCTTTTGGATTGATAAAGCTTCATTTCTTTCATCCGAATTGCAATTTAACAGAATTGTTTTCGTTAGCGCTTTCTGGACTTTAAAACAAACCGAACTTTTAAACGAAAATAGCATCATAACTTCCTGACCATCTAGTAGTTTTTAATGTTATGGATGTTGAAGACTCCCCTTCTTTATCAGGTATAAAACTTGATAAGATATTCCATCTTTTGGTACTATGCCAAAAAAACATACAAATTTGTTGAACTGTTTCAAATTTTTTTTGCATATCAATAACCTCTCTTACTGCATCAATAAGTACTAGATATAAGTTATGGGAAGCACAGTGAACATATACCGCAATTGGCTCGATATCTTTTATGAGTTTTTGAACTCTACCAACTCTTTCATTATGTTAGCACCATCATATCCTTGTCCTCAACACTTATTTAGAGGTATATTTTGTGATTTATGGATTTAATAATTTGGTTGGAAATTGCTAAGGCAGTTTGGTCCATATCTTCATGAAATCCTAAAAATGACTTTTTAATGACAAGCGCCTTTGGAATTCCATGATCTGTTTTTGAAATATCTTGAGTTGCATGGAATATGATACAGTTAAATGGTGTGACATTTATTTCAGTTATGAGTGCATTTTCTATTTTTAGAACCAGAACAGAGATGAGCTAATTTCGTATTTTACAACTTCATTATTTTATCTGGCCCTTTGATTTACTTAACAACTCTTGTAAAATCGGATAATATTTTGCTAATAAGTAAACAATTCTCAAAAAGTTTCTTTGGGAACAATCATTGCAATCTGCCTTTTTTCTGTGGCCACGAAAAGCTAAATTACAAGTTGAAAGTGTCAGAGTAACATCGAGGAGTCTAGAGAGTACTTTGCGCCAAAATGATTTTTCTTTCTTGATCATGAATACTTGCTGTTCATCTAGTGTTCCATGTGGCCGCCATTGTTGATACGTTAAATAAGAATCCAGGTGAATTTTAGATGTCTCGAGTCTTTCTATGGCGTCTTCAATATGTTTCCAGTCGTCATAACCTTCCATCCAAACATTTTGTATTTTTTTAGCCTGAGTTGCGAATAACCTATTACCTATATGACCTTTAGTTGTGTCTAACTTAAGATGATTTAATGTAGGTACTTATATAAAATTTATAATTATTACTATATTTTGTTAAAAATGTTAGGTTATTTCTGACTTCTGAGTTAGCGGCCGCCGGGACCGCGGCCCCCTCGGGGCCCGTGGCATTTTGCCAGCCCTGCCACCCTATAGTTTCGCCACTGCGGAGGTGGTAAAGCATTGTTTAATATGGAAACAATCCGGTTTCTACCTAAATTGCACTTTCCCTCATTTTTGTTCCATTTCTTGAAGGACCTACCTTCGAAAAAAAAAGCAAGCAAGAAGATATGAAAAATAGAAGCCCACATCAAATGTCTTTTGTTTTGGAGTTAGAATTTCGTCGTCTTAGCATATATTTGCATATTTTCGCTCCTCATATTCTCGAAACAGTACAAAACAAAGTCACTAATCGCGTCTGTCTGTTTGTATGCTTTGTTCTTCTAAACTATGCAACGGAGTTTGATAGGGTTTTCACGATCATTTAGAGAATTTCTTTCGGAAGGTTATAAGGTTATATATAATGTTCCGTCACGCTGATTTGGTTTTGACAGGTCGTGTGCTGACCAACAGTACGGTCAGATTTTGAACTGTACGGTTTGGAATCACACACGTCAGCTATAATCACGGAGTGCCAAGGCCATACAATCGTATTGAAACGTTCGTCTTGTAAAACCAATATGTGTACCTACTATCGCCGGTTATTTATCGGAATAATCCCTTAAACGTATTTTATCGCAATCCAATTCAACATAACGAGTGCTACCGTACAACGATCACCGTTCCATTGCTGACAGATGAGTCTCGAGATGCAGATTTTGTGCGCCACCCGGTAAGCTGATTGTGAATTAACCTTACAAATTGTCTTCTCGCATTCGCCTTTCATAAGCCATAGGCGTTATCCATGCTTTATCTGTGTGGAATAGCCCTTTAAAATACGGCTTTCCCAACCCTTGTTCGTTCCTCGAACAATATATAAAACCTAGATATTAAATTTACTGAAAGTGAAAAAAGTCGAGCAACGCCGGGTATATGTCAGTTTATTTTTTATTATCAATATAAAGTTTTTTTACAGGTTTTTTTTTCGATGTCTGTCTCACTAGGATAAACCTGTGTCGAGACAGACGTATTTGATACATGAATTAATGTTTACATATTTTTTGATACATAAAATATTTCATTACATTAAATGACATTGTGAAAAAGATACAAAATAATAAATGATAAAGTTAAATATTTATCACATAAAAAGTTTGTAAGCGTCCAAATTATCAGCCTCAATCATCATACTTTAAAATATTATATTGTCGTGTGTAATCTAAACAAATTGTGTTGTGGAACGGTGCTTAGATATACAACTATAGACTTAAGTGCTTACGAGCCTTCAATAAAACACCAGAACTTTTGAACACAATTGAAGCAAGATCAATAACAAGGAAAAGACCTCCTTTTCCCATTCCTTAATTTCCTTGATAAATAAACACGATCGTTTGATTTTTTTGACTTGTTAAAATTACAGTCCATTCATCCAGCACCCATCGATTATATTACGCAACAAACTTTCTGCGTCGAAACGACTGGGGTATTCAATCAACTATTGCCGAAACACGCGCCGCAATGTAAAATTAATGATAACATTGTACAGATTCAAGAAGCTTATGGTCCTGATAGGTTGATGTGTAAAATTCACTGGCCATCGCCCATAACACACGTCATCTGTACATCGGTTTATCTCTTCAGCGTGCTTATAGAAGCGATTTATTCCAAAAATAATTATTATTTCGGAATCCGAATTGTCGACTTTCATACTTAGAAAACAGAAAAATGCACAGCGCATTTTTCATCGTTTTTCACTAAACATGCATTTTTTAAGTGATTAGAGCAACTTTTTTTCTTCTTGCGCTAAAAAGGGGCAGTTCCTGTAGTAAATGATCTTATTAAAGGTATCTTTACCATCCTCCCAAATTGTTGTAAAACATTTTCAATCGGATTAAAATAGTACAATTTTTTTTAATACTTCAACAAAATGTGTTGGTGACTTTTCTGAAAATAATGTTCCTGTTGTAGAAATTAAAAAAATATATATATTTTAAAACTTTATTATGTATTAAATGAAAAACATAAACTTTGTAAAACACCAATTTAATCATGAATTAATATTAACAGCCAACCAGGTTTCGCTTAGCTCAAGCTTCGTCAGGGCTTATTATATCAACTACAGTTATTTTCATACAGACACATATATATAGAAGAAAATAAAACAATGAGTGAAGGAGATAGAAATAAAATAACAGACACGAGTGAAAGAGATAGAAATAAAAGAGCAGACACCTTATTAGTGCTAGAACGAGAAAGGATGTAGACTGACAAAAAGCTAAAAATAACTAATATTAATTCATAATAAAAGTGGTGTTTTACAAAGAGTATTTTTTCATTTAATATATAATGTCACATCACAAAGTGTTTGCTTCCTTCGATAAAACTTTATTATGTAATGCTCCTGTTTTATCAGTAGATTTTGAGAGAAGTTTTTATATTTTCAGACACATGTTTCTTGATAAAAATGTATAATTTTCTCCTGGAAAACTTTGAAAAATACTCAGTTGTTAATTGTTTTTACCATGAATTGTAAGGCACAATTTAAATTTAAGGCGACGCACTACGTCGTGTAATATTTTGAATCCAGCCGCTATCAAAAACACACCTTACGTAGATGGCGATAAGGCTTAAATTCCCGCTTAACACCATCCATCTGTTTTGATTTATGCAAGAAAAAAACATGGCCAAAAAGTGCCTTTTATTTTATTTTGTGGATGTTCAGGCACAAATATTTAAATGTTTTTCAAACATTTTATAAATAACTTAATTCGCCACATTATACAATAAAAACACAACAGAAAATCGGTTCGTAAGTAGGAGATTTTGAACTTTAAAGCAGTTTTCATAGGCATTATACATTATTTTTTCTGGGCTTATAAAAAGACTTATCTAAAAAATACTCGATTATTTCAAAGGCCAAGATGTATTCTACTCGCAGTATTTAATTAAAGCATCTGAAACATTTCTAGGCGACAAAATTTTCAAACCAAAAACACATGATTTTGCATTACTACGTATTGCATCGCCTTAAAATTTTCATTTTATTTTTTACTGTTCTGTTTAGCCTTTTTTTATTTCAATAAAAAAAATACAATGAATGTTTCCTTTTATCGAAATTACCTGGGCCTAAGACAACTATGGGTACCGCCGCCCCGGGAATCATTCATTGGATAACCAACACCTCTGCTATAGGTCACCCCGAGTGGTTCGTTACGTTAGTTTAGTAGGCAGGAGTGCCCGGGTTCTCGGGATGAGGTTTGTCCAGGTCTCGGAGGTGCATGCGTCTGCCCACCAACTCTGAAGAGAGGCCGGTTGAGGGAGACCCTTTCACCTCTTCAGCCGAACTCTCTCTACACATCGCATTGAACCGCAGTGGGAGGGACGGCTTTATACGACCGAACACATTGACTCCCATATTCCTACCCATCCTTTATACCTTTTTCATTCCCATAATATCTTCTCCTTCATTCCCCAAAAACTTCCCCAAAAATGACAAGCCAAGAATAGCTAATGTACATTTAACGAAAATTCTATTTTTTATTTCATTTGTATTATTTTTGTGGACGCGAGGCCAGCTTTGTGCAGGAGCAATTGAAGCAATCCGCTGCAGGTGCCGAGTTGACGCTGAAGAGCTAAGAAGCCAAGGAGCTGATGATACGAAATGCTGGAGCGCTCTTGTGATGGCAGCACTGAACTTCTGGGAGGGTTCCATTTACAAGCGTTGGAGCCAATTCCTGATGTAATAGATGTCTAAAAGTGAAACAATATTTTCATTTTCTACATTATTTTTATTTTGTATTTATATATTTTATTATTTTTTTTATTGTTACTCTTTATTTTATAAATAACATGGAACTCGCGGGATCAAACCACCCTCCCTGCAATCTGGAATAAACGAGGCAAAATAAAACAAAAACCTTTCACCCTTTTTCGCCCTTGAGATTTATAGAAGTGCCGTTAGTTAGGCCCTGTGTGGACGCAATACGTTGCAAGCTATAAATAAATAAATTCAACAAAACTGTTATTAGAATTACGTATTTGAAATTTATTAGAATAAAAGAAAGTCCGCTGAAGTAAATTAAGTTTGCAAAAATTAAAAAACTTTGGCTAAAAAATAGAAAATGATTTATACAATAAATTATTAATATTGTATATTATTCTTTGAAAAACCTGAAGTAAGTGTAGTTATCAAGAATTTATTTATTAACTGGTTGTATCCCGCCACGCGTTGCTATGGCTCAGTGTGTCTGCTTAGGTAGAGGGACAAAAGCGCGTGTTGCTTCTACGTCTAACAGATGGCGCTGTCAAAAAGTCGAAACATTCTGAATTATTTTATCTGTTACTTAATCCATCCAGCATTTAAGAGTCATTTATGACCGGGCTACCATATTTTGTAAATGTATTTTTATTTATGTTTTCTATCATGCGGAAATACTTAATTTTTTAAGGTTACAAAGAGAAATAATAATTATTTCCAGTTTGCTTCAAATATTTATAGACCATTAATAAAATACTAAAAATAGCCAAAACGAATTATTCATATTTCCCTCCGCTATCGCAACTATCGGTTTATCTTTAAAAATTATATTTTATTATATGAACGAGATAAAAGTGAAGGTACAGATTTTTTACATATTCCCCAAACAAAACGAATGTGATTCCAAAATATCCAGTTTTCTCAATTTTTATGATTGGAGTAAAAAATTAAGAAAAATATGGATAGCGTTTTTGACAACATTATTCACGTTTGATATTAAAGTTTTATTATTTAGAAATAGTAATGTTTCTTTTAAATGCTTACATCGGAAAGATAATTTTATATATTTTATTTGTTTTTACAAAAAAAAAATTAAAAATGGTTGTATATATCGCATTTGAAATATTCATACAAAGAATACAATGCAAAGTGTAAACTGCAAACTGTACAAAAGTGCTGAAAGTACTGAAGGGTTATCCTTTGCATTGAGGCATAGCAGGCTCCCTTAGATTGACAACATTCCAATAATCGGAACAAACATTGCGGGATCTATTATTGAGGATGGAAAAAATGTCAGATAAAGGAATGTGGTTTATGAGGGTGACAATAGGATTGGGTGCTCCATGTTTTGCCAAGGAATCCGCAATAGCATAACTCACAATGCCAACATGTCCAGGAATCCAGCTCAGAGTTATGGTTTTACCAGAGCTTTGAGTGGAAGCTATCTGCACTCGAATAAGGCGTACAAAGTGATCAGAAGGGTGAAGAAAAGGACCGGATTTAAGTTTTTTGAGGGAACTCAGAGAACCAGAGAAATCAAGGAAGTGTTTAAAATTATTTTTTACTATATATATGAGAGATTCAATTATTTCAATTCACTCGGCTGAAAATTGGTTTTAAATTGCAAGTGATATTCTGTTACCAGAATTATTATGGTAACCGTTTATATCTTTACCCCAGTTAAGAGAGTCTGCATATTTGGAGCCATCAGTAAATAAAATAGAGGAGTTGGGCCATTTAGATGAAATAACGTCACTAATGTCCAGGCGATCATTACGAAGACAGGACCCAATTGATTTAGTAATTAAATTAATTTTACTTAATAAATATGATTTATTTAACAAAGTACAGTAAATTAATGTAGTTATTTATAAGTAATTAATAATATGATAGGTTTATTAAAACGACAAATAAATTTGTTTAATTTATACACACAATCTACATGTTTCGTGAAAGATCTTAAAATCACCAGGATTAGATTTACACTATAGTTAAAAATTAATTATACATCACCTATAGGGAGGAGGGGTATAGAAAATGTGAAAGGTTTAGAAGTGGTGGGAGTTTCAAATTGGGAATTAAAAAATGGGGAACTGAGAAAGAACCTACAAAATCGAGTAAATTTATTTTAGCGTGCCCAACATTCCTTTGCTGGCAACAACTGGTTTACGCTAACTAACTGATTGCGAGGCAAGCTCCTACTATTCTGGCTGGGAAATCAGTTCGATCGACACGGTGTTTAAATTAGTTCTCAATCCCCCATATAAAAATCCTTCCGATAATCTTGTGTCGTGCATTTTGTTGTACAATTATATTATTATTAAATATAGCGTATTGAATAAATTCAAGTGATTCCAATAGTGTTCTTTTCTTTTAACAAAAACTCCGCGACCAAGAATGTACGGGTGATGTATTGTAGGTATTATATCGAATCACCAAAAAAGTGTCATTAGAAGGGAAACTCCGGTAGTGGGAAAATATTTAAAATATTATACATTTGTGAGAAACAAACAGCTTACACGTAATACAGAGATCTATAATATGTAGTTAATTTTTAAGGTAAAGTCAGTAAAGTTACTTAAAAATGGGAGATTAATTATGTTCAGTTACTTACTTAAGATTTTTTGACTTGTGAACTATCTAGTATCCAACAGCCAACACCCAAAACGTGTTTTGAATTGAAAGTTCTAGTAAAATTTTGTATTCATAGAATAAAGTTAAAATTATTGTGATATTATATTTAAAAAAACGCAAAAAATGAAACATTTGTTACAAAGAAGATTTAAACGAAATCTTTTTAATCGCTTTACTGAGATGTATGAATTCACGAATCCGCAGTGAATACGCTTTTTATTTTTATATTTCTGTTGTTTTTTTATACATATTTTACTTTTCATAATCTGCACTGTTAATTTTAATTTACCTTAATTTAATCATAAATCATTATTTATAGTTAAGTATGTATGTAACACAACTGTATTACTTGTTACTTATCTTTGTAAAAGCACATTAGGGCGTAAATAAATAACTAAATATTAATTAGTCTAAACAAACATGAAAAATATACCGAATACAAAAGGTAATGATCGCAAATGGGGAACAAACACAAAACCAATGATAAGTTGAATATTCATTCAAGATTTGTATAAAAGTCAACAGTTAACCCTATATATATATATATATATATGGGATAATATATATATATATATATCCCGCTACATTTGTTGCGTCCGACCCCTAAAAACTCCATAGCATTGCAGCGTCCACCGACTTACAGCGTCCGATATACGGACGCTACAATGTTTTCACGTCAAAATTGGCCAGAACGATGCTTACCCCATGTAGAATCGTATGGCAAAAATTTTTGTTGAAGCAAAAAATCTCTCAGAATGTCTGGAAACGAATATTGAACGTTTGACATTTTGCCGACAGGTTCGCTACACGATGTATATATCGAGCAGTGTATGTTTTTATTCATTTCTACGATCTTGCCGCGTCCACGAAGTAATATAATTTTCGATACATAACGACGATCGTGCTGCGTCTACGCATTACGTCGATAGTATTGCGTCCTCGAGACCGATTACGAGTAGATATTGTTTTATATACATAACGACGGTCGTGCTGCGTCCACGCATTACGTCGATAGTACTGCGTCCCCGTAGCCGCTCATGAGAATATACTATTTTTAACTCATAATGACAATCATGGTGCTCCCATACATCACGTCGATAGTATTGCGTCCCAGTGAACGATCACGAGTAGATATTATTTTGAATATACAACGACGGTCATGCTGCATCTACGCATTACTTTGATAGTATTGCGTCCCCCTGGCCGATCACGCTGAAATATTATTATGAGTACATAACGACGGTCTTGCTGCGTCTACGCATTACGTCGATAGTACTGCGTCCCCGTGGCCATTCGGAGTACATTGTTATATATTATTTGAGTGTTTGGTTGAGTAAATCATCAGATTTGGCAACATTTCGTTATTTTACAACGATGCCGCTTGACACTCAGAACTAAGAAGCGTCCTTTTTAATACATAACGACGATTTTGCTGCATCCACGCATTATTTCGATAGTACTGCGTCCCCGTGGCCATTCACGAGTACATTTTTATAAATTATTTGAGCGTTTGGTTGAGTAAATCATCAGATTTGGCAACGTTGGGTTGATTTACAACGATGCCGCTTGACACTAAGAACTAAGAAGCATCCTGCGTGGTTTTTAATGCATAACGACGATCGTGATGCGTTTACGCAGTACGTTAGTAGTATTGCGTCCGTTGTTGTTTTTTTTAAAAGAAAAAGCGTTTTTTTTGGCATCGAAACCCGGTCGGCACAAAGTATAAAAAATAAAAGTGGTGTTTACAAAGTTATTGTTTTATTTTAAATTAAATATTGTTGTCAATTAAACAAACAAATTGATAAGTTCCCGAATATTATCTGAATATAAAATAAATCTTATAGAATAAAATAAAAACCTCTAGATATGAATTGAAATCAAGCAAGAATATCGTAACACAAATTGTGAGGATTATTATTAATATATTTATAGAATTATAACTTTATATTTTATCACACCTTCATAAATGCAATGAAAACTTTAACTTAAATGAAATCAACAAAAAATCTAAATAAAGAAGAATACGTATGTGAAACATACAGCGAATGCACTAAAATCTAGAACAATATAATAAATCTACTAACAATCTTGCACTTAAACATAAGGAGTATAATTTGAAACATGGACGAACTTATGGTATACCTATGTATTTAACATTATTTCCACAACCAGATTTTATAATACTATCCAAGGAACACTCACATGCAAAACATAAAAATATACCAAGTATTCCAAACTACAAACAATATGTCACAAATTATCACAAAAATAAAAGTAGTGGAATTGTAGTCTATGCTAAAGAAAAATTTACTGATATCAATGTTAACGAAATACCAATATGTAACGCAAACTTTTTGTCAATTAACGAATCTAAATAATAAGCCATTTAATATAATCGCATGTATAGAATACATAGCTCTAATATACCCTTATAGTCAAGTCAAGGAAGGAGGTGTAGAGTGCGTGAGCAGGTAACTAAGCGATTCCTTCAGAAACTTGATCAGGGTGCTTAGGGTGTGAACATCTTGGAATTATTATCGATAATAACATCAAATGGAAAAGTCAAATAAACTCCACAGTAGACAGAATGAGAAAACTCATCTTTATATTTTTAGACTTAGAAATACTGTATCATTAAAAATACTTAAAGGTATTTATTTTGCACTTGCACATTCTACACTACTACAATATGAAATTGTGGCTTGCGGGGGGGGGGGAGGTGCGTATAAATCTTTAAAAAGCCATATAACTATCCAACAATAAATGTTTTCCAAGGTATTCCGGTTCCCCCTCTCAAAAAAAATTTATGACAAAAATACTCGTACATTAAGTACTTCAATTACATAAAGATTTATTTGATAAAAATAATATTCTACAATTAATTTTAAGTTAAATAATTATTTATATTGGAGAAATAACCGTAACACTAGTTCGAACTACAACAGCAAAACATCATTATTTATTTAACGGTATAAAATTATTCAACAAATTACTCCTGGATATATCTGAGGAAAATTATGACAGTTACAAAAAAAACTATTTAAAATTCTCTAATACCACCTAATAAATTTTCTTATTGTTTGAAATTATTTATTTATTTATTTTATTTCAGGGAAATCAACAGTTTACAATGTGGTTCATTTAGACACGTGTAATTTACCTAACTGAGAAACCAATTACAGATTTCCGCAATATTCTATTCTATTATGTATGTAAAAATTTAAAAACTATACTTACAAGAACTAAAAAATATTAAATTTATCGAAGAAAGCAAACACTTAGTGGCTTGACATTATACAAAATGAAACAAATACTTTGTTTTAAACCACTTTATTTTAATTTATATTTCGTCGACCGGTTTAGATTGAACCCAAATATTGTATAAAATAAATATAAAGTGGTTTAAAACATAGTATTGTTTCATTTTGTAAAAAATATAACGTTATTCAAGAGGGAGATTATTATAACATGAGATTATTTTAACTGGAAATTATTATAACAGGAGATTATTAAAACAGAAGATTATTATAACGTAATACTACATAATATATGTCATTACATAATATAATAACATTTTATGCAGTTTGGTACACGTTTAATACATTTTTAATATAGTTTTTATATTTATTTTGGTTACATTGAAGATAGAATCAGAGAGAATGTTATTAAACATATGTTGAACAAATTCTTCTAAGACAAGCATTTTTATTTTACTAGATTACATGAGCGTGTGTGCCGTGTAGGTACTTTCAAATCAATTCTGCTTAATAAACTCCACATATTATGTTTCTGCTTATCATTCCTTGGTATTATTTATAACTAACCTGTTTTTATTACTTTTATTGTATTTTCTTGTAAGGTTATTAATAGTTTTTGTAATAATATATGCAATATAAATATGTAAAAATATATTGTTGTCCTCTCAAGCATCTTATTTATCAGAAAAGTGATTAAAATATTATTTAATATTATGTTGTAAATATTGTAACACTAAAGATGTTAAGAAATAAAAATAAAAAAAATATTATTATTTTTAACTTAATGGTATTAATAAGTTTAACTCATTAATTAAAATATTGCAATTTGAGGTTGAACTAATTAAGTTAAATATAAAAACAGATATTATTATATTGGATACGTAACGACAGAAGTGCTGCGTCGATGGTATTGTATCCTCGTGACCAATCACGAGTAGATATTATTTTGTATACATAACGACGGCCGTGCTGCGTCCACGCATTTCGTCGATAGTATTGCGTCCCCATGGCCGTTGGCGAATTTGTACATTTTTATGTATTGTTTGAGTCCTTGGTGAAGCAAAACGCTAGATTTGGCAACATTCAGTTCATTTACAACGTTGCCACTTAGCACTCAGAACTAAAAAGCGCCTTGCGCGGGTGGACATTTTTGTAAGATGGTTTACAGTGGACGCTAAATTAATATCCCGACCTAAAAATGTCCGACCGCCCTCTGCAATGGAGCGAACTGGCGCGTTATGAAATGATACATTTTTACTAAGGATATGTATGATATGTATGATATGCCCAGTAGGTACGTTTGTATACAAGATGCGACAAAATATTCATTCAAACTTCTCACTATCAATAGTCAGTTTGTTGTCAGGTCTGGTGTGTTTCTGGATGTCAAAAAAATAAAACATATATTTATATATACATATATTTTTTATATACCGCACAAGAGTCTCAACCGCTCCCGTCTGGAACAGCGAGACTGTGGCATCCCCAATCTGAGTACTAGGGTGAAGGTATTTGAGAGGGGAAGAAGATGGGGAAGAGAAATGTAGAAAAGTACCTGGATATTTATATCTGGTCACCAAACACGGCAAAAGCTTAGAAATAACGTTTCCATTTGGAATGGTGGTCTCACACCAGGGCGATATTGAGAGTATATTTCACTCTGGAACGTGCTGCAAAGACACATTATATTATGTTTAATGTATTAATTGTGAAATAACACAAACAAATAAAAATTTATTTGCGCACGCCGGGTTTGACCGTCAGATTACGGGCTTCGGATTGCGAGTCGAGAGTCTTACCTCTCAACCACAGATGCTGTAATTAATTAATTAATTCACTATGAACGTAAAAACTTCACTAGAAAAGTAAGAAATATTTTGTGTTGTTTATTTATTTGTTAATTTATTTATTACACCTAATAGACGTTTACATTCTATGTTTTTAATGAGTTTTTATTATTCACAATGTACATTTGTTACGTATAAAATAACAAATGTACATTGTGAATAATAAAAACTCATTAAAAACAAAAAATGTCTAGAAATTGTTATATAGTGAATGCCAAAGAAATACAAAAAATAGTTTACATTCTAGTTTAATAGTTGAGTATCGCAGTTATTATAAATTCTTCACAATTAAAACAATAGAGAAAACAAAATACAATGAAAAAAAATAAAATGTTACAACAAAAACGTATAATAAAATAAGATACATTGGTAAAAATGATAAGAAGTCTCACATAAGTAGATATTCAAAATAAAGAAAAGATTGCAAAAATTATAGATGTCTATTTGTCTCGATATAGGTATAAAAGAATTAAAAAAAACAATATTTATATTGATTATTTTTAAGGTGAAATATATCTTCCATATAAGAATAAGTCATGTAATCCTAAGGGGTTTTATAATATAAGGGGCATAACAACGGCCTAAATGTACCTTTTGAAACTCTCAAAACAAATCCAAGAGTCTTAAGGGCCTTATATACGGAAGACGTAAAAATTAAATCGACCTTCAAAACGCCATGTAACAAACAAATAATATACACTCGGACGCAAGAATAAATTATTCAGTATGGACGTGAAACCTTTATTAGAATAGTCAGCAATATACGGAAGACGTAACAATTAAATTAGAGTGAACGGACGTGAAACCTATATTAAAAGGAACCTTCAATATACAAAAAATATACACCCGGACGTGAGTATGTACGTGACGCTAGAAATGTATGAAAGTGTAATAAACATCAAAACCTGCATTATTATGAATATTAAAAAAATATGATATTAGCGATTATCGTGAGTAAAACATAGTGCAATATTCACAAAAACAATCTAAAAAAAAGAACTAGAAGTGCTGGACGCCCAAAGACGGATTTACGCACGGACGCAATAAATGTTGTGGGACCCATATATATATATATATATATATATATATAGCAGTGAGGCATGGAACTGGCAGAGGAACGATGAAAGTATAATGAATGAAATCTCTAATAATACACTTTTCTTTCTATTTCTAGACCAACAGATCCAGTACCATCGACTTCCCATAACTATTCATTGCAGTTGGAATCTGAAGACGAGGAAAATTCAATTTAATTTTTATGTGTGCCATTTGTTCCAATATCTCTGTTTTACTTGTTCATTAGAATAAGTTTTATTTTATTTATTAAGTTAAAAGAAATATACATATTTCGCTTTATTAACTTAAGTACACATTTTATATAAGTACATTTCAATTTTGTTCACTAATTTTAAAATCAAACGGTTTTCTTAAATATATTAATTCTATTACTGTTTTCAAGCTATCGGGAAGGAGATTGTATACGTGTACACCCTCATAGCCTGTATTTCTTTTGCCACTTTCAGTCTTTGGTGAATTTGAGTATATGTAATTTGTTATGTACTTGTATAGTGTTCAATGACTTGTAATGTTTACATAAATGTTGTATTTGTGTGTATGAAGCCATTTTGGTTTTTGTAGATTTATAGACATATGTTATATTCATACAGTTTTAGTAAAATACTTTTTTTATGTGCTCCCGTCTGGAGCCAGTGAGACTATGGCATCCCCAATCGGGGTATGTTGCGAGGCTGAAGGTAGTGGGGAAAAGAAGGAGATAGGGAAGAAGAAAATGGGGAAGAAAAAAAATACACAGTTTAGCAAAAATAGTAATTATGTAATCACATAAATATGAAATATTATCTTATCATAGTAACAAGATGTTAGAATCTGTCTTAAATGTAGCAGCTAGATTTGAGATTAGACAAAAATATCATTATGTAAGGTAATTAACAATTAGTCTCTTTTGGCGGGTTCAGTGGTCAGTGAGAATCTTCTTCAGCAATGCGGGCACAGGCAGTTCTTCATCCAAACATTAAAAATAGAAATGACACAAAAATTGTATTTGTTTATTGTTGCTTTACTTCTTTCAAGTTTTTTTGTATTTAATAGTAAATGATTGAAATGTTTAAACTTTGTTTTATTAGAAGGGTAAGATGAGTTTATTCATTAGAGAAGTACTTCCGAACGACTTGATCTCTCACTCCGCGGGCTGCTACTACTCTGCTGACATCTTCAGCCTGGTTTAATAGCTCAATCTCTTCTATCACGATATTATCAATAAATTCATCTGTTAATCTGAAATAAAACGATTATTATTTTGAATTGTTGCCTTACTTTCTTTAAATGCATTTCATTTAGTTAAATAAGGAAACTGACTTATAGTGCTTCATCATGTTGTATAAAATAGCACATGTAGTGATTATTTGACCAGCAACTTCTGGCTCGTAATGGAGAACTCTATCTTTCCTAAGGCAACGGAATATAGCCTTCCATGCTCCAAATAGACGTTCTATGCAACATCTCGCCTTACAGTGCGCCTTTGTATATTTGTACTCTGCACTTCCCTCAGCTGCATCAAATATTGGGGTCATGAGATAAGGTTCCAATGTGTACCCGGAGTCACCTGATTGAAACATAAACACCCATTACAATAGGTATATATAACTACTAAGTTATGGATTGTTGAAATATAATATAGTATAATACCTAGCAAGAAATACGTCCCAATTCTCTGATTAAATAGTCTGGTCATTTCAGTTTTTACTGTACTACTATTCCAAACAAATTGATCGTGGACAGTACCCGGGAAGCGTGTGTTAATACTTAATATTGTCAACTCAGCATCACATACCTGTATAACAAACATGTAAAACCTTCAATAAAATGTGAAAACACCGTACACCAACTGTTTTATTTGTAAAAACAAACATTTTACCACTTGAACATTGAGCGAATAGAATCCTTTATGATTTTTATACTGCTCTTCATGTCTGGAAGGGGTCACAATGGCAATGTGGGTGCAATCAATGCAGCCCAGAACATGAGGAAAGTTTAATTTGTCCCTGAAAGCACTCTCCACTTGCTTCCTGGCTTCGTTTGTTGTTGGAAAATGTATCCACCTTCTATAAAGGTGCTCCAACACTGCCTTCATAAACACTTTGATGCATTTACTGACGGTTGTCTGACCTATAGCCAGCATATGGTCTTGCCCCACCCCACGTTGGTAACTTCCTGTGGCGAAGAAACTTATTGGTGCTAATACCTGTCAACATTATAATCCTTTTATTAATGATCGACATTGTGTTTTTACAAAGATATCATAATAATATTAAATGCACTTACTTTAATGTACATTGGAAGTCCGCTTGTACTTTTTGACACTAAAAAGGGAGTTAGTTGATCTATAAGATCTTTAGCCATTATACGAGATATCCGGAACAAGTGTCTGAATTCAGTCTCTCCAAGTTCAAACGGATTAAATTGATCGCGTAAACGGCGTCTTTCAATCTTACGAGCTTCTTTGTAATCGTTAGCCTGCCTCCGTTCATTGATATACCAGTAATTTTGTAAAAACAACGGCATTATTAAAAAGTTGTTTTTATATCGAAAGTTTAACTGACAGCCAAGAGTCCGCGATAGATTTGGCGGGTTTTTGTCAATCGTCGGTTGGAATATTTGACAACCGTGCTCGCAAATAACGCCAACTGACCATAGACAATGAATTTTGTCAATTGTCGGTCGGAATATACCCAATCTACCATTGACCATGCTCGCAACTATCGGTAACTGATCTTATATGCCGAATTTTATCGAATTTTGTCAATATCGGGCTTTACCGATCGTTCATGCTAGGGCCCCTGGTCTGAAATAATTCTCCTGTCAGACAGTGTTATTAGATGCAATTGATTCATCAAACTGACAAAATTAATGTAATCGATAGGAATTCCGAGCTTAAAATTTACGTACTTAAGAAATTTGTGCTGAACTCTTTCTATATTATTGGAGTGAACTTTATATAAAGGGGACCAAATAGGTGAATTATACTCCAATTGACTTCTGACTAATGAAGTATAGAGGGTTCTCATACAATCTATGGACTTAAAATCGGTTAAAGTTCTGCAAAGGAAGCCAAGCATCTTTAAAGCCTTATTAGTCATATAGTTGATGAATGACAAGTTTTCAACGAATATTACACCCAAGTCACGAATATGTGATACTGGTATTAATTATAATATTATTTAATGTATATTCATGTAATATATTATAACGAGTTTTGGAAAATCGTATTACTTGACATTTCTGAATGTTCAAAAATAAAGCATTTTGTTCACACCATTGATGAAGATGTTCTAAATTACTCTGTAAAATTTGACAATCGGATACATTTTGTATTCTTTTATATATTTTTAAGTCGTCAGCAAATAGCAGAACTTCTACATCATTAAATTGGTCAACAATGTCATTGATGAATAATAAGAAAAATATTGGGCCGAGGTGGGACCCTTGAGGAACCCCACTTGTGGCCTCGAATATATAAGATTGTACAGAATTAATCTTAACACTAAACACCCTATGGCTAAGATTTGTATAATGTTAATTGCAGCTTTCAGCGTGCGGTGGTAGCGTTCTACCTTGCCGTTGGCTTTCGGGTTGTAGGCGGTAGTGTGAATTTTTTTCCATGCCCAGTTTTTTGACTGTTTGATTAAATAGGTCAGATTCGAACTGTCGACCCTGATCTGTTGTTAAATAAGTCGGACAGCCAAATCTCGAGATCCAATGAGTTATTAGAACATCAGCTATAGTTTCAGCATCGATGTTTTTAACTGGAATTGTTTCTGGCCATGAGGTTTCTCTATCTACCATTGTTACGCAGTATCGGTTTTCCTGTGAGATTTGAAGTGGTCCGATTATGTCAATATGTAGGTGTTTAAAACGAGATACGTCATGGAACTCGCCAAGTGGTGAAATTGTATGCCTACTAACTTTAGCTTGTTGTCATGCTAAGCATTTTTTTACCCATATTGCTACGTCTATGTTCATTGCGGCCCAAAAATATCGCTGCGTTATCAAATGTCTAGTCGCTTTGATTCCAGCGTGACTCGTGTTATGGACAGAGTATAACGCCTTTTCGCGGAATTTCAGTGGTAGGTATGGCCCTTTTCAGCTGTTGTAATTCTTCGTCTTTGTTTTGTTCTTCTGCAAGCTCTTTGTTATCGAATAAAATGGGAAGGCAAATTTCTTCGATTCGTGACAAAGCATCTGCGACGGGATTGTCAGCTCCTTTAACATATTCGATTTTAAAACGAAACTGCGAAATAAAATCCAATTGTCTGATTCTTCGAGGTGTGTCAGAAGTTGAAATTTTCTTAGTAAGCGCAAACGTAAGGGGTTTATGATCTGTATATATTATTAGGTCCCTTCCTTCTGTCATGTTGCGGAAGTGTTTAATTGACATGTATATTGCTAATAATTCGCGGTCGTAGGTACTATATTTTTGTTGCGTTTCACTCAATTTCTTTGAGAAAAAACCTAAAGGTTGCCATCTGTTGTCAACTCGTTGTTGTAGGAAGAACCGACACAAGTTTCAGATGCATCAGTCATGAGGGCTAAACTTACATTGAGAGCAGGGTGAAACAGCGTAACGGTGCTTTTTAAGCTATCTTTACACTGTTGAAATGCCTCCTTTGCGACTGATGTCCAATCAATAGGTGTTTTGTCTTTTTTCTTAGAGTTATGTAAAAAAGCGTTGAGTGGTGCCTGTATCTGTGCTGCTTTCGGAATGGAGCTGCGGTAAAAGTTTACCATTCCAAGGAATCGACGTAGTTCCTCAATGGTGGTGGGTTGCGGAAAATCGGTAATGGCCTGAATTTTCTCCTCGGTAGGGGTAACTCCATCGCTTTTCACGCAGTATCCAAGGAAATTAAGCTCCTTCTTTCCAAATTCACATTTGCTTGCGTTGATGGTCAAACCGGATATATCCAGTCGGGATAATACTTCCTGAAGATGCTGTTCTTCATTTTCAGAAACAATTAAAATATCATCAAGATATGCGAAAACATAATCGAGTCCACGTAAGATCATATCGATAAATTTTTGGAAAGCATTTGCTGCATTGCGAAGTCCAAAGTTCGTTTTAGTAAATTCGTACAACCCAAAAGGAGTTAAAATTGCTGTCCTCTGCTGCGATTGGGATTTGATGATAGGCTCGACATAAATCAATTTTTGAAAAAAATTGTCGCTTGTTAAGTGCGTAAGTGAAATCTAATATTCTAGGGATAGGATAAATATGCCTCGCACCATCTTTGCACGACCCATGTAGTTTTATATCAAACCACATGGAAACATATACCCTCATGATAAATGTGGTTAATATGACCAGATTTTCTGATGGCGTTGCGCATCCAATATACAGTCGTAGGATACGACTCGCTGTAGTAAGCCATCGTGCATGTGACATCACTCCTGAGTTTCTTCTGGCAATATCAGGATGACAACGTCCGCTGGAAACTGTTTTGAAAATATCGAGCAAGTATTTTTGATCGGTGCTTAAATCAGCATACAGGACATCGGTCGAGTACTCCACATCAATATTTAAAAAATATGAACCGGCAAATTATGACAATTAAGAAGAGCCGAACCAACGGGGCCGGAAAAAGCACGAGGTCCAGTAGTTGTGCAATCCAACTTAATAATCAAATGGTGTAGAAGCACCTCGTTTCAATGAAAAAGACAGATCAGCCACTGTACTGGACGATTTAAGTGTCTCTCCATCGTTCAAATCACACCACCAGTTGTTCCCGTGTTAACATTTGTACCATCACAACCAATTGCTTTTAAATGGTCAAGTGAAATGTTTTGACTAGCAAAGTATTCTATAATTGCTTTGGTTATATTAACGGCAGTGCCTGACCTAGGGGTAATATTGGTCAAGAAATGAGATCCTGGTTCCACGATTAACGATACGTGTTCTTCAAGTACCGTGCTTTTATAATATTTCTGTCCTTTTTTATATTAACGAAAGTCTTGTCCTTTCGACCATCAAAAAATAATCCACTTACTTTATCCAAAGTCTTTGATTTCTTGAGTATAGATCTGGTACGCAGACGTGCGCGATATCCTGAACCTGTCACAGATATTGGAGAGAACTATAAAAGATGGAGATTTGCTGGTCGTCGGAAAAGCGGTGGTATTAGTCTTAAGTAGCCTACTTTATTTTGCGATCGAAGAAGATGATTTTGATGTTGAAGTGGAAGATAATGATACAGTGTCTACAAATTCTTTTTCTTCACACACCTGGTCTTTTATTTTAGTGAGATCTTTTCTCTTTCTCTTCATAGATTTTTCCATTTGTTTCGTAGTCGGTGTATCAACACTGCCGATGAACATTTTTCTCTCACCTCTTTGGTCTTTCAAAAACTGTTTTTCTTTAAGGGAAACTTTCCTTGCTTTCGAACAACTACAATAATTGTCTTTACATTTACAAAAACAAATATCGAACAGTCGGGAGCTTGTTTCTTTAAATTGAGATACTTTTTTTTTAAGAAACTTTATTTCTTTTGTTCTTTTCTGTCTTCAACAGGAATTTATACTTAGGATGATAAACCTTAATAATTTTCGAAATTCTTTCTTTCGAAATAGTTGGCAAAGAAGCTTTTTCCCATATTTGTAAAATACTTGAAATTACCTTAAAAACAATATCACGTAACGGAGGGTCTTTGGGTCCATGGATCGATTTGCACTCCGATCGCTCCCACTCACAACACTTCAATACGTCTTCGTACGTGGGCAACACATTGTCTTTAAGTACCAATAATAGGGCACGTGGTTAACTGCCTATACGCGTTACTTCTCCCTTCGAAAGCAGTTGGTCGACTAAGGCCTAGGGCAAATACAGAACGGCGAGTAAAGCGCGCAGCCCGTGCGACGGCGAGGCTAGGAACTGCGGCCGGGAATTTTTTGGTGTCGTATTACTACAAAAATAATAGATTCTAGTTATATACAGTAAAGCTACATACTTTATTAAAGAAGATTTCATAAATGCACATGGTTAAACTGATCCAGAATACTTTATAATGAGACTGAAAAAAACTAATTTTTATCATATTTTCTCCAACTTTAAAGGCAAAGTGGAGCCTTAAGATATTTTTTGATTTTTTTTCAAGTATATTATTTTGATGTTTTAGATACAAAGACAACTTTTTATAAGTAGCGTCAAATGGAATTCTGAAGAAAAAAAAAATCGGCCCACACTATGATACAGGGTGTCCGGCGGGAAAGTAAGCTGCCTTCGGGAGGTGATTCTACGTGATGGTAGGAGTATTAAAGATTTTTTTTTTCGAATTAAGGTCGAATTCGTGGGCAGAATAGTGTTTCTTTAGATCTCCTTTCCGACGGCATGAATAAGTACAGTAGGAACATGATAAAGGTTTTTCACCACTGTGAGTAAGAATATGTCTTTTAAGATTTCCCTTTGAAGAGCATGAATAATTACAATTGGGACATGAAAAAGGTTTTTCACCACTGTGGATAGTCATATAGCTTTTAAGATTTCCCTTTGAAGAGTATGAATAGTTACAATCGGGACATGAAAAAGGTTTTTCCCCACCGTGGGTAAACATGTGAATTTTTAGATTACTCTTCCGATAGCATGAATATTTACAGTCAGCACATGAAAAATGTTTTTCACCACTGTGGATAATCATATGTTTTTTAAGATTTTCCTTTGAAGAGCATGAATAGTTACAATCGGGACATGAAAAAGGTTTATCACCACCGTGGATAAACATGTGCCTTTTTAGATCTCTCTTCCAATTGCATGAATATTTACAGTCAGCACATGAAAAAGGTTTTTCACCACTGTGGATAGTCATATGGCTTTTAAGATTTCCCTTTGAAGAGCTTGAATAGTTACAATCGGGACATGAAAAAGGTTTATCACCACCGTGGATAAACATGTGCCTTTTTAGATCTCTCTTCCAATAGCATGAATATTTACAGTCGGGACATGAAAAAGGTTTTTCACCACTGTGGATAATCATATGTTTTTTAAGATTTCCCTTTGAAGAGCATGAATAGTTACAATCGGGACATGAAAAAGGTTTTTCCCCACCGTGGGTAAACATGTGCCTCTTTAGATCTATCTTCCGACAGCATGAATATTTACAGTCAGCACATAAAAAAGGTTTTTCACCACTGTGGATAGTCATATGGCTTTTAAGATTTCCCTTTGAAGAGCTTGAATAGTTACAATCGGGACATGAAAAAGGTTTATCACCACCGTGGATAAACATGTGCCTTTTTAGATGTCTCTTCCAATAGGATGAATATTTACAGTCGGACATGAAAAAGGTTTTTCACCACTATGGATAATCATATGACTTTTAAGATGTCCTTTTGAAGAGCATGAATAGTTACAATCGGGACATGAAAAAGGTTTTTCCACACCGTGGGTAATCAAGTGACATTTCAGATCACTATTCCGATAGCATGAATAGTTACAGTAGGAACATGAAAAAGGTTTTCCTCGAGTATGGGTGCGCAAATGTCGTTCTAACGCTGATTCGTAATTGCAGGAATAGTTGCAATGAGGACAATGGTGTTGTTTTTTTCCAGGACCTGTCTTCCGGAAGCCGCCTGAAACAGATTATGCATAAAGCTTATAAACATATAATAACTGTAAGCAGACACAGTAAAATCATAAAAGCATTGGAAGAGCATAAATTGTTTACTTGAGCCTGCTCAAAAATTTCTTTGACTGTTAAACGGGTTTAACAATGTTAAATTAACAACGACAAAAATTCCATGTCTCTGGAATGTGTTACATGTAGAATTATTTTATATAAATTCAATGTGAAAACACAACAAATTATTTATATTCTGGTCGAGGACCTTACCACTCCTTAATTACGTTTTACTTACCGCCAACACTTGAATCAATTATTTAACTAGTGAACTCAGTGCAAAAATAAATTATATTTTTAATTTTTTGATGCCCTGGTGAAAGGCAACAACAGAATCAATAAAATTTAATTTTGTAAAAAAAGGATAAATATTCTGACTACCTGCGATCTTGGTAATCTTTTCGGAGTGCTCTAAACATTCTTTTTTAACATCTGGGAGGTCTATGTCAATATCTGTATAAGGCATTCCCCCTCTAACTTCTTCTCGGGGTCCTGATTCTGCCTTGATGGTAACAGTTTCAATATCACCTGGAGAAACGAAACACAATACGAATAGTGATATGCTGAGAACAAAAGTGTATAACATAAAAAAATACGGTCGCCCCTCTCCGAGTTAACACTAAATCAAATAATATTTTGATTGTGAGAAGCGTTTTTACGGTCGTAAAAGACGCCTGTTGGCGGTTGAAGAGTTAGTTAATACGGAAAAAAATTATGATTAAAAATTTATTTCATAATTGACTAAAACCCATATGAAGTGAAATTCGAATATGTAAAAATGCAAGATCAAATAATACAAAGGAACGACCAAATGGTTGAGGGGATTTAATAAATGCAATTGCATCATCTTATTCAGGTTTTATCAACAAATAAAGTTATTCTGCGAGAAGAAGACTAACTAACCATCACGCCGACAGAGAGGACGGACACACTCTTCTTGCCTAATTCATATTCATACATACTCTTTTATAATTCTGACTCTTGAGATGGCACGACTCGAGTAGCTGGTTCACTTGATCGTGCCATGTCTCCCTCGGGCGTCCCCGACTTATGCTTCCATTCACATTATCATCAATATTCTCACAACAATTTTTCTTCGCTCATTCACTCTACATGTCTAAACCATCTTTGCGACCCTTTCTTAATCTTACTCATTACGCTTACATCAGCCTTGCACCCTTTGCGGATCTCCACTTTTTTCACACGATCATATATGGTTTTACCACACATATGCCTCGGGGATCTCATTTCAACAGAATTCAATCTACCATAATCCTTTCTCTACCAGTTCCATGCCTCACTTCCATACATCAGGATAGATACCAGCAATCCATTGTGGACTGACTTCGCTTCTTCCGACAGTTTTTTGCTAGCGCCAACTGCGTTCAGTCCTCAATTTATGGAGTTACCTGCATTTACCCTTCTTTCAATATCTCTGTTAGCCATCCAATCTCTCGTAAACATCCTTGCTAAATACATATCCTCATCTACCTGCTCCAAGTATTCCTCATTCACAACTATATTGCACACTGTTTTCGTACTCCCTCTTTTAAAGACCATTACTTTTGACATACTTATAATCATCATAAACTCATTCTTCATACATACGTTCATCCTAGATACGAGAGACCGCATCATCAGCTTACACCAGGCAACATGCTTTCCGATTACTCAAATTCGTGGCCACCTCTTTCAATTCTTTTTTTTTTTTTTTTTTAATGTGACACCTCACAAGAGTGTCCCTACCTGTGCAGTGCACAGACAGAGGAACTATGTCACCACCCGGTTGGGCGGCGTTGTGAGGCGGAGTAAGGTAGGGGCTGTAGGAAGGGATTTGTTAATGCGGGCCTTGAAGAGGCTCGGATTATAGGAGGGAGGAAAAACAGATGCCGGTAGCTCGTTCCACATACGAGCCGACTTACACAAGAACGAGTCGTAAAAACGGCCCGTTCTCATGAAGCCAACGTCAACCGTGAACGGGTGTTCAGTTCGTGTCCGTCGAGTTTCGGGCACGTGCACCGGTGCATCAGGAATCAATGCTGCTAGCTCCTTGGAGCAGGCTCCATTGAAATACCTGTAGAACAGACACAGCATGCCTACATTGCGTCTATGCATTAGAGAAGGCAATCGGTCTGTTAACAACGGATTGTCAATCAGACGGATCGCTCTCCTTTGCACAGATTCAAGGAGGTTTATCAAGTATTTTGGGGCACCAGCCCAAAGGTGGCTCCCAAATTCAATAGTGGGGCGGACTTGAGACTTGTACAGGGTCAGCAGCTGGTCACTGTTGAAGAATCTCCTAGCCCTGTACAAGACGCCCAACTTTTTGGAGGCCTGATTTACTCGGGCTTCTATGGATCCCCGATACTTGAGCTGGTCTGATATAGTAACTCCAAGCATTTCAATGGAGTCTTTATTGGGGAGAGTGCTCCCATCAAATTGCACCAGACAGTCATTGATCTCCCTCTTTGCCGAAATCAGACACGCTTGGGTTTTTGAGACGTTGAAACTGACCAAGTTGGCCTTACCCCAGGCACGAACCATCTCTAGGTGGTGTTCAATTTTTTGCTTCAAAACTTCCCGAGCTGTTCGGACATCATAGGTGGAAGGGGGCCTGTCAAAAAGATAACCCTCGTGAACGGTGCTGTCATCAGCGTAGCAGTGAATTGGTGCACATTCAACGAGATCGTTGATGTGCAATAAAAACAGCGTCGGAGACAGCACAGATCCTTGTGGCACCCCCGCATTGATTTGGTGCGGTGAGGAAGAAGAGCCGTCAACCACGGTTTGAATTGTTCTTCCCCTCATAAAGTCCGCAATCCAACTATGCAGGGTTGGGTGGATCCCATACGATGGTAACTTCCCGATAAGCGCCCGGTGCCAGACTCTGTCAAAGGCTTTGGAGATATCCAACCCAACGGTTTGGGTTTCACCAAAATGTTCCATGTACCGCCCCCAAATATGCGTTACATATCCGAGTAGATCGCCACACGATCGGTTTCGACGAAATCCATATTGCCGATCGCTTAGGATATTGTTATTCTCGAGATATGTGAGCAATTTGTTGCTAACCACCCTTTTTAATACCTTCGAGAGAATGGAAGTGATTCTTGCAATTATCCATATTTAGATTGAATAACCACGGTGACATTACACAGCCTTATTTAACATCTTTTGTGTTACCAAACCACCCCGTAAAACCACCGGTCACCCTAACACATTCAACGCTTCCGTCATACAGAGACACAATTGCCTGATTCAGATTCTTATTCACTCCAAACTTCGGCAAAACCATTCATAGCTTTTTCTTTCGACTCGGTCATATGTTTTTTGTTTATCTACAAAGGCACAGAAAAGTTTCTGTTTTTTTATACGTGACCTTTGAATAATTGCATGATCACAGCCCTTCTCCGATCTAAAGGGTGTATTCCTCCTTTAAACATTGGTTAAATGATTGCACAACCACGCGAGAATTATACGGTATTATCTCCTTTTAAATATTCAGCACCAATATTGTCGAAACCGAGAGCCTTACCATTTTTCATACATTTAGTCGATATTTTAGTCGATGCACATGTAAAAAATGATACACAACGAGCTGCTTAGATAACTGTATAGGGACGGTTACAATTCAAAAGATAACCAGAAATATTTCGATAAAATACGACGGTGAATGGAAAGATCACTGGCCCGTGTCTAATTGTTTATGAACAACAGGTATAACCGAAAGCTTTGGACCCAATAAAGTGGAGAGCACAAAACTCGTCTTATTTAGTAATAGCATCATTTTTTTAAGAAAGAAAAAGTCAGGATGCAAAAATAACCTTCATAAATATTTTATCGACGATCTGTATGCGGGAATTGTGGAGTCACTACGCACTGCCGCTAAATAAGCACCACAGCCAAACAGATTCTAGAATGAAATGACAATGTCATAAATAAACCACAATGTGTAGATTTATTGTGAAGTATCACGCAATGGGTTGGGTCCTTTGGCAGGAAATTGAAAATATCGAGAAGAAAATTAAAATCTGAATTATAAAACATCAAAAAACAGCGGAATAAATTTTTTTTACAGATTTGAAAGAATTTTGTCAAAAAACCAAATTTCTTAAAATCAATAGCGGCAAATTACTAAAATAATTCGCGGTAAATCCTAGAAATATAGAGATTTTTTGTGGAATAATAACGAAGGCGCACCTATCAACTTACGACTGCTGGAATGTTCCCGGCTCTAGTAGACGCGGGTGATATAAATTAAGGCACCCAGCGCTACAGTTCAGTCGGTTCTCAGAACTCAGTCATTGAGTCAATATAAAACAAACCACCGACTCCGTGAGAACTCACATTTGCGCCTAGGTCTTGCGACATCTTCGCCGGCCTGCACATAGGCTTTGAGACATATTCGCTGGTCTGCGCCTAGGCCTCGCGGCATTTACATCGAACTGAGCGGGCCGCTCCCTTTATGAGCCCTTTAGCACTCTTATCATCTGCTGTCGAGATTCAGCGCACCTCCGGCTTTCATCTCACTGGAGCACCTGGAAGACCATGATCTTCACCACCAGTGATGAACATAACCACTCAGATTATCTTCACCAACAGCATCGAGCATAGGTCTGGAGTCATCGCTACAACTACACTGACTACTCCCTAAAGTCAGTATTATACCACACACCTTTTTCACTCGTCTGTCTCTACCGTCACCCCCAAACATTCTTTTTTGATAAAACGATAATCCATATGCATTTCCGCAAGTATCACAGGAACTCTCTCTTCAGCACTTGTGCCGGGTTCTAATTTGATGGCGGTGGAATCCATGCTTTTACGTAAGGATCTGGTAATTCGATTTTACTTTTACTTTGTAATGTGGTTGAAGGATTTCTTATGAGAAGGATGGCTGATTTAGTTCAAGTTGTTTAAATCAACGAAACGAGTAAAGACAAAATATTATAACCAACAAAAAAGTGACAGCAAGCCCACGAAGATTTAGCCATAGAAATTACACAATTAAGAAAAAAATCGAAGAAAACATTTAATTCAAGTGTTGCCATTTTAAGTCACACCATCGAACAGATGTTACGTAACAACAATGACTTATGATTATTTACATCAATTATTTTATTCATCTTACTGTGAAAAATTCACTTTCGCTGCCTTAATGCTTGTATGGTCAAAAGACCATTTAGCAAATTATACAGGAGACGTTTTTTTGGTTTGTACAGGCAAATTCTAAAAAATTCTCGTGATTGGTCATTCCGTTTCATACATATGTGTAACAGGAAATGTTTAAAAATCATTTTTCTTAGATTGAAGCTATAATATGACCATATTATGACTTTAAAGGTGGACGTTGAACATGGCTTGAAAATGATGAATGATTATTTTGGATATTGAACATATCGTTTGGAGATTGAACAATTCGGCTCCCATAAGTTTGAGGTATTTTTTGTTCAATTAGCCAATTTGTGGTAAATTGTATGTACAGGATGATTTTCAGAATTCAAACAATTTACTTTTATCTTAGGTAGTAGTTGAATTAAATTATTACTTTAAAATATACAAACAGCATCTTTGAGTTGATTTTTCACAAAAACTGGTTTATATAAATTATCCAAATATTATGTAAGTTTGAAAACAATGCACAAGTACAAAGGTACCTACCGCTAATATATTACTATCGGTTGTCGGTGCATGCGTGATTAAAAAAAATCCTGAGTGATGGGTAAAATTATTCAAGTTCAATTTTCAGTTGAAAATTGGAACTGATTACTATTAAACAATCAATATTTTTTTGTTTGAAATGTGTGTTGGTTTGTTTTTTATTGTTTCGTTGCCTTCATTTGACAAATGTTATTTTTAAAGTTTACTTACTTTAGTAAAAAAAACATTTCTTTCAAGAGGTCTTATTTGCCGTGAGCTTATTATTTATGCTGATTATCGTGAGTAAAATATTATTTTTTTAAATACTTTCAACTCTTAAAATCCTAAAATTATAATATCCCGCAATTTGGTTATGGGTCCACGCTAGTATAACGTGTGTAGTATAGTCGTGTGCCTAGTTGGTTTTATTTTATTTCATACATAAAAATTTATTTATTATTTTTATGTGACTAAAAAACGAAAAATCGGAAACTTTTAATTGAATGAGTTCAAAATTAACTCTTAAACCCTACCTGGGGTACTGGAGTACCCCACTAGTGTTTAAAATATCAACAATTCTAACAATATTTCACTGTTACAAAAATCGCTCTAGCTAATCTACTCTCGATAATTGGTGCGTAAGTAAGCCGTGACTGCCCGGCAAGTGCAGTCGCGTCCACAGGTGTTCCGGAGTACCCCAGTACCCCGTGGTAGGAATAGTGTTAGTTCTTCCTTCCAGTTATACTTGAATTACTGAAGTTGTTTTTCAACATCTCTCTGGTAAGTTTACACATTATTTATGATTTACTTTACTTTGTGATTTACTTTTGATGGTAAGAGTACAGTGTTGATAGGGAGGGCCTGCCCCCAATAACGAGACATTCATGGACTAATAATGTGTTATGAATGTAATGAGAGTGTATGCAGCGTAATGAGGTGTTGTATTGTTTTCAGATATGGCATCCCCGACTCGAAGTCTTGGGGGGAGGGGGGATGAAATTGCAACTGCTTTGTTGGTTTCTGACGACGAAGAGCTAAACCTATGAAAAGATTCAGAAGATGAGCCCGACGGTGTTATCGAGGATTTCCGAGACCATTTTGAAGTCGCATCTCACGAAGACGGTGATCAAGATAGTGTGGAAGGAGATGAAGAGTATTTAGTGCCTGACAATGTCGGGGCTGGTGTGCTAGATTCTACATTAGTTCTGTACGGAAAAGGTCATAATAATCGACATAAGTGGACTAGTGTTAAGCCTTCTCGCTCAAGAATGCCTCGCCGTAATATTTTGTTGCATCCACCTGGTAACGTCTTAACAGAAACCTGGCATGTGACAATTGGTTCACGTCTATACCCACAGCCAAGAAGTTACTGGAAAAGGTATAACATTAGTTGGAACTGAAAAGAAGAATAAACGAGAAATTCCTCCAGTTTTCTTAGACACTAAAAATCGAGAGAGATGCACATCAATGTTTGCCTACGACGGACCTCTCACACATTTGTCGTATTGTCCTCTGAAGTCAGCTAAGAAGAAAGTTGTAATCATGCTGTCCACCATGCATGACAGCCTTGACAAGAATAATGAAGTGTACCTTCCAGAAATAATACATTTCTATAGTAAAACCAAATGCGGGGAGGATGTGTTCGACAAACTTTGTAAGAAGTACTCGACGTCCAGGAAGATCAAAAGGTGGCTCATGTGTCTCTTCTACGGGTTGCATAATGCCGTTGGTGTCAACTTTTGGGTCTTATTCAAGCTGTCAACGAAAATTGATGAAGAAAAAATAATCAAGCGGCGTGAATTTCTTAAGAGTTTGTCAATGGCACTGATAAAGCCTCATATGAGAGCAAAATTACAATAGCCAAGTTTACCCCGGGATATTAGAGAAACTATACGTGCAGTCTTGAATATTCATAGTGAAGATCATAGGCCGGTCCCTGATAATCCCAAACCTGGTCGCTGCTGCTTTTGTCCGCGCACAAAGGACAAAAAATCTCGATCTGACTGTAACACTTGTCGCCGCCATATTTGTGTTGACCATCAATACAAAAGCTGTCGTTCATGTAACGACAAAAATGTCTATTAGTTTTGTATTAGTAAATTTTATTGTCTTTTCTTATTACTTTGCCATAGTAAAAATAATTTTGAAAAAAATATCAAAGACTTTTATTTTATTCATTTTTTTTGCGCGGGGTACTTCAGTATCCCGTGGTAGGAATAATTACATTCCCAGAGTGGTAGGGTTTAAGAGTTACAAGATTTGGACTTCGTTTTCATCTATCAGCGATCTCAGCAGTGATAACGGACTAAATATGTGTCGTAGATGTCTTTCAATCAGACTATGAGAGCAGTTGACTTCTTGCACATTTCCAAGTCTTGGCTCTTTTGTTGTTTTTCTTGAATAGATATAAATTTTAATTTACTAATATAATTTATGAAGATTCATTTTAGGTAAAAGCCCTTAGGGTGTACATAAATAATTGAATAAATAAATAATAAATGAAGCACCTGTATATTTTCCTAACAAATTCAAGAAATACATGTAAAACATGGTGAAAAAGCCTATAAATGACGTAATTTTAAGACTTACTTTCCTATTTGAGCTACTGGTCTAAGGTTTATTGATTCTGTAGTTGGTGAAGTCATTTTTCAGTTCAATAATAGTATATATTCGCAATGAAACATATTTTTAGTGGAGCAATTTAGTTGTTAGAAAACAACCAAAAATCAACATGGCCGCTCATTTCAACTAGCCGACTCCTGATTGGTTGAAAGTGGAGATTGAACATTCAAGACCTCACGTTTGGCGGGATGTTGAACAAATCTCTATGAACCTAATATTATATTCATAACGTTGAGTGTTTGAATGTTCAATATCCGGGAGTTTGAACAAATAAGAACTATAACATTGTTCTTTGAGTTGGCACTCGAAAAATGCTGAAAATGTCACTTAAACCAAAAAGTTTTTTTTGAGCTTCATTAATGCGCAATAGGTTAGTGAACATATTGGCATTCATAACTCAGTTTTGCAAAAAAAGGTCTATTGAACATACAATAATAAGGACAGCGCTTTGTTGATTTTCGTCACTTCTTGCGTAGCACGCAAAACCTTCTTGCTCAGTTTTCTAAAGTATTAGTGCATTAACTTTACAATATTTGTGTTATATTTTTGGTCATTTTAATTACCATTCGAATTCGATTGTCGAAGTCATTCAAATTCTCCCACTTCTAAATTTCTCATGACGTTTCTTCAACAAATTGGAATTGACTACCGCGCTTCGCCTTGTGCGTAAGTAGGTTCGTGTTATATGTATTAAGTAAGACTTAATCCCCTTGATTGGTATATTATAAAATATATCACATTTTACAACTTTCGCGACATATTAAATTGAGCTTCCCAACACCAACCATGTAAAAACGCGATAGATGATATTACATGGGGTTTTTCATTGTAGATTTAATACCGCCGTCACAAACGTCAACCACAAGATTAGTGAGTTTATTTCATCTCTACTTTATTATTAATAAATAATCTCTATAAGTAGTTAATTATATTATAAGATCACCCTTTTACGTCTTACGTTTACTCATTGTAATCAATAGATATCAACGAGCTTATTTTCTTTTACTTCAACATTTACTGAAATAATAAACCAATGTTTTATAAGTATTTATATTATTATTTAAAAAATGTTGCACAGCCCTGTTGCTGTGGAACCATTGAATTTGTCTAATAATGTGTATATCTGTTTTTTTAAAATGGATTATTAAAATCCATTTTAAAAAAAAAATTTTTTTTTTTTTAAATGGATTCCCAAGGATTCATCAATCTGGCGAGAAACGCGGTTGAGGCCCTCACTGAATTAATAATTGACCCAACAAGCAAATTAAACAAAGATCAAATTGCAAAAATGGTACCAAAAACAAATGCTATTCTCGGAACCATTGCTCAAATGGCTGCCAAAATGGCAGCACTCGAGGGTGAGCTGTCAGCTTTTAAAGCATTATCCAATAAACCTAACTCAGTAGTATCTACTTGTGAAGCAGCTGACGAACTCGAAGAAAAAAAAAAAAGAGCAAATAATCTAATAATCATAAATATTCCTGAAAGCTCTAAGCTCAACCAAATAGAAAAAATACAAGATGACAAAATACAAATTACAAATATCTTGAATAAGATTGATAGTAACATTGAAATTAACTCTATCAACACTTTACGCCTTGGAGCAGTGAGGCCGGATAAACCTAGGCCCGTTAAGGTTATTCTAAAGAACTCCACTGAAGCAATAAATATCCTCAGGAGAAAGAACTTTTATCTGACCAACTCCACTGTTAAAATCTTTTCCGACCAAACACCGAACCAACGAAAATTCTTGTCGGACCTCCGCCAAGAATTGGAAACTCGGATAAAGGGAGGAGAAGTTGGGTTAACAATAAAATATATGAATAACAAGCCCACAATAATAAGGTCAACTTCAAAAAACTCAAACACATCATCGGATACGGCCAAAATATCCGAGGCTGCCGTACCAAACTCATAGAGCTACAAACTACTCTTCCACTACTCCGACACATTGAAGTTTTTCTTCTTACCGAAACTTGGCTTGATCCTGATATTCACACCGAGGAACTTGGATTTTCATCTTACAACACCTACCGCCTTGACAGAAATCCAGCCACTAGTACTAAAACCAGAGGAGGAGGAGTTCTTATATCCGTTACAAAATTACTGCCATCCACTCGATTAATTTGTAAACATCTGGACGTTGAACAGGTATTCGTTTTACTAAAAACTAAATCAGGCAAAATTCTACTGGGATGTGTCTACATTCCTCCTGGATCCAATATCACAGTCTACAGAAACCACATAGATGACCTCGAAACCTTTAAAAATAAATACCCTGATGCCAGAACAATTTTATTTGGTGACTATAATACCCCTTGCATTGATTGGATGAATGAGGACTCTTATAATAACTTAAGCCTACCAGAAAATGCCCGCGAAATAATAGATATGACGAACTTACTCTCTCTACATCAAGTCAATCAAGTCTACAATACCAATAATCGGCTGCTGGATTTAGTATTCTGCAGTGATACCTCAGTCCATATTGCTAAATCAGTTGACGAGCTTCTCCCCCTAGACTGCCACCACCCCGCCCTAAGCATAACCATCACTACTAATAACTCACCAGATGACACAACTGTTCTTCCTAACCTAACTTATAATTTCTCCAAAGCTGACTATTCTAACATGAATCAATATCTTGCATATGAAGACTGGTCATTTCTTCACCATAATAATACTATTAACTATAATCTTGAATTATTTTACAAAATTATTAATAAGGCCATTGAAAGCTTTGTACCACTTTCACACTTCAAGGAAGCGAAGTTCGCAAAATGGTTCAGTGGCGAGCTAATTAACCTAGTTATCTGTAAAAAAATTGCACACAAAAACTTTAAAGAATCGAACTCTCTTATCGACTACAAGATATTTCACAACTATAGAACTCAATGTAAAAAACTATCAAGAAATTCATATTTCAATTATATAAATGGAATCGGAAACTCTATACCTTCTAATATACAAAACTTTTTCACTCGCGTTAACTCTCTTAGAAAAAACAAACAAGGTTTACCCCTTTCAATGCACTTCAAAGAAAAGAGTAGTACTGACATGAAAAGTTAACTATTTTGCTGATTATTTTAAAAGCGTCTATGACGAAGATATCCCAGACAATTATATACCACCTTCGTCGCTTAACGAGAGCATACATATCCCTGCCATACACATCAACTTAAACGACGTTATAAGTAAAATCAAATCCTTAGACAAAAACAAAAAGGCTGGACCTGATAATGTACATCCCAATATCCTGATAAATTGCATTACTTCACTGGCTGAGCCGATTTTTCTATTGTTTAATCAATCCCTTGACACAGGGTGCTTCCCTGATATTTGGAAACGTTGTTATCTAACTCCTATATTTAAAAAGGGTAATAAAAGTGATGTTACTAACTATAGACCAATATGTAAGCTATCTGTAATTCCTAAACTTTTTAAAAAACTATTACTTAATAAAATTTCACCATGTATTAACCATCTCATTGTTCCGAATCAACACGAATTTTTGTCAGGTAGATCAACTCTGACAAATCTCTCGTTATATGAAAACTATATATCAAACGCATTAGCTAACAGAACTCAAGTCGATTCCATATATACGGACTTTATCAAGGCCTTTGACAAAGTATGCCATAAAATTCTCCTGATCAAACTACGTAAGCTCGGTATTGACGGAAAACTTTTAGAATGGTTTGCTAGCTATCTAACTGATAGAGTTTTACTTGTTAAAATCAATTTGTTCATTTCCAATCAATTTATAGCTACCAGTAGTGTACCACAGGGGTCTCATTTGGGCCCAATATTATTTTTACTGTTTGTAAATGATATTGTAAATATATTTGATGAAGATATTAATGCGTTACTTTTCGCAGATGATTTGAAGATATTTAAAGTAATCAAAAGCGCTGAAGATTGTATCTGTCTACAAAATAATTTGAACAGGTTAATTGATTGGTGTTCTCTTAACAAACTTCATCTGAACATAAATAAGTGTTATTCAATAAAATTTTACAGAATAAATCAACCAATTATTCATTCATATAAACTCAATAACTCAATCCTTACCTCTGTCGAAGAAATTAATGACCTGGGATAACTTTCGACTCTAAATTAAACTTTATATCGCATATAAATAATATTAACAATAAAGGAATGAAAATGCTAGGCTTCATTCTTCGAAATTGCAGAGGTTTCAAGAATATTTCAACATTAAAAATTTTGTATACATCCCTGGTTCGTAGTCAAGTCGAATATAATTCCTCAATCTGGTCCCCCCACTACAAATTACATTCAGATTCAATCGAAAAAATTCAACATAAATTCCTAAGACACATTAATTTTAAACTCGGTATTCCCATTGCAAATATAAATTATAATTACTTGATAAAAAATCTAAATTTATTAAAACTATCAGATCGAAGAATTATATCCGACTTAATATTTATGTTCAAAATTGTAAATGGTAGTATAGACAGTCCTGATTTAATTAACCTCATTGAATTTCATATACCCACAAGAGCTACTCGTTCTAAAATTTTGTTTAAATGCAACAATATCAGGACTGAGTATTCCAAACACTCGCTTGTGCCTAGGTTGCATGAAGTTAGTAATAGATACGCAGATGTGGCAGATCTATTTAACTGCACGCAAGGTAGGTACAAGAGGGCTATGCTATCAAATCTTTTCAATCAATATTAACTTAATCTAATTCTACCTTATTTGCACTATAGAAACTTATGTGCTTGTATCTCTTGTTTACTTACTTACCTACTCGCTAATGTCATTTCACAATCAAATGCCACATATATTTGTAATTCTTTTTTTTTAATATTTCTACGATTTAACTGTGACATGTTATCATTGTTTATGGTATATTTATCCCGTTGATATTAAATAAATAAATAAATTCATTTTGGTTGGAATTGGTATTGCATCTATCAATGTAGAAAAGGGTATTTTGTCTGCTGTATCGAATTGGCGCATGGAAATTTATTTTGTTCAGCAACTCCGGGCAGTCAACTTTATAGTTAATAATTTTATACAAGAGCATCTGATCAGCGACAATCCTCCTGTTGAGTAGTTTCGTGATTCGAAAATGTTTCTCGATTCGTCGTAAGAGTTGTATATGTTAAATGATTTAAAATTGAGGAATTTGAGAAATCGTTCCTGAACTCTTTCTAACCTGTTAACATAAACAATATAGCGCGGGTTCCAAACCGGTGAACAGTACTCCAGGTGAGGACGAACATGTGAATTATAGAGAGTCAGATATGTCTTAGTATTTTTGAAAAATTTGCATGTTCTCAGTACAAAACCTAGACTTTTTGATGCTTTGGTGACAATGTTATCAACGTGTTTATCAAAGGTAAGTTTAGAGTCCAAGAAAACCCCGAGATCACGCACATAGTCTTTATTTGTTAAAATCGATCCAGAAATGGTGTAATCATGCAGTATTTTCACACGGTTACGTGTGAATGTGACTTTGCAACATTTAGAAATATTGATAAAAAGCTTATTTCTGAGACAGTAATCCGTCAGTCGATCAAGATCTGCTTGTAAACGCGCAGAACAGTCCGGGGAGCTTATAGGAAGGTATATCTTCATATCGTCAGCAAATAGTAAAATTTGAGCGTTGTGAAAACATGTCGTTATATCATTAATATAGATAGAGAAAAGCAAAGGACCCAAAATGGACCCCTGAGGCACACCGGAAGTAATGATTTTACAGACCGAGGAAAATCCACCACTGTCACAGCCTGGGACCTGTTTGTTAAGTATGAGGATAACCAACGAAGGAGATCTCCATGAATACCATAATTAGCAAGTTTTCTAAGCAGAATGTTGTGGTTGATCTTGTCAAAAGCCTTGCTATAGTCGGTATAGATTGTATCAACTTGCACACGTTTATCCATGGAAGCAGACAAGAAGTTTGTAAAAGTTATAAGATTAGTAGCAACAGAGCGACCTGCAAAGAATCCATGCTGAAATTCGTTGATCGAATTCTTTACCACAGGGAATAACTGGTCATAGACTATGTTTTCGAACACCTTTGAAAAAATGCAGAGCAATTTCCACCACGAAAAAGACATTTTTGACTTTCCGAATGTAACTTACGATTTTTACTCGGAGAAGTGATCAGCTTCCACTTGATTTACTTCTCGGTCGAATTTTATTGAATTTTGTTCCACAGCCGCCCACATCTCGTTCAAAACTTTTCTCTACAGTAGCGACAATACACTGTTTGTGATCTTGACCCTGTCAGCACTACGAGTTCAATGCACTCTGCGGTCTGCACGAGAAACAAGAAACAATTTCTCTTTTGAATCTTCCCTGGTTTACAAACCAGCGCAAATATTATAGTGATTTGTTTTGGGGGTATTATGCCGTATTAAGCTACCTCCTTCTTTAGCCAACATTTCGCACAGAATTCGGATGATAGACACTGCAATGATGGAAACTGCAATAATACTCAAAAACAAATAAATATTTATTTTTTATTTTAGTTTATTTAGGAAACAGACAGTTGTACATGTGAATAAATTTAACATTTTAGTTGAATATAAGATAAACCAGTTAAGTTCCATTTACAATATTTTTTATAGATTACAGGTTAGGAAGAAAATAGATATTTAAAGACATTGGTAAAAAATAATAATTAAAAGAATAGGCGAACAATAAAAAATAATCATTGTGATTAAGGTACACGGTAAGGTTAATTTGTTTTTAAAAGTTTTTAGGGTACAGTGGAAAATATCTTAAAGAAGCCATATTGTAAAACATAAATAAGATATCACCAAAATTTCATTTTAATAATAATAAAAATAAAGGTATGATAAAGTAGTAATGCGAGTTCGATTAATGTAGACAAAAAGTGTGCGATGCAAATTTAACCTCTTACGAGACGTATGATATGCCATTACTTGATTAAAAGTAATTTGTTTACTGGAAGTTATAAGATTAAAGAATAGTTTAAAATTGTGTATGCTAAATAAAAATGCCAAATGCAAATAGAATGAAAAGAAAAATCATTGGAGTATTTGAAAGGAGTCATTCTGTTTTGATTATATCTGCCTCAGAGGAAATTCGAATAACCGAAGAACCGTCATTTTTTCTCATAAATATATAACAGTTTTTTGTCCAAAGATTTGGTGTCAAACGCTCTAGTATGGCTGTATACATTGATGTATTTATACTAGATTAGCCTTGTCTAGTTAAATCCGTTTTAAAAATGACACCACATAGCTTACGTTACAAATATGGAGATGAACTTTGCAACCCAACTCTGTTTAAACTCCTTGTACAAACGTTCAAGCTCGTAAGCGAAACCAAGGAACAGCGTTCATTTTGTTACCGAGTTGTTGTAATTTGAATACAAAACCGTCACCAAAATAACATTTTTTGCTTAACCAGGTCTGAATCAGGTAAAGGACTAATAAATAACACAAAATGATTTTTATTTTCACACTTTAAGTTTTGGATTCTGTACACTAAATATTGAACCAAAACGGGAAACGTACACATATTTACTATTGAGTAGAAGTTTTATGAATTTACAGAATTATTCATATAAAATAGTATATAATTATCAAAGAAAGCGTTTACTTTGTGGCTTGACACTTAAATCAAATGAAAAGTTATTTTGTTTTTAACGGCTTCGTTAGGTTTATAAGAAAGCATTATAAAAAACTAGTCTAGGTACTTAATTATTTATAATGTATAAAATATCAAAATAAAGCGAGAGAAATCATATTAGACGAGGACAGAGCTTCAGAGAGGGTGTGGTTGGGTGGGACAAGGGAGGATGGGGGTTACATGGTAATAATATCAATTTATTTATGCCCATTAAATAAGCTTTTACATTTTTACATTGTGTTTGTCTCCTTTTTTTATATATGCACAACTTTACATATCTACGGAAAAAAATATGATTGTACCTTCCATCCCAAGGATTGGAGTGAACTTGCCAAATGCATGCCGATCGGACCGAAATTTATTTCGTATATTATCTGCTGTAATGTCATACAATTTCAGAGAAATGCCTATTTGGTTTATTTTTGTAGTACCATTTTTGTGAAATATATAGATGGTGCTTAATCAAAGCTAGACAATAACAACCAGTAATTAAAATAACCTTTCTCAGATTAAGCAACGATACCTAATTTGTGGGTATATTACATTCTCTCCTCCACACAGAATGCTCAAAGATTATAAAGGACCTGAAGGAAATTGCAGTCTAAACGTTTGGGATGAAAATGATTTGAGCACAAATGGCTTCCTGATGATGGTACGGTCAACGTGTTCCGATATCGTGATAATTAATGTATTCGAAATTTACTAACAATTTAACAGGAAACCTGTTAATTCATTCGTTAAGGGCATGCAATCCCTTTTTCAAATAAATTAGAAAAATCTCTGTTCCGACATCGTGATAATGAATATATTCGAAATTTACTAAAAGTTCAACCAGAAACCTGTTAATTCGTTCGTTAAAGGCCTGCAATCCGCTTTTTTTAAATAAATTAGCAAACACTCTTTTTTCCGTATTTGTAAATAGTTATTTACTTATTTTGTAAGAAACAAACAGCTTTTATATAATATACAATGATAGATATAAATATACAAGTTAACTGAAGTCAAGCCAAAGAAGTTTCTTATGTTAAAGTTCATTAGAAATGAAGTTTTAATATCTTGAAATTAATTTGGTGTTAAAGGAAGGGGAGAGGAAGAGGAAAATAGGAAGAGGATAGGAGATGCTCCCGATACATTCCATACTCTCATATTAATAATCGATCGTACGCATTACTTCATATCGATATTTCTTTAGGTTATTACCAAAAATGTCAATGCTGTAAAATTTTGTATTAGATTGTGCACATATGCGAGGAATCGGGGAAGTTTTTCGAATGTTATATAAAATAAATATTAACTAGTTATTTTCACAAAATTGAATCCGGATTGCTTATATCCATTTCTCAATTTTTTCTCGGTTTGTGGGGAAACCTAAGCGAAAATAAGACATTTTAAGAATAATTATCGGAATGTATATAGAAAATATTTATTCCTGTACCTAACATTTTAAGCCTACATGAACGTTCCTTTTCATGTAATATATCTTCCACCACCTTCATCACCTCTACAGCAATAGTTATAATAAAAAAAGGTAAGTGTAATATATATATAAATACTTTGTAATATATATTTTTTCAATGAAAAGAAAAAAGTAATTAAGATAGTAAACACAAAATAAATTACTCAACGACGCGATTTTTTCATATAATTTAACACGCAAATAATTTTGCACTTAATACAACCCTGAATAGAGACAAGACTAAAAAATAACCAATACTTCTAAAGTTTTTTGCGCGCATCAAGTAAAAACGCGTGTTTTTAACCAACACATCAATAATTATCATGTGGCAAGCTCGTGCCATGTAGCATTGTTAGTATGTATTCGTTAAAAGCGTATAACACACTGCATGACGACATGATTGTGACTAGTTTGAAAGATGACGTCAGAAAATTTACTTGTCGTTAGTGAAATCCTATTAATTTCTGATATTTGTTAATGCGTTGCCTTCAATCTATCGATAAGGTACTTATATTTTTTTTTATTCAGATAGCTGATTACATTTCCTAAAATAAAGTCCGCGATAGGTACTATCTAAAATATTTGGAACTGGGTTATTTTTGTGATTGAAAAAATGAACTTCCCCAGCATAGCTGACAAGCAAAATAGCTTAACTCTAGACCAATAAAAGGTAAAATGCAATGCACAGTGCCCATTTCGCATTGCGACACAATGCGTGCGCCCTTTCATAAATGTGCACGTGAACCAAACCAAAATTGTGTTGAGGTTATTTTTCAATGATTACACGGCTTGTCTAGTTGTATTTAGTCTATGGCTGTATACATTTAGGTAGACGAATTTAGCCTATTTATTTTCTATGATTATTATTTTTATTTATTAAACCTACATAGATAAGATAAACGATAAAATAATTCACTGTCTGTCGCGTATTAACCTGGTTGGTGTTGGGTAGCTCAATATATTATAGGAGAATGTTGTTAATGCGATGAATTCTTATAATAAGGTCCGACCTATCTTATCGACCGGTCGGTGGCCGAGTTGACATCGCGCTTGGGTCCCACTCGGGCGTAGTGTGTTCAATTCCTCGGCTGGCTAAGTCCTCCATCACAACACAAGCAACATTTTTAGCTTACTGTGGTGGTAGTAGGAGATTTTCAAATATTTTCAGGTTATTCGTAACCCGGGAATATTTGTCTTTCTTTAAAAAAATAAAATATAAAAAAAATTATAAAAAAAATAAAAATAAACATGCGGCAATTAAAGAGCTTACATACTCTATATAACATGAACCTACTTATGTACATGGTAACAGTTCCATTGTGTTGAAGAAACGTCACTAGAAAAGTAGAACTCGAAGAATGTATTTAACTTCGGGATAGAAATGTGATTTTCACTGAAGTGACACAACTGTATAAATGGAACAGTATTACTACAGTAAAGAGGAACAATGTTATTGCAGTAGTAGTTAAGGCAATGCTATACATAGTAATGCAAAATCATGTGTTTTTGGTTTGAAAATTTGGTCGCCTAGAAATGTTTCAGATGCTTTAATTAAATACTACGAGTAGAATACATCTTGGCCTTTGAAATAATCGTGTATTTTTTAGATTAGTCTTTTTATAAGTCCAGAAAAAATAATGTATAAGACCTATGAAAACTGCTTTAAAGTTCAAAATCTCCTACTTACGAACCCATTTTCGATTATAATTTTAATGTATACTGTGGAAAATTAAGTTATTTATAAAATGATCAAAAAAAAATTAAATATTTATGCCTGAACATCCACAAAATAAAATAAAAGGCACTTTTTGGACATGTTTTTTCTTGCATATATCAAAACAGACGGATGGTGTTAAGCGGGAATTTAAACCTTATCGCCATCTATCTAAGGGTTGTTATTGATGGCGGCTCAATTTAAAATATTGCACGACGTAATGCATCGCCTTAAGCAATGGTATTGTGCCACGGTCATAAATGCAAGACGCGAAACGTCACACTAGAGTTGGTCGATATTCCTGTCCCGGTTATAAGGAACCGGTTCTGAACTGTCACTGGAACCATCTATTTTTGGAACTGTCGGCTATTCCTACAGGCCGTAAGATATTTTAAATTTCAATACTAATTTTATTGATTATTGATTGCAAATAATTTCATACATCACAAGTTAATCCAATAAATATAATTTAGATTTTATTTTACATGTGAATGGCTAAATGTGATACATGTCAAAATTTATTTATTTATTTATTTGTTTGTTCTCGCCTTGACGGCTTTTACATGCAAGGTAAATCATACAGGAGCATTATAACAAGTATATAGCATCATAAGAAGTATAACATAACAAATAAAATAATAAGCTGAGCATGAAAGACATAAGTAGGCACAGCACAGGTAGGTATTAGTATACGATAAGTAAATTGTATATTGTATAAAGGAGTTCAACCAGCAAATACTTATTTGGGCTCAGGCTACAGTACATTCAGCAATTATAATTGTCACAATATTACACAAAACATAATTACAAACATACTCGAAGCATACCGGTTGGCAGTGGTGTAAAACATTTTCTAACGATTTATAAAAGTAGGTAATATTCTTGTAATTTAAAATATATAATTTGTTTTTTTTTTGCTATTATAAATGTAGTTTGTTTTTATTATGACAAAAATAAAAGGTACACAACAATTACATACAAAAAGAAGTAGGTGGATCTTCGAGAATGCGACGTTTACATATTGCTCAATAAAATTTAGCCTTCAGGCGCATTCCCACACTTCGTATTTTCAAAGTTAATGCAGTTTCCCACATTTGCAGATTCGACCCTACAATAAAACAATTCTTTGGCCTGGTATTTTTATAAACATATTGTCTTGTTTGTATCATTTATGATTTAAGAATTCATTTTATTTCACGCAGCGGCAGCTTTCAAATAGGGCTGTTCGCTTTATATTTTATGATCACCCTAGTTAAACCATTATGCCTAAAAATATTTGCCAATACCTTTCCCACCCCTGTCCCATAGTAATAAAAACCCCAAATAAAGTTTCATCTCCCTTAAAATAATTCCTTTAAAATATTTGTATTGTTTAAGTCACGTTTGTATCATTAAGAATAGTTAAGTGCATTTTGTTTTATGTTAAGAATGTTGTTTGCCAACGAGCGGGTGGAACATCTTTATTTTGGTAAAATGTCCTTCAGAATTTAGTTTAAATACAGATACCTCCCAGAAAAAGGACAGTATTGCAGTGTTGCTATAACGGGTAGGTACAGACGTACCTACGCAGTCAGTCGTGAGATAATTAATAGGTTTATGTAAACCTAGGGAAAACTGAAGAATAAAGGAAACTAGACCTTTATTTCTTTCAGTTTAAGTTTTAGCAGAGGAAAATAAGATCCTCTGCAATTATATTGTGAATTAATAAATTTATATGTCAAGAAGAAGAAGTGTTTTCCTGCATTCCATCTGACGGCGTGTTCTCGTACCACGATAGCAGAAACAGTAGGTATTATGAAAATAGTTACAGAGTATTAAGTTTGTTATTGTTAACAATCAACAGGATTTTTGCTTAATATCTGCATACATATACGCTTTTTAAAGGAAGCGATGTTTTTATTAAAAAAATATACCAACAGAGCATGTTTCATTCCCCACACGATGCAATCTCTGAAGACAAGAGTTGAACATAAAATTAGTGCGAGAAGCAACTATATTGAATGGAGCATGAAGTCTAGTGTTGTACTTATTGGGAACTTGATAATTTATCATATTCACTAGTTCAGGACTGTCCAAATAACCGTTGATAATTTTAAATAATAATAAAGCATCACAGATTTTTCTTCGCTGTCATAATTCAGGTAGTTTAAGCAAGTGCATTAAATAATTATAATTTAAATTTTTTAATGGAACATGTAATTTGTAATTTATATACCTTAAAAATTTGTGTTGTATTCTTTCAATTTTGTGTGAGTGTACATTGTATAGAGGCGACCAGAGAGAGGAATTATACTCAAGAATGCTTCTGACAAGTGTAATGTACAATGTTTTGAGTGTATTAGTATACATTAGATCTTTGGACGTTCTTAATACAAATCCGAGACATTTAAGTGCTTTATTCGTGATTGCATCGATGTGGGGGACGAATGTCATCTTGTTATCAAAAACGACACCCAGATCTTAAGAAAGATTCACATTGTTAATATGATATTGAAAGAGTATTGGATTTTTATTTCGACAAAACTAAATAAATGAAGTGTTTTTGGTATAGTTCAGTTGATTCTGTTTTAGTCTGTGTTTGATCTCAGTAAATTTTCTATTTCAGATCTTCCTATGTTAAGTATCCAGTTGAAAATTTGTTTTTTTTATTGTTTCGTTACCTTTTTTTTTTTTTTTTTTTTTTTTTTTTTTTTTTTTTTTTTTTTTTTTTTTTTTTTTTTTTTTTTTTTAAAAAAGAAAGACAAACATTCCCGGGTTACGAATAACCCAACAATGTTTGAAAATCTCCTACTACCACCACAGAAAGCCGAAAATGTTGCTTGTGTTGTGATGGAGGACTTAGCCAGCCGAGGAATCGAACACGCGACGCTCGGGTGAGACCCAAGCGCTATGCCCACTCAACCACTGACCGGTCAAAAAACTTTTTAACACATACCTACATTTGATAAATGTAATTTTTAAAGTTTATTTACTTTAGAAAGTTTTTTTTTCTTTCGGAAGGTCTTATTTGCCGTGAGCTTATTATTTATGTAGATTATCATGAGTAAAATATTATTTTTTAAATACTTTAAGCTCTTAAAATCCTAAAATTATAATATCCCGCGATTTGGGTTATGGTTGTGCGCTATTTAACATTACATTTATTGTTGTTAGTCGTTTGCCTAGTTGGTTTTATTGTAGTTCCTACATAAGAATATGTTTATTGTTTTTTATGTGACTAAAAAAAACAAAAAATCAGAAACTTTTAATTGAATGAATTCAAAATTGAAATATTTGGACGTTTTCATCAGCGATCTCAGCAATGATAACGGACAAAATATGTTTTCACAGTCGACTTTTTGAACATTTCCATTTCTTGGCTCTTTTGTTGTATTTCTTGAATAAAAATAAGTTCTAATGCACTAATATAATTTATTACTACTAATTTTAGGTAAAAGTCTTAAGTTTTGTAAATAAATAATTGAATAAATAAATAATAAATGAAGCATCCTGTATTTGCCTAGCAAATTCAAGAAGTACATGTAAAATATGGTGAAAAAGCCTATAAATGACATAATTTTAAGACTTACCTTTCTATTTGAGCTACTGTTCTAAGGTTTATTGATTCTGGAGTCGGTGAAGTCATTTTTTAGTTTAATCACAGTATATATTCGCAATTAAACGTATTTTTAGTGGAACAATTTCGTTGTTAGAAAACAACTAAAAATCAACATGGCCGCACATTTTAACTAGCCGGCTCCTGATTGGTTAACAGTGGAGATTGAACATTCAAGACCTGAACTTTCTGCGGGATGTTGAACAAATATCTATGAAATTAAAAAAAATTATTATATTCATAACTTTGAGTATTTGAATGTTCAATATCCAGGAGATTGAACAAATAAGAACTGAAACATTGTTCCGTGAGTGGATATTGGCACTCGAAAAATGCTTAAAATGTCACTTAAAAACCAAAAAATATGGTTTTTTCGAGCTCCATTAATACGCAATAGGCTAATAAACATATTGGCATTCATAAAATATGATTTCTCGACGATTTCACAAGTGTGGCCCAAAAGCAAAAAGGCAACTTTTTAACACATACTGCACGAGCCTATATACCTCGGAGCTGTGGATCAACTTCAACAAAGCATCTCTAAAAAGAATGGAAGTACAGTACAACAATTCCTACCGAATACTTTTTGGGCTGTCCTGGTACTGCAGTGCCACTGAGATGTTTGTAGAAGGGCGTGCTCCCGGATTCCGAGCACTAATGAAAAAACGGATCACCAGCTTTCGAACACGACTAGCCGCGAGCGAAAACGGTCTTGTGATGGCAGCACTGCACTTCTGGCAGGGACCTATTTACAAGCGATGGAGCCAAATCCTGATGTCATAGATAAAAATATATATTTTTTTAAAAATATTTTTTTTTCCTTTTTAAAAAAAAAAAACTTTAATCTCATTATGTTTTTTTTTTGTATTATTATTATGATCTTTTGTTTTCGTTTATTGTTTATGTATTATCTTACAATATTTTTTTATATTCACTTTATATATATTCTATGTATAATATGGAGCTCGTGGGATTGCACCACCCTCCCCGAGATCTGGAATAAAAATTAAAAAAATTTAAAAAATAACTCAGTTTTGCAAAAAAAGGTCTATTGAACATACAAGAACTAGGACAGCGTGCTTGTATTAACTTCCATTTATTATTTCATTAACTATTTTATCTTAACTTTTCCATATACATTAATAATATTGCTATCCCTGTATTATTTATAATATAGTTATGAATGTATCAAATAATATGTAAATACTAATTTACCTATTCAATACGTCTGTCTCGACACAGGTAAGACAGATATTGAAAAACACCTGTAAAACAACTTTATATTGATAATAAAAATAATGTTTTTAACTATTTATTTATTTATTGCATTTCACTATACATAAAACACTTTTTTTCACATAAAAATCAACCTCACTAGGACTAAGCCTGTATAGAGGTTAGCAATTTACATTTGAGTAAAGCAAACATAAATTAATTCTAAATACAAACACAAAATATTTCAAAATTAAATAAAAAATATGTATTAGATGTGTTACAAGATGGGTAACTTTTATTTATTTATTTATTAATGGACATCGTCCAAATTACAAAATAATAACACGAATACAGTAAAATGAAAAATACAGGAGTAGACAAAGGTACATGAAAGCAAAGACATATGGTAGATATAATATAAGAAAATAAAGTGACAAGACGAATCAAGTCAAGAATACGCCGTGGGTCAGGACCACAGGACACTTATAATATTCCGTCACTTGTTTAGCGACTGGCAAAAATCATTCAGACTTATCCCAAAAAAGTTAAGGTTTTGACTTGAATTGACCAGTCTACACATTATGGACAATGGTGAATAATATCCATAATTTGTCGAATGATGGTTGAGGAAGAGCAGTTCATTATTTCTGAGTCTGTGCGAGGGGATATTGAAGGGAATGAATTGCAGTAGAGTAGGTGAATCAATAATACCATTTATAATTTTGAAGAAGCAAATGAGGTCATTTCTTTCCCGACGGACTTCCAAAGGAGAGAGTTTAGAGTTAGTTCAATTTCATCATATGAGTATTTTCCTTTTTCTAAACCTAGCCTCCTAGCAATCCCTCTTAAGAACCGATGTTGAACAGATTCAATGCGTCGAATGTGGACAGCATAAAACGAGACCAGATAACACAAGCATATTCAAGATGGGGGCAAACCAAGGTGCAGTAAAGAGTTCTAAGGGTATTTACGTTTTTGAAGTCCGAAGTGATTCTAGTGATGAAACCAAGTAGTTTGAGGGATTTATTAACGATTGCAGTTATGTGATCCCGAAAAGAAAGTTTGCTATCAAGACAGACACCAAGGTCTTTAATAGATGTAACAGTTGTTAAACAAATATTATTAAGTTTGTATTCGAAGACAATCGGTTTTTTTGATCTATAGAAGGACATAATTTTGCATTTATCGACATTTAGTTTCAAACAATTAATTTTACACCAATAATTGAAAGAGTCGATATATATACTTGACAGTATATTGTAACAACATTTGAATAATTTAAAGATATGAAACATCATTTTGTTTTATACTTCTGACCCTTATATACTTTATTTATTAATTATATTTATGAAATTATGACTATATTTTTTATTTTTACGATTGTGCCATTATTTGATGCATTTTATTGACGTTGTACTATATATTAATACTCAATTATTGACTTTAAATATATTTTTATTTTTATACTATATACTTTTTAACTTAAAACAATTTATAATATCATTGTTCTGCTTTGATACTATTTATGAAATGATATATTACTCAACCATACTCAAAGGAGAAATCTCCCATATACTTCTGATTCTTATGTACTTTCATGGACCATAGATGCACAATAGAAATTAAAGTAGCCTTTCCTCACCATAAAGAGACAATGCTCTTGTGTTTGGTGAGGGAATTCCAGTTCAATTATGTACATGTTAGTATTAAGGTAAATAAATTATTAAGAAACAACACAAGATTTAAACAATATTACTTCTAGATGTAAGTGGTGAACGTATTTTGGACTTATAATAGTTTAAGGTAATTTTTTAATTTAAGGTGAAATTCCTGAATATTTTCAATATTTTTTAAATTTAATGGAAGGTTATTAAAATAAATTATGCCTAGATAAAAATAGATCTTGATTTCAACATTTCTGTGTTTGTTTAAAATTTTAACTTAGTACAAAACAATTTAAACTTTCCGCGTCTGTCTGTTTGTGCGCTTAGTTCTTCTAAACTACGCATCGAATTTTTTTATGTTTTTTTCACTATCATGTAGAGAATTTCTTCCGGAAGGTTTTTATATATAAAACAAGCATATTGTATTTATTTTATAAGCAATAATTATTAGCCTGAAACACTCATCCACATTGAAAAATCTCCTGATAAAAGATACATGACGCCAACAGGACTTGAACCCGTGTCCTTTCGATTTCCGGTCGACAGCTCTGACCACTGAGCTATGGCGGCTTATCTCTTATCCGCGAAATAATTCAATATATACTAGTGTTTCATTCAACAATTACTGCTTGTTACTTTTTTCACCGGAAAACAACCAACTTTATTTTATATGAGAAAGGCATTGTAAGTGCTAACTCTCTCACTAGATGGCGTCTAGACAAATTGTCTACATTTTTTGGTGAAGGTACTAGAACTTGTCAAATATTAATTATTATTTTTTTGGTACCCTTTGTGCTATGCATAAAATATCTTGTCTTAAACATTAGTTTACCAAAAAAATAATAATTCATATTATATTTATAGAAAGTAGAGAAAATTCAATTAAGATATTTTTATTGCACAGCTCGACAACAGTCGCTTCCATTTCAAATCTCTATTTGCCTGTATAACATATTAATTGTTCACAGACTATTTTTCCTGCCGATAAATTACATATTGTACGCAAATGTAATAACAATTTTTTTTTTCCAGGAGCGTCCTGCACACTTACAAGAACTGGAGAGACAGGAGTATGTGAGTCCCTTAGAAGCTGTGCTTCAGCGAGAGAGGACTTGAAAAAAGGGTTACCTCCACAGGTAGAAAAACAGTAACTTTTGTACACGATGCGTAAACCACCAATCTTGGAATTGCACCAATTAAATTTAAAATATTTGTTTTTATTATTAATTAATACACGGTACGGGCTCTACCAAGCGACGATGTCAGGAAATTACTTCTTAAGACATAATAATATTTGGTTGATTTGTATAGAACCGTTTTTGTGAAAAATCACCTCAAGGGCGCTGTATAAATATATAATACATTTCTACAATGATTTTTGTTAGTACTAATTATATATCGAGATAATATACAGTACCATACTTACCTCCTAGGTCACTTAGGATTAACACTTAATTAACATTAACTAATTGTTTACTAGCAGTTAAAAACCCGCTCCGCGCGTTTTACGCTGCTAGGCCCTGCGGACGGCACTTGGTTGGACTTCGCCCAGTTTAACAGTTTAGTTTTTTGTTAGTGATACTAACAACAGTTACATTTAATAGGTAGATATTAGGTCATTCTTAGAGAGAGGGTGAGTATATATTGTTAAAACACGGATCATGAAGGAGTTTAGGCATAATAAGAATGACAGTTGTTAGGGTAAAACTTTACCTTTCCCGAATAATTGCCTAAATGGGTAAAGGTAAATTAATATAGGTAAATATTCGGAATCGCTGGACACGGTAAATATAAATATTTTTAAATAATACCTTCTGATTTACCTTAATTACTATAAAAGGAATCGAAAAGCATTGGGGAAATTTTTAATTTTAGCTTTTTAATTTTTAATTATGTAAAATGAAAATTCGCTTCCGTTGTATGGGATGACAGCCGGAATAATTTCTCTTGATGACATTTTCTTTTGTCAGTATTCGTGAAATGAGCGGCTAGAGACAATTGAACAACGTAAATTAAAAAAATATAATTTAATACAATATTCCCGAAAAATAGTGCCTACTTAAAAAGCATAAATGATTTATTTGGCTATTATTATCATTATTATTTTATTTAACCTAACCTATAATAACCGAACCTAACCTAACCTATAATAATCCAACCTAACATAACCTAACCTATATCCTGTATTATATATTATACCTATATTGACGGCCGGCATAGTCCAGTGGTAACGCATTGGACTGCCATTCCGAAGGTCGCGGGTTCGAACCCGGCGTGCGCAAATAAATTTTATTTGATTAATTTGTGTTATTTCACAATTAATTAATTAAAATAATATATAGTATATTTGCGGCACGTTCCAGAGTGGAAGATACTACCAGTATCGCCCTGGTGTAAGACCACCATTCAGAATTGAAACGTTGCTCCAAATGGCTTTAGCCGTGTTTAGTGACTAGATCTGAATAGCCAGGTACTTCCCCACCTTCCTCTTTCCCTTCCCCACTTACCTTCAGCCTCACAACATCCCCCAATTGGGGATGCCATAGTCTCACTGGCTCCAGACGGGAGCAGTTGGGACTCTTGTGAGGTATTCACTGTAAAAAAAAAAAAAAAAATCCTATCCTAACCTATAATAATCTAACCTGACCTAACCTAACCTCACCTATAATAATCCAACCTATCCTAACCTATATCCTAACCTAACCTATAATAATCAGACCTAACCTAACCCAACCTAACCTAACTGAACCAATCCTAACCTAACCTATCCTAACCTAACCTAATCTATAATAATCCAACCTAACGTATATCCTAACCCTACCAAACCTTACCTATAATAACTCAAACTAACCTTACCTAACCTAACATAACCTGACTTATCCTAACCTAACCTAACCTATATACTAACTTAACCTATACTAATCCAACCTAACCTAACCTAACCTAGCATACCCCAACCAAACCTATCCTGAACTAACCTATCCTAACCTATAATAACCCAACCTAATCTATAATAACCCTTTTTTAAATATTTCTTTATTTATAAAACAAACCTAAATACCTTTATTTTATTTTTCGAACTTGGCTAAAATAGTACCTACCTAGTATTTGCATAGAGTAAATGGTAAAAATTCTGGCCACTCATATCAGGACAGGTCATCCAATACAACGAAAGCGAATTTTCATTTTACGTAATTAAAAATTAAAATGCTAAAATTAAAAATTTCCTAAAGGCATTCAGATTCCTTTTATTTTAATTAAGGTAAATCAGAAGGTTTTATTTAAAAATATTTCGTATTGTCCTTGTCCAGCGATTTCGAATACTTACCATATATAAATACCATTATAAAAATATATATACCTGGCAAAGTGATTGTTTTATTATACATATAAATACATGTCAGATTAGATATTTGTTGGCTAATTTTACAATCAACGAAGCGTTTCTATCTTCCGATTGTGTTTCATTTTATTTTATTGGGTTGGCAGTGCATAAACTTCCTAGAAACACACTCGTATTATGTGCTAACTTCATGGCGGTGTACAGTCAAAACAGTGCGAAATTATCATTTACGTAAATAATATAAAATATCAATATTTTTCAAAATCGTACATACATAGAGTTGTTGTTTATTGTCATTAAGTTGAATCAAATGTTTGTTTTATTTGTAAATGGTATTAAAACGGTAGTTTTACGTAAATAATTACCATTGTTTGAATAAATGAAATTGGACGTATTTGTGTATCGCTCTTATGCGCTCTGTCGGCCAATAGGGAAACTACTCCAGCGGCCGGTAAAGGAGGGATTGACATTTTTAAGGAACGTTAGAATCTTTGATTCTTGACAGACGTCAAATATATAAAAAATAGTTGTGAATATTTTTTACTGGAATGTAATTAATCCAATGGAATTAACTTTCTAAAACATATTTTCTTCGATATTATCCAAAAATTATATGAGTCGAAACGATGCTTTTGAAGAAATCTGGTGATCCTATTTTAGTATGAAATGGGGTCTTAATTTTCAAGTTAGAGGAATTTACCCGAAACAAACGATTTGAATTCGACCAATCAGAGGGCCCAGACCGTCCAGACGCTAGAGTAATAATATTATAGATTAGCGAAATTTAGATACAGGATTTAAGACATAATTGGATATAATTGGACTTTCTCCCAGGAAAGGTATATTTAATTTAAGGATGTGACAGCTAAATGCAAGTTTTTAGTTTCGACCTGAATTCTGTTGGACCTGTTATGGATGTTAGTTCCGAAGGGAGTTTATTCCAAGCCTTCGGCCCAGATGCTACAAAAGCGCGATCACCAAACTTAGTATTTGGCTTGCGCTTAGGTTCCATCAGTCTGCCTACAGCTGATGATGTTGCTGATCTAAGAGATGTTTTCCGGGACGCATAGTTCAGAGATGTAGGGTGGGGCCATTTCATTGATGGATTTAAACACCATCCAGCACAATTTGTACTGGATTCTTTCAGGGCACTTGAGCCAGTGAAGGTTACAAAGGTGTTCCGAAATGTGCGAATATTTAGAAACCCCGGTTATGAGCCATGCTGCTGCATTAAACACTGATTGAAGTTTGTCAATTGGATATTTTGAAAGGCTGGCATAAATGGTTGCTGCATACTGCACTGCCCTGTACACGTCTGAGCGCAATGAGTCTAAGTCTAATAAATCTGGCTTTCAAACCTTCGTCATCTTCTTTTTGAACCCTTACTCCTTAACTAATTATTGTACTATTTCAGACCTGCCAGTACAAGGGCTTCATCCCCATAGTTTGCTGTGTGTCTTCTGCAGCTGCTGCCACTCCAACCACTCATTAATCTCACTCTATACAACGGAGTGGTATTGTGAATTTTGTTGTGACGATATAATACAAATTAATTATTTTTTTAAATTGAAAGTGCTTTTCTACGTTTGTTTTGATGCTTTAATAAACCGTGCAACAAATATAATAACAACTAGTTGATTTTGTTTTTATTTTATTTATGTGAAACAACACAAGAATCCCAACTGATCTTAACGGCTTGGAGCTGGTGAGACTATGGTATCTCCAATTGGGGTATGTTTGAGAGGCTGTAGGTTGTGGGGAGGAGAAAGAGAGGGGATGTCGAAGGTGGGGAAATATCTGAATCACCAAAAAGGCCAAAGCCATTTCAAGCAACGTTTAAATTCTGAATGGTGGTCGTACACCAGGGCGATACTGAGAGTATCTTCGACTCTGGAACAAAATTAATTTTAATGATTTAAATTAATACTTGCATCGTCAATACAATTTTTAAAATGTATATTTAGGGTGTCCGGAGTAAAATGTACAAACTTCGAGAGATGATTCTACATGTTAGTACAACTACGGTTTATCAGCTTGGGGGGGAGCGAGTTTTTTAAGCCCCTCAACAAAACTCATAAAACATTTATTAGGATTATGTTCAAAAAACCATATATGCATCCAACGGAAAATCTCCTAATTACAAATAATATACTAGATATTAGGAAACTATTCACTAAAAAGATCATGCAAATAAACTGCATAAAATCCTCACCATGCCACGTAACTCACATAACACAAGGGCGAAATCACAGAATCAACTTCAAGTGCCAAAAATCAATTCAACCTTTGCCAAAAAGCACGAACCCTTCCTAGCACCTTACATCTTCAACACCTTCCTAAAAGAAACCACTTACTGCAATATTCATAAACACCCAAACAGTTTACTTAAATATTTCAACACATGGTTAATACTGTCACAAAAAAGGGCATGCATCAGCAAGTTTCTAGCAATCCCTTCTTAGTCTAATTCTCATTCCTTATTTACATACATGTGTTATTTATATTTATTTATAGGGATTTACTTTCTTATTAAAACTGCTTATGTTTTACGCATGCCTAGTTTATCAATACCTAATACTGTTGTTTAAACTATGTTATTATTATGAGATTTAGACGCTACCATTTTGTAAATTTAAAGTTCTTATGAAATTCCTGTTTTTATGTAACTGTATAATATGTATGTAACTATATATGGAATGCTCCATGTATATATATATATTTGTATAAATGTATGTGTATGTGTAAGCAAATATATGTACCCGCCTCAGAACAGAAATCTTCTAGTGAGGCGGGTTACTTTCATGTTTGTAATATTGATCATGTTATTACGATAAACGCCCGGGTTGCCGGCAATTAAAAAAAAAAACACTTAAAATAATTTTTTTAAAATCTAAATTTCATATTTTAAAGTAGTTTTCAGGTACAGAAGTTGAATTGTTTATTGATGTAAAAAAAACAGCAGAATTACCAAAAAAAGTTATTCATCTTTTTTACTTCTACCATCCAAAAGTTTGTGCACTTTATTCTCGGACATCCTGTTTGTGCAATTTTGAAATTCTTTCTACTAATATTGACATTTTTTTTATATATATAGTTATATATTTTTCCTAGGAATTTTATTTTACCTATTAAGGACAATCTAAGCCATTTAAATATAAGATGTTTTCCTGAAATAAGTTACTTTTTAAAAACAAAACTATATTTAAACGGAAGAAATGATCTTATTTTTAATCTTATCTTTAATAAGAGAGTCATATATAATATTATTGTGTAATTAGAACTAAGATTGGCAATAATTAGACCGCAATAAAACCGGAATTTCTCGGTTGGACTGTAAAGTTAGAATTGTATACAGTAAATGTCTAAATGTCTTACTTAATAAAATAAACAAAGTCTGACTTACTTAACTCTTTTATATGCTGTCAGAAAGTCAGAGAAGTTGTGTGTATTTCTGCTTTAAAATAAAACAGAATAAATAGTATATTTCTGAACGTATACGAAAATTAAATGTTTTGAAATGTGATGAAATACGCTTTCAAATTTTAAAAATTGGAAATTAACATAATTTTTGTGATTTGAAAATTTTTAAATCAAACATAAAAAAGTTTAAAAAATGGCGCACCTTTTTTTCGTCTAACCATTGAACTAAATGATTAAATATCAAGAAAAAAAATCATCATGCAAATTTATTAATGGTATCTCATTTTTTGTCATTTTATATAAAAATAAATAAAACAAAATCCCAGCTATAATATCATAAATAAGCCAGAGGCCTGAAGGGTTAGGTTAGGTTAGGTAACAGTAACAACTGTAGGTTGGATAATGTTTTGGAATAAAATAACATAATGTCTGCAGTCAATAGCTTGTTATTGTTTGTAATGTAATATTATAAAAAAATGTTAACATTGATATCGGATCAGGTGGCCAATCTTAGAATCTGCACTAGAAGCAGCCTAATACTGTAAGGTTAGGTTAGGTTGTACAAACATTATGTCAGGTTGCGCAGATGTCCACTTTAAGAGTCCAATGGCAGCGGTGAAGTCGAGCAACCTAATGACTGATTTCAGCGATGTTACTGTGAATGCTGAATACCCACGTAAGAATTTTGCCAGTTGTAAGAGGAGTTAGGTTAGGTTGAGTTGCACAAATCTTAGGTAAGGTTGCACAAATCTAAGGTTATGTTGTACAATTCTTATGTCAGTTTGCACAGACGTCTAGGTGAAAAGTGCGCCGGTAGTGGGTAAGTCGGGCAGGTAATTGACGACACGTGTGAAGTCGTTGATATTGCAGCAGATACTGAAGCCATTGGCCATGTCGGTGTTCTCCCAGTTGATCCAATTGAATGCTGTGTTGCCGGTGCACTGGTCGGGGCAGAAATCTCTCCCCAGAGTTTGCGCCTCGGCAAGGGTCACGTACGGGTTGTTCAGTCCCAGGAAAGCGGTGGCTCTGCCGGTGCTGGGCTCGTACACTACCTGCAAATGATAAGTAGCTTTTAATGTGATGGTTACATGTTTTATGGTCAATAGATTGTAATTTACAGGGTTTTATCTCGAAAGACAGGTGATATTGAAGACCAGGATATCAGGACTCGGTCATTTATATAATTGCTTGTACTTAGATTGCATGCTGTTGCCAATGCTTTCACATAGTAGATGTGTTCAACAGCACGGAGTAAAGTTACAAGAAGGCTGTAATAACATAACTCAATCAGACAAAAAAATAAGTTAAGCATAATACTATTCTTTTGCGTACTCGAAGAAAAATGAGTACCTACCTATTGATAATTTAATAAAAATTTCTTCAAATTATTGGTAATCCGGTTAATCTCGGGATAATTTCCTAATAAACTTTTACTAAATTTCCATTTGTCTTAATAAAACAATAACGAAATGCGGAAATATTATGATTCTTTATTTTTTGTTTTTTTTATTATTTATTATTATGAACACGTGTTCCGACATCGTGATAAGGCGGTCGTGTTTTACTTAAAGTTTATTGGGAAACCTATCAATTCATTCGTTAAGGCCTGCAATCTCGTGTTTAAACGGATTACGAATAATTTGAAGAGATTCTCAATAAATTAGCAATATCCATTTTTTTCCGTGAAAAGGGACCCTCCACACAGTTTTTTTTTTTTATATGTTCTTTATTCAGTAAAGTTTATACATTACAGTAAACGGGTAAATTTTTGGCCACCACACTAGGCACATGCCCGTGTTGTAGTGGTCAATTTTATGTTAAGTATAATAATACAAATTTAAGTATAATAATACAAATTAAAAATAAGTTGAATGAAAACAAAATAATATAAAAATAAAATAAAATAATTTATACATCTAAAACAAGTATGAAGTATAAAGGAATTAAAAATAATGCAAAATATCTACATAAGTTTAAGATATATGAATATAAAAAATAGGTGTGGAAAACAGAAAAATTTAAAATAATATAAAAAGTATATCAAAGAAAATACGTATTATTGAATTAAAAATAATACAAGGAGCATGAATCAAAAATACAAGTACATTTGTGTTATTAAAATAGAATTAAAAGTGTAGTAAAAATACAAGTACATTAAGTACAAGTGTATTTCTAAAAAAAGAATACAAATTCAATATAAAATCAAAGAAAGTACTATTTGGTAAGAAAGTAGGGATAAGTTATATCTTGATGAGCGATTTGCATGTGCGTGTTATGGTAACATAGGTGTATAGATATATATCGGCAATTTTTGTGTAAATCCACGTTTGAGCTACGGCTAAGGATATGTACACAAATGTGGAATTATTGTCACAATATTTTTCGTAATAAATACTAGAGTATAAGAAACATATCAGTGGTGGTAAATATATATTTTTTTTAATGATGAATGTGAAAAAGAAATATATTGTTTAGTAATATACAAGTTATTTAAATTATCTCCAAAAATGACTTTTTAGGCCCTGTCTGGAATTAATTTTAAAAAACTCCTGTGTTGTGCACTGGTCTATTGACCAAAAGCCAAATATGTGCAATTTTCAAGATCAAAATTAAGTTTTGTTGTTCGAACAACTTCAATGGAATAGTTTCCTCCTCTTCTAAGAAGAAAAACGATATAAAGATGTACAAAGCTTCCGGTCACGCATCGTTCTAAAAGTTTTATAACTAAATTGAAAAAAAATGGAGTTAAATAGTATCTAAAAATAATTGTCTCTTTTTACCTTTTCTTATATTTATAATCAGCCTATATTCATCTCTACTTTATTAAGATGTTTCTAATTATTCTATGAATTGCTCAGTACTGTAACAGAATCATATGTTTGTACACCTACACATATTGATGATCCAGAAGTTTCAATTGTTCCTATTATATATGACTTATTAACTAATGTCATTATATTTTCCTTATAATTAGTATAACTCGCTCACAAAGCACAAGAACCTGTTTTTTCTTTGGTGAGATTGCGATTGTAAATATATTTTGTACCGATATGTAATTTATGTAACACCACTGTACCCACTTATATCTATATTAAATAAATAAATTATTATAATTATTATTTTGTTGCCAACTGAATGAATATGCGCATAAACAAGTTCCTGTTGTATTTTAAAATAATATGTATTATATGTTTAGCCTTTACAATTTACCTACTGAAGTTCTTATATGTAAGGGGATCATTTGGTTAATAACTACCAAAAATATGCAGCAATAATTAATAATTGGATTTCCATGGAATAATTAAAATGTCGAATTCTGTTGATATCATATTGAGACAAATCGCGAACAGTGTATTTGAATGGCCCCAACCGCACTGCAATTTATTTCTGTTACAAAACAAAAAATAAAGAGATTAAACGATATTTTAATACGAAAAGTTACAGTTTTTGTGGATGGATCTGTGGTGGCGATAAAAGGAACGTATTATTTTGTTTTCATTGCTTATTTTTTAACTCAACTGACTGACATTGGAATTAGTGATTTAAATATTCAAAAGAAAAGATTAATAATCATTCTAACTCTACACTACATATCGACAATTCAATGAGCTTTGTCTTGTTAGGAACCAATGATATTCGTATTAAATTAGATAGTGATTAGTAGAAACAAATTTGTATATTTTAACAAAAAATTTGAAGTGTTTACAGTTTTGTGGATCTTTAGAACTGGCATTAAAAGGTCACGATGAATCAAAAGAGTCCGATAATCCAGGAATATTCCGTGGTTTTATTAACATTATCCAGGAAATATTGAAAGAACATTTAGAAAGGTCTGCAAGTTTTTAAGGTTTATCTAAGAAGATTCACAATGATTTGTTAGACTCAATTTTAGCATTATCTTAGGAAGAAATTAAACTAGATATACAGAAATCTGAATACGTTGCAATTCTATGATGATAGATAAACCAGAAATTGAGATGACGTTAAAAAAGATCTTGTAAACAAATATAATAACACATCCAATTATATAATAGAAGTTAGTACTGAAATAAGAAGTAGGCTAGTAAATACCGGTAAAATCTATGTGGGATACCAGAGAATACAAGTAGAGGATGCCCATCCTCTAGTGCAGTACTATCACTGCCTGGGCTTTGGACAGTGTCAGGTGTCTTCATAAAGAAAAGGACAAACCATCGTGTACACACTGTGCTGGTGATCATTCCTACAAAGATTGTGCTAACAAAGATAAAGAACCTAAATGTAAAAACTGTGAGAAAAAAATGAACTGGAATATTGACATCAGGCATTCTGTAAACGATAAAACGAAATGTAATGTGTATAAAAAAATGAGCTTTTTAGCAAAAGAAAAAAAAAGAATATTGACTAGAAATAACATTAAACCTGTCCCAAAGTAGATATAGTTTTATTATAATACATATGATTTTTTCTCGTAGAATTTGCTACATTTCAATAAATACAATTTACTTCTTCAAATTTTGCAAATTCACTTTGTGGCACCATTTCCACGATAATCTTTCTTTTTTTTTTTAAATCGACTTGTTTCGAGAATGATGTCCTCTTCATCAGGACATAAAATATACAATGTCGATTTAAAAAAATAAAGATTATCGTGGTAAAGATAAGTGTTTTAATTTATTTCATTAAATACAATTTACGTTATTATTGCCAAACATTACATATTTTTATTTCTACATTATTTTAAAGAAAAAAATCACTGTGTAAAGCAGCGATTCTTAACCTCGGGTCGCGACCCAAATTTGGGTCGCGAGAGGTTTTGGGTTGGGTCGCGGAAATCGCGTATTGATATCCCGATCGATGTCACCAAACTAGTATAGTCACAATTATTACTACTCTCAGAACAAGGACATCTATTGTTCACAATCGCGACATGTTAGTTCTGTTTTAATGGGCGGAAGGGCGCGGGGCGCAAAGCGAGGAGTGCGCGCCATCGCCACCGCTCGGCTCACGCAGTCGGCATCGCTCGGTTCGGCTCGGACACCACCCGCGCCGCCCGCCGCACCGCGCTGGTCGGTCGGTCTCGTCTCATCTCGGTCAGTTTGCTAGCGAGTTTGTTTACGATTGCACGCTCGTTCTCATACTGTTTTACGTGAATAACGTTTATACTTGACTACAATACACTCTTTGTTGACAACTACAAAGTGCTACAAAATTGTGATAATCAATTGTGGAAGATTAAAAGTGCAACTCGCGATTGCTGTTATCGAAAGAAGGTAAAATATTTTTTTCCAATAAATGACATTGTTAGCCTACAATTCGCCGATGAACGAATAGAATAGTATATTTCTATAATTTGTCGTTTTGTTTCAGTAAGTCTTTCGAATTGTGGACAGTCATGGCGAAACGGATGTTAACATACAAGCAAGAATTTTTAGCCTTAGGATTTATTGAAATAAAAGATCGCTCTGGTGTGCCACGTCCACAATGCGTGGTTTGTACGCAACTTCTTTCAAATGAATCGCTAAAAATAAACAAATTGAAGAGACAACTCGAAAAAGTCCATCCAACGTACGCAAATAAACCGCTTGCTTTTTGGAAAGAAAAAGAAACACAAACAAAGCGCATGAGACTTGATGCACCATCAAGTTCAGCAACAGTTTCGTTAGAAAAAACTACCTACGCTTCTTTCGAAGTAGCTTTAAAAGTAGCTCAATGTAAAAAACCCCATAGTATTGCTGAGCAGTTGATTAAACCAGCTGCAATAGCCATGGCAAGAACTGTCTGTGGAGATGAAATTGCGAAGAAGCTGGAAATGGTGCCAATTTCAAACGATACTGTGAAAAAGAGAATAGATTTAATGTCATCAGATATTTTAGAACAATTAATAACGGATCTCAAAAAAGCCATCAAATTTTCAATTCAAATCGACGAATCAGTTGATATTGAAGATTTCCCACAGCTGTTGGTGTACGTAAGATACAGAACTCCACAAAATTTCAATGAAGAGTTCCTGCTTTGTGAAAAGCTCTCTGAAACTACAACTGGGGCTGATATATTTCTTTTAATAGACAAGTTCTTTGTGGAACACCAATTACTGTGGGACAATTGTCTCGCAGTCTGTACAGATGGAGCACCGGCAATGATAGGGAGTCGCATCGGGTTTTGTGCCAAAGTCAAGGAACGAAATCCAGAGGTTGTTTTAAAACACTGCTTTTTACATCGAGAAAACTTGGCTACACGTGATATGCAGCCAGATCTACATCAGGTGTTACAGGACGTAATACAAATTATAAATTTCATAAAGGCACGCGCTATGAACTCTCGGATATTTCGACTGATGTGCGAAGAAATGGGTTCAGAACACCAGAATTTATTATACCATTCGGATATTCGCTGGCTATCCCGCGGAAAGATTCTAGCTAGAGTTCTTTCTCTTAAAACAGAAATAGAAATATTTTTGACAGATAAAAGACACGAATGTGCTGATCGCTTCAGTGACAACAAATGGATGGCTAAATTGGCATATTTGGGTGATATTTTCCACCACTTGAATCAGTTGAACACAGAAATGCAAGGTCAAAATCGCACTGTAGTAGACATTTATGAAAAAATTACTGTTTTTAAAAACAAAACAAAACTTTGGCAAAATAAAATTGCTCAAAGTCAATTGGCAGCGTTTCCAACATTAAACTTGTTTTTGGAAGATCTTAATCTTAATGGCAACCGTATTTTCGTGGAGACCATGCCTATTTTTTTAGAACATTTGAGAAGACTTGAAAATGAAATGGAAAGATATATTCCACAAAATGTCCATATCGTGAAATACAGTTGGGTAAGAAATCCATTTGAAGTAGATGTAATGGGCGTTGAAAACGATTCAGCTGGATTACAAGAAGAATTGCTCGAAATGCAAGGTGATGCACTTTTAAAAGAGAGATTTGCCAGAACGAGTCTCACAAAATTTTGGGCACAATTATCTGGGAAGCCTGTTCTGAGCAATGAAGCTGAAAAAGCCCTGCTACCTTTCCCAACTACTTATTTATGTGAAGCAGGATTTTCATGCCTTGCTGTTATGAAGAATAAGTACAGGAATAGGTTGGATCCTCAGCATGACATGCGGTGTGCACTTTCTATAAACATAACTCCACGTATACATGATCTTTGTTCAAAAATACAACACCAGGGTAGTCACTGATTATTTTGCTGTAAATTTTTTAACTGTTTTAATGCTGGTCTGATTTTAATACAGAACATTTAAATAAATTTGTTTATTTCTAATTTTACCAATACATCGTATAAATTTTATAGTATAAAATTACATAACCTGTCAATGGAAAAAAAATAAAAAATTAGATTAGGGTCGCGTACTTCAAATATATTCGTACCTTGGGTCGCCAGCCAAAAAGGTTAAGAACCACTGGTGTAAAGACTTTAGGCTTCCAAACGTCGTTCTATTCTGTTATTGAATATACATTTTCTTACATTGTGGGACTACTTTATTTCCCCCCACTCCGCTGCTATAGGAATCTTCATTCCTGTTTTAGCGTTCTATTCAACCGCCAGTACCTCCACTCTTTCTGCCACCGTCACCGCGTTCTGTATAAATTATAATATTCGTCCTCACGAATAAACTAAATCAATTGTTCAGACACTCGTTTCAATCTCCCATCTCCTGAACACAATTTACGGTTTGGGCAGCCGCCGTAAATTACAAATAAGTACAGCCCTCATACAACCACGCTGCCACAGCATAAATATTGTTATAAAAAATCACATAATAACTAACAAAAATAACATTATTATCTAGCATTATTTTTTGAATAGTAATATCATATCGACATATTTACAGATATAAATATTCTGAAATAACACTAGATGTGAACATACAGAATATTTTGTATTTATTAAGTCTTTATCAAAAAGTACTTGTACCAATTAGCTTCAGATTCAATCACTTTTATATTGTTAAATATTAAACATTAAATTCTTCAATCTATACTTACAACACGTCTGTTGTTAAACAAAACAAGAAAATAATTAATTACCACGGGCTGAAACCTACAAAAGATATTAATTACTGTTAAGGTTTCATAAATCGAGTTATTTATATTGCGCTTACAAGAATACGTGTTAATTATATTATCTATGTATGGGAATTAATCAACGTAACAAAATTATTAAATTTTATTGTTATCTAAAAATGAAATATTTGTAATATTATTTAATGCTGATCGCATGGAAAACCATTATGTACTAACCATATTATACTAACAGCTTTTACTTTAAGAAAATGAATTGTGGTTTATTTGAAAAAAACAAATGCTTTATCATATTGACTGTTCATTAAATTGTTGTGAGAAAAAAATGTATGTAATTATGTCTTGTATTAATTTGATCCTTATACTGCATTAAAAAGAGATATTCCTTATAGAAATATTTCAATATGTAAAATCAACCAAACTTCGTATCAGCATCTTATTGTACTTCATAAAATTCAACTACGAATTAGATGACGCAAATTAATTTTTCTTATACAGGGTGTATCGGCACGTACCCGACAAACTTTAACCAGCTATTCCTTAGCACATTTGGAGTAAAAAATGTTATGGGCACTTTGCTGTCCGGTAACATTTTTTTTCAATTAAAAACAAAAAAAATATAAAATTTCCACACTACATCACTGTCATTGGCATTGCGTTTCGTGTTCAACAGCTGTTATAAGCAAGTATGTCGAAAAGCGTCTTCGCTCTTTCGCACACATTAAATAATAATAGTTAAAAATGAGACGAATGATGCCGTGCCATTTCGTTGTGATTGTAAAAGAGCGCCAATATAGGCACACACGTGCATTATTCAACGGAATTCGAATAAAATATTTGCTAGATGGGTTTTCAAACTTTGACAAATGATAAAACAGTGGTGACATGTGGTGAAAATATGAATAATAAATTTTTTATTAAAAAAAAACGTTACCGGACAGCAAAGTGCACATAAGATTTTTTACTCCAAATATGCTAAGGAATAGCTGGTTAAAGTTTGTCGGGTACGTGCCGATACACCCTGTATAGATAATGATGACAAAATAGAAAGTAGAAGAGTAAATAATTTAGAAAATTGGATAAAAAAAAAACAAAACACAAATACGTCTGATAATCTTGTTTGTATTCAAATAAATATATGATCTCTACAAAAATATTGGGATGTATTGCATATATATTAACTTAATTGTTTGAAGCATATTGACATTCTAATGCTATGTGAAACATCTATTCAAACTGAAAGTACGTGTATGTACAATATTGCGGGATATAATGCAGGACTGATAAGTCAGGAGGAGGTATTATATTGTATATAAGAAACAAATTTGAATTTAGACTAAAAACCTTACAATCAATACATTTTGAAAATAAAACAGGAAAGCTCATACTCCAGGACAAAACTAAAGTCAATATAATTGCTATCTATAGACCTCCTAATTTCAGTAAATCTTCATTTCTGACGGAATTATCATCATACTTGAGACAATTAATAGTAAGGAAAATATTATCTTACTTGGAGATATAAATCTAAATTTGCTTAATGAACAAGATAATATTGTAACTTCATATGAAAACTTACTTAATAACCATTATTTAACTAAATGCATCAATGTAGTAACCAGAGAAGATGTATTAAATGGACAAATTACTCGCACGTGTATAGACCATATATTTGCCAAATTTAGAGGCAAGAAAATAACTGCTTGCGTCTGTGAAAATAATATTGCCGATCATTTTATCACTGCTATTAATATAAAATTTCATAAACATCAGGTAGACTTTGCAAATAAGTATTTTCAAATCATCTCACAAAAGGATATTGATAGATATATCAGAGATTATAACTGGAGTAAGCTTATAGAGATTATTTCAGAGATAGAAAAATATGTACCAAAATAAGTAACACTTTTAGTAAAAGAAAAAATGTATCTGCAGGAGTTCCACAAGGTTCCATATAGGGACCTGCACTGTATATAATTTATGTAACTATAATGAAAACACTTTTCTCTATTATAAAGATCTAAAAATTGCAATTGAACTCATGCAAATTGACTTTAATCAACTTTGTAAATGGTCACATGATGCAGGACTATTAATGAATGCTAAAAAAACCGAAGTAATGCATATAAGATCACCTAATGCCAAATTTCAAATTAATCCTAAAATTATTTCTCATAATTTTAATTGCATCCATAAAAAATAATTCTAAATGTGAAAGCTTAGAATTAGTTAAGGAATATGTCTATCTTGGTGTTACAGTAGATTGTTTTTTTTCAAATGGGACAAACATATTAAAAAAAACTGTAAAAGACTCAGATCAATTGCTGGCAGAATGTACACATTAATTTTTTTCCTATCAATTGAAACACTTAAAATAATTTATATGTCAATGACAGAATCTATCATAAGATATGGATTAACCATATGGGGAAATACTACTATAACCAATCTGAAACAAGTCCAGTTGCACAAAACGCAATTTTAAAATTACTAGTTGTCCCTAATATTTTCAAACAGGGACATAATACACCGTTGCTGTTTCAGAGTGCCAAAATTTTACCTGTTAAGGCTATACTATGGCAAAAAAATTATAATTCAGCATATATTTACCCTGCAGCATAAAGAGAAATAAATAACTGGTTAATAGTTCCAAAATTTAATAATAAGTACGGACAGAGAACGTTTGAATACAACATACCGAAGATATTTAATTTATTACCTGACACTATAAAGCAATGTAAGTCTATGAATAAGGTTAAATATATGGTGAAAAATCGGAAAATCTATCGGAAAAAAAAATTACTTTAATATGTAAGAAAAAAATGTATGAAAAAATGTTGATTCTGTAGATTTAAGATGTAAATTATAACTTCTAAAATGTATATGTTACTAAACTTTAAGCACCTGTTGACAAGCCAACTCAATTGGCTTAGCAGGAATTGTTTGATGATATGTATTTACTATTTATTAAATAAAAAGTGGATGAGACAACTGAAGGTTCCACCAAAACCCAAATGGTATTTGTGATCAGATATTTGAAAGTCAATGTCATATGTGAACGTTTTTGGAAATCCGTTAACCCAGAGGCTTGCACCGCAGTAGGTTTAACAAACGGAATATAGACCCAGTGGAGGATCCTGGTAGTTCAACCGCGACAACTGATGTTGACTCGCAATTTTACGACGGTTATGCTCACCAATTAAATCTAATTTTACAAAAAGCATGTACCATAACGACGGGTTTAAAAGTATTTTTTGCGAAAGTTCAATCATTTTCCGTTTTTTTTCAAGATCGCCTAAGCGAAATAATATTTACATGAAACCGATAAAGTTGTCTGCCAAAGGTAGCCCACTCCAACTGGTGTTTTAATGCCTAATGCAAAATAGCTTTTTTTAACGGACATTTTCAAATGTTATAATTTAATTTTGGAAAAGGAAAATGATCAAATTACTCAAGATAGAATCCACAAGATCAGTCACATCACTTCTATACCTACCTATCCAACGCAACTATCATGGTACATATTTTTGTAGATTTTTAAATTATAGGAGAACTCCGCAATTAATGGTAAAAACATTACATTAAAGTAATTGTGTTAATAATAAGTGAAAAGACAAATAAAGTTACAATAATGTGCTATCGGCTTCAGAGCAGGTGATTACCGGCAAATTAATTACATATATTGTGCTATCGGCTTCAGAGTAGGTGATTACCGGCGAATTAATTACATATATTGTGCTACCGGCTTCAGAGTAGGTGATTACCGGCGAATTAATTACATATATTGGCGTTTTTATAATATTCTTCTCTGATTACAAATATTACCTCTTGTTCGGTTTTTTCGACTGATCTATTAATTGACCGATTAACCCCAGAGCCGCCTCTGCTAACGTACAAAGTTTTTGACAGTTTTTCATTAATTTTCACTAGCTTTACCCCGCCACGCTTTGCTCTGGCTCAGTCTGTCAGTACAGATAGAAAAACATTTAAGATTTAATATTTAAGATTTTACACAAACGAACGTTTAAATTTTTATTTATATATCGGCCCTGGCAAACGCTGTTCTGCCAAAGACCGCTTTCTATGTAGGGAAATATTAAAATTTGTGGTTTTTTTATGATAAATTTAAAAAAATATATACCATAATTTTTTTATTTTTTTTAGATTTTGTCAAGAGCGCCACTAATCGGGTCCAAAACTTTCCTATCTTTCAAGCTTACTGACAATACACATTCACAAACTTTCATATCTATCAAGCTTACTGACAATACCAATTCACAAACTTTCAAGCTTACTGACAATACACATTCACAAACTTTCATATATCTATCAAGCTTACTGACAATACACATTCACAAACTTTCATATCTTTCAAGCTTACTGACAATACACATTCACAAACTTTCATATCTATCAAGCTTAGTGACAATACACATTCACAAACTTTCATATCTTTCAAGCTTACTGACAATACACATTCACAAACTTTCATATCTTTCAAGCTTACTGACAATACACATTCACAAACTTTCATATTTTTCAAGCTTACTGACAATACACATTCACAAACTTTCATTGAAATCGGTTTGGCGGTTCAGAGATTAGCGTGTACGAACACAGTGACACGTGATTTTTATATATTAAGAAATAGATAGATATAAATAAATAATTGTGCTTTGACTTACCTTGTAGAACCACAGTGGCACAGGGATCTGTCTTGTTGCAGGATTGAGGTAAATTTCCTTTGGATATCCAGTGTTGTTATTCAATTGAAGGATGCCATAAGTGCCGCTGTAGAACCTAGTGGTGGTGTTTAAGGCCGCGATACGCAACTTCAATCTCTGAAACATTATAATTAATGATGTTAAAAGGTTACTTGCAAGATTCACGTTTTTACAATTCTGTGGTTTTTTGAATTGATAACTAATTCTTCAAAAAAATTTTTTTAAAACTCCTTGGAACCATATTTTTAGGGGGTATTTCACTATGTCGGGCTAAATATCTGACTAGCTATCCGTTGGCTGGCTTTAAAGATCAGAATAACTTCGTTATTCAACGGCGACCGTTTCACCATTGTTTCCGAGCTTCCGGATAGATAACACTCGAAATAGTCTGGCAACATCGCAAAATGTTTGCAGTTACCCAATCTACTACAACGCCTGTCATGTTTTGCCGCAATGTCTATGGAATGCTAGCGTCAACGCCAATTGACAAGTTTCCCGCCACAGTCCGCACACCGCAAAGTGTGCATTTTTTTGGTTATGTTATGTTGATTATCAGGTCATTTTAGATGGATTCGTGTCGAATTAATACATTGTTTCTTATTTTGAACACAATCAAATAATTCAGGAAGAATCATACAAGCATTCAAATTCATTCGAGCTCTTAAAACTCGCGGCCTTCGCATCGCCGCCCTTTCACCTGCTTCTATAAATCAAAAACCTCCATAATAATTCGCAACAAAATTCGACTCACTTCTCCGCTGCCAAACTCGGAATGTTTTGACGCCATCTTTGATTCGAGGAATAGCGCCTAAAGTGAGGTTCGAGCACTGATTAGTCAAATCGAACTTTAACCCGAGCGTTAACGCTATTCAGATATAGTGAAAACGAAAAAATGACTAATCCGCGGATTAATGCTTAGTCAGAACATAATCAGAGATAGTGAAATGCCCCCTTAGAGTATTAAATTTGTTTCGTACAATATGCTTCTGTTATCTGTTGTCTGTCTTAATTATAAGATTTAGCATTAGTAAAGTAAGCCCGGGGAACGCCGGAGACTTCAGTTAGTACTGTACATTTTTTTTTAATGAATAAACTGTGAAACAACATAATTGAATTTGAACCCGTGACTTCCGGATTCGTAGCCAAGGATCGTAACCACTCAACAAGGGAATCCGTTACCCTCTCAGGCTAATTTGTTCGGTTTTGGGAACAAACATCTATTATCCGTTGTGTCAATTCGCTTTTGAGAACAGCTCATATGATGCCGTGTGAGAAATATGATTTAAACGAGAAAGAGAAAACGCAATACTTTATATTCAAATCTAGAAGTTAACCACAGAATAACTGAAATGTACACCTCTTTGAAACCAAAGGTTCCGACCGCAATTTGAGAAAAATTGTTTTGTGGAATTTGTATCAATTATTTTTATATGAACATCAAGAAATGAGGTGACAGCAACTTTATAATACATTTTCCTAATAAAATGTTTATTTGCTAACAGCGATTTCAGTTCAGTGTTTAGACGAATATACGGAAGGTAAGCTATGATTTTATTTCAATCAAAATACCTATTTGAATTATGGGTAAACTTATGCTCAGTGATCAAGGCTGCCCAACCCCAGGCCCGCGAAACGCGAACGAATTGAAAAACGAACGAACGAAGTGGCCCGCGTGAACCATTTTCAAAAAACCCGCCAATCCGCCAATTTGCCAATCCGCGGGCCCGCGGTAAAACAAACAATGCAGCTTGCGCGCGGTCACCAGTGTTGCCAACGAAGGCGATTTATCGCTATTTAGGCTACTCAGAACGAGAATCAGCGACGAAAAAATCTAACCTGTTGATTTTTTTTTTTTTTTTTTTTTTTTTTTTAATAAATTTAAGATAAATCAAATTTAATAATGTTATAATAATTATTAAGTTCTGCAAGTATTTCTGTTATTTTTACAGTTTTTAATGTGACAGCTGTTTCGGCTTTTGTGGCCATTATCAAACTGACAGTTTGATAAAAACTGTAAAAATAACAGAAATACTTGCAGAACTTAATAATTATTATAACATTATTAAATTTGATTTATCTTAAATTTATTTAAAAAAATTAAATGGAGTTCTACAAATTAAACACCAAAACAATAAATAAACTAACCTGTTGAACTTACTTTTTAAATAAGAATCTTGTAGCCACCACCCCCCCCATGGAATTCGAAAAATTGTTGTGGGGAATCACATATGATGTTTTTGGGTGCGCGGAATTTTTTCTCAGCGAAGTTCCGTAACAACCCCCCCCCCCCCATGGATTTCAAATATTTTGTGGGGAGCACTCATTTTGAATTTTTTTGTGGGGAATTATGTTTTATAGAAATTCTCTAACAACCCCTCCCCCCCATGGAAATAGGAACCGTCAGGTATTCAGTGGCCCGCCAGTGATTCAAAATCGCCAATTTCGCCCAACTGTTAAAAAGGTTGGACAGCCTTGGTTTAGATTGAAAAAATAACTTTTTTTTTTTAAGAAAGCAAACATTCCCGGGTTACGAATAACCTGACAATATTTGAAAATCTCCTACTACCACCATAGTAAGCTGAAAATGTTGCTTGTGTTGTGATGGAGGACTTAGCCAGCCGAGGAATTGAACACATTACGCCTGGGTGGGACCCAAACGTGATTTCTACTCGGCCACCGACCGGTCTATATGCAAATCAACCTCTTATCAGAATCACTCTCAAATTATGGAAATAACATAACCGGATGACATAAATAAATTATAAGTATTATTATTTTGAAACAAAGGTTTGTTTTAAAAATTGCGAATTAAAACGGTAGTTGTAGGTAAAAGTTTACTGATTTGTGTATTAGAGAATTTCGAGTATGAAATATAATTTTAGATTTGAAAAGATTATATGAAAATCAAATGTGTGGCTTACCTAAAAGGTAACCTTACCCAAGGTTCTCCTCGGCCGAATAAGGAAGTTGAGTGAAAAATATTTTGACTTATAAAAAATATGTTAATGTAGATCAAAAAATATCGATTCGAAATATATAAATATATTTCTATATTATTATTCTTAGAATTAGATAAACGTTCATGAAAAAGCATTCAATAGCAATAGACTGTATACGCTCCACGATTGGTCGAAAGAATTCTGACGTCACATGTGTCGTGACTTGTACGTACAACGGATCACCTATGGTGCATCTCTTTCTATTACATGAGAGATGGTCGGTTTAGATGAGAGAGGTGTATAGGCCAAACGTTTATTTGGGTTTGTCAAATATATCTACGTATTTGTTGTTATTATTATATGAAATGGATTTCTAAAGATACATATTCGTATAGTGCTTTATAATAATATGTTGTTTATTGCATAACTTAGAAGTTTTTATTATTATACATGTCACATAACATGTGATACACTTCAGGCCGCCGGCCGCCCAGAAAAGTCTCACAGTGAACTGGGCTGTAAGCCGTTATTTTACTTTTGGTCTTTACTTTTCTGCGCGGTGGTCCTGAATTCGCGCGGGGCACCTCAACAAATAGCGACGGGAATACCGTACCGGGCGGGAAAAGCAAATATTCTAACATAAAATATTAATTTAACTGTGAAATCTTAATCAATTTTCTTTTTTTTTAAAAACATCAATTCTAATAGACGGTTAACATTGGTAAAAAAATTACTGGAATTCCTTGTTGAAGAATTAAAATTTTTCCATACAAAATGCTTAAGCGACGTGGTTTTCACAGTTCGAATGACGTCACACCCACACCCCGCCTCTTACCGCTCGGATTCCGCTCGTTTTGGCGGGCTTAATAAAATTTAAACTTTGAGAATTAATTTAATTATGAAAACAAACTTTAAAAAAAAATACCAGTATTTAAGTTTGAATGCGAACATTGATAAAAAAAATTAAAAAAAATGGACTCAACTTCCTTATTTCGGCCGAACGACATATTCGTAAACAGGGAATTTTTATCTAAATTCTGACATCGATTTCATTCGTGTGGCCGATGAGATATTTTGCCGCATCTGGAGGATACCTACAATGTCATTTGTTAGGTACTTCTCCCCGCACAGAAGTTGGCCGAACGATTTTTTTTTCATAACAAATTTGCAATCAACTTTTGCCGTTAGTTTTGGTAATGTGGCACGTCTGATATTTTCATCCCAAAAATGACACCGGAAGTCGTCGCTTTCCAGGACTCCTCCCGGGCCGAAATCTGGATGAATGCGTTTTTTTAACTAATCTTATTTGGGGTTAAAGCCCATTACTAATTTGGTTCATGTGGCCTATGGGATGGGATTTTTACGGTCATCGCTTGGACTATTAGTAGAGCAGTAATTTTTTATGTGTTTTTACCAATGTTGAACTTATGAACCAAAATTAGGTTGAAAATTGAAAAGGAGATAGGTAGGTATAGCGTTTTAAACTATCTTAGAATTTATTATTATTTATAGAAATTTTATATCTTGAAATTCGTAGTGCGGGCGTAATAACAATATATCATCTAATTTTATCAGCTTAATTTCGTCTAATTAAATAACATGTTATTAAGAACTAAATAAAACCGTAAATTGGATTACACACCGGTTGTACTGCTATAACGCGAAACCACATTTCCTGAGAAAATTATTTCGTTTTCTTAGCTTGCTTACATTTGGATATTTGTTTTTGTTTTTACCCCCCATTTTCAATTACGGACCTATAAAAAATCATTATTAGTAATTATAAATACAAACAGAAAGCCTTTTTCCATGAGAAATAAATCATTAACTCAGGTAAACACGGAATAAAGACATTTTTAAATCTCAAAATTTTGAGATTTATAAAATGAATCTGTAAAAAACGAGGTTTTTTTGCTATAAATACATATGTTTTATCAATAAATATATATCTAGATTTTACTAAATAATAAATCTTCCTCCCCAGGAACTAGATTCACCCACGCAAACAGCTGAGCCAAATCCTAATTTGGTACGGCCGACATTTATTGCGTATATTAACTGTCATTCAATTTCAGATAAACGCGTATATGTTCACTTCTGTGCCACCAAAATGCGTTATCATCGACAACGAGTCTATATTCCGAGTTTCAGCTCGATTGGATGTCGGGTAGTTCATACATACTTTCAAGAAAACGAAAGTGAATGTCAAATAGATAATATCAGAAAAAAACACAAGCTTACCCTCACGGTTTGAGAACTAAAAATACCCCTAGCTGAAATTATGTCACCAGGAAAGAAACCGTTAAAAATACTGGCACGGATCTGACGTCTGTTCGTTGCCGCTCTCCGCGGGCTTCTGAAGAAATACTAGAATTCAATACAATGTGTGAAAAATGATTACGTAAGCGCCTAAGTGGATTTTAATTTTTTGAAAATAATTTAATAAAAACGGAAAAAAGTTAATCAAGTCGCAAATACACCTAGCCATAAAATAGTATTTTTAAAAAGTTGTTTTTTATACGAGTTCATAGTAAACTCATGAAAAAGAAATCTATTTTGTAGTTTACGCTTATATTTATCATGACGTAAAACCAAGCGATATAACAAGATTCAATGTATTCATAGTATATTTTTGCTATCGATAACCTATACCGATTCGTAGTAAAGATTAATCTAAATAGTGTATTCACTTATAGCTTCACCTTAACACAGAATTACGAATACCGCACATTCCTCAATAATCTCCTAGCCCAATTGATGATCTAATGGAGGGAAAGTTAGTCAAATCTCAAATGTTTTTCTACGGTAAGTATGGGGTAGATACCTTTGCGGTTGGGGTTTAAATGTATATGAATTATTACATAAACCAATACACCTGCACAAGCACCGCAGACGAAAACATTTCTAGGTCGAAGCGCAAACCAATTAATGCTATTAATTTGTATTATTTTCACAGTAAGCACCTTAACAAGAGTTAGACGACAATTCTTTAGTCTTTTCTTAAACGGAAATATTTTTGTTTTGTTTAAAATGGAAACCTTTAAAACATATCAGTTCAACCGGCCAAATCAGCCATTTAACTAGTTCATTTGGTGCCACTTATAATCGTAGTTTTTTTTTTCCATCAATCTTTTTTTGTTCTCTATTGGGGGCAGCTGCCAGACCCCTTTAATTGCTAATTAAAAGAGGTCTGGCAGAGTTAAATTTGAATTTAGAGTCTTGTTAAGTTAAATTTATACCTCATTTAAAACAGCAAATGGTTTGAGAAAAGACTATGTTGTTGTTTTCTAACAAATTAATTGAATGTAGAATTATCAATATAATCTCCATGTAAATGTGATTAAAATCTGTAGTGATGGATGGCAGCTAAAGATTATTCTTTAAATAATCTTAAAACGAAAACATGCTAAAATGTTCAGTATGGTTAGATGGAAGGAAAATGGATGTTAGCACAGACGACCTGAAAGACATCGAGGATATGGAAATGCAAAGAAGAGCGATATCCGTTAGAGCAGGTATGCTGTCAAGGCGTTTTCATTTTTGCAGTACAAACGTGAAAAAGTTACTATTCAACGCATTCTGCACTTCGCTGAACACGTCAGAACTGTGGGTGGATTACACTGCATCTCAATGGCATAAGCTAAAAGTCGCTTACAATAATGCTTATCGCCAACTATTCCACCTACCGAGATACTGTTACTGAAATGTTCCTGGAGAGACGAGTACACTCTTTCAGAGCGCTTCTCCGCCATTACATGGGAAGCTTATGGCGCAGACTACACCAATCAAGTAACAAAATCATAGCGATGAAAAAATGAAATATTTACACTCAGTCAATCATAATGGCATAATAGAGAAAAACAGTTTTTTTTTCCCTGTCTATGAGGTTTTTTATCCAGTTAATAATTTTTTCTCATCTGCACACATAAATGTAACGTAAAATCAGTCTTGTAAATACAACCATCAGATGACAATAGTAATAAGGCCAAATGAGCCGCAATACTAGTTAGTTAGACACATGAAAGGGTATTGTTATAAGCCCTAGCTAGTTAGAGGATTACGAAATAATACATAAAACACATTAATGTAACGTAAAATCAGTCTTGTAAATACAACCATCAGATGACAATAGTAATAAGGCCAAATGAGCCGCAATACTAGTTAGTTAGACACATGAAAGGGTATTGTTATAAGCCCTAGCTAGTTAGAGGATTACGAAATAATACATAAAACACATTAATGTAACGTAAAATCAGTCTTGTAAATACAACCATCAGATGACAATAGTAATAAGGCCAAATGAGCCGCAATACTAGTTAGTTAGACACATGAAAGGGTATTGTTATAAGCCCTAGCTAGTTAGAGGATTACGAAATAATACATAAAACACATTAATGTAACGTAAAATCAGTCTTGTAAATACAACCATCAGATGACAATAGTAATAAGGCCAAATGAGCCGCAATACTAGTTAGTTAGACACATGAAAGGGTATTGTTATAAGCCCTAGTTAGTTAGAGGATTACGAAAGAATCCATAAAACAGATTAATGTTACGTAAAATCAGTTTTGTAAATACAACCATCAGATGACAATAGTAATAAGACCAAATGAGCCGCAATACTAGTTAGTTAGACACATGAAAGGGTATTGTTATAAGCCCTAGTTAGTTAGAGGATTACGAAAGAATCCATAAAACAGATTAATGTTACGTAAAATCAGTTTTGTAAATACAACCATCAGATGACAATAGTAATAAGACCAAATGAGCCGCAATACTAGTTAGTTAGACACATGAAAGGGTATTGTTATAAGCCCTAGTTAGTTAGAGGATTACGAAAGAATCCATAAAACAGATTAATGTTACGTAAAATCAGTTTTGTAAATACAACCATCAGGTGGTAATAGTAATAAGGCCAAATATCCTAACAATGTTAAAGCCCCCTATCTTAACAAACGGATCTTTAGAGCATAGGCATCAGGTGTAAAAAATGCTGTACTTGTTCTACCAGTATTTCGATGGAAGATGCTCAGAGGAACTGCGTCATTGATCCCTTTAGCACTAGTGCATAGTCTGGATACACGCTAAACGCGCGCACACGTTTTTACGCTGTTAACATTTATTTGACCGGTCGTTGGCCGAGTTGACATCCCGTTTGGATCCCACCCAAGCGTAGTGTGTTCAATTCCTCGGCTGGCTAAGTCCTCCATCACAACACAAGTAACATTTTCAGCTTACTGTGGTGGTAGTAGGAGATTTTCAAATATTGTCAGGTTATTCGTAACCCGGGAATGTTTCTCTTTCTTTAAAAAAAAAATAAAAATAAAAAGTTTTTATCTGTTTGGACATTCCAAACTATTTTAGTAGCTTATGTAAATGCATAGATAAAGCTAGAAATTATAAAGGCACAGTGTGACACGGACAATTGTTCAGTTGGTGGTGTTACAGCTGTACGCTTCAGAAACCACAGATATCATAAATGGAATTTAACTTTGGTGAGTATATCCCATCAAATCAACGATCTTTAAATCTAGAAATCGGGCCCAATGTCGGCTGCGCATACGTTTAACAGTTATCGTACAACAGTTGAATTGAAAACTGGCAAGTTGTTTTTGCTTCACTTGTAAAACTAACATATCTTGCAAGTGCAAGGACGATGTAATGAATTTGTTCCACCACACAGTTGAAATATAAATACATACTGAAAATATCTAGTATGGATATGTTCTACTTTATTTATATGTACTTTAAATTATAAAATATTTTCTATCAAATAATAAACTAACTCATGATTTGGCAGAAGAACATTATTAAAAAAATATTTTCTTTTTACTATGGTATTAAAATTATTGAAAAAAGCAAAAAAAAAAAATTTTGGTGTAACTTACAAAAATACAAATTTTTCGTAAATAAAAGAAAATTTCAACCCAAAACAAACAGGTAACGAAAAGTTCCATCTCGGATACAAGAAGATTATAACAAGATTACCTCTTCCAGTCTTTCCCAATTGCCTCCGCTGAACATTTCCCACTGCGGAGCCACGTTCACGAAGTTGTAGGTCGCTCTCTGCGAAGGAGAGAACACAAAGTCGGTCTTGGCGGCGAGGCGTCCTCGAGCAAGGAAGTGCGTGCCATTGATGTAATCGTCGCCGGCACCATCGCCAAGGATCGCATTTAACGATTCGTTCTGTGAGTTAGGTTTATACAAGTCGTTCACGCTCAGGCCGGGGAAGAAGGCGCCCTCTATGAACAAAGAAGACAAATTCATTTGAAAAGGTTCCCACTATGTAGAGTAAATTAAAAAGCAAACTCCGAAACTTAATTTCCTATTGAGATTATATACTATAGTATAGATTATAGACTGTTTGTTTATTTGTAACCTACACCCCTGCCATAGGTCACCCCAAGTGGATCGCTACGTTTGGTGATGAAGCAGGAGTGCCCGGGTTCATGGGGTAAGGTTACTCTAGGTCGGATTACCGGTAGATAAATTACCCACCTATTGCGAGACGGATTGGATCGGAAGAGACTGGTTGAGAAAGTTATTTTTAGCTCTCCAGCAGAACTCTCTCGACCTATTGCTGTGCACCGCAGTGAAAGGGATGGATCCATACCTGCGTCACTCCTGGATTCCCTGATCCCCAGATTCCTGCCCACCCCTCATACCATTACTCTCCCAGGACTTCCTATCCTTTATTTCCTTATTGTTTTTTAAAAATCCTTAAAATATAAGATAAGAGGTTAAATATAGATGAATACATTAGCTATATAGCACTATAATCAGTTTATATGTCTCTATGTTCAAATTCAGAGGTAAATACAGATAAATCCATTGGCTATATAGAAATATAATTAGTTTATAAGTCTTCATATTAAAATATGGGTGAATTTATTGGCTATAGAGCACTATAATCAGTTAATATGTCTCCATATTAAAATTCAGAGGTAAAATACAGATAAATTCATTGGCTATATAGCAATATAATTAGTTTATATGTCTCCATATTAAAATATGGGTTGAATTTATTGGCTATAGAGCACTTTAACCAGTTAATATGTCTCCATATTAAAATTCAGAGGTAAAATACAGATGAATTCATTGGCTATATAGCACTATAATCAGTTTATATGTCTCCATATTCAAATTCAGAGGTAAAATACAGATGAATTCATTGGCTATATAGCACTATAATCAGTTTATATGTCTCCATATTCAAATTCAGAGGAAAAATACAAATGATTTCATTGGCTATATAGCACTATAATCAGTTTATATGTCTCCATATTCAAATTTACAGGTAAAATACAGATGAATCCATTGGCTATATAGCACTATAATCAGTTTACATGTCTCCATATTCAAATTCAGAGGTAAAATACAAATAATTTCATTGGCTATATAGCACTATAATCAGTTTATATGTCTCCATATTCAAATTCAGAGGTAAAATACAGATGAATTCATTGGCTATATAGCACTATAATCAGTTTATATGTCTCCATATTCACATTCAGAGGTAAAATACAGATAAATTCATTGACTATATAGCAATATAATTAGTTTATGTGAATTTATAGGTGAATTTATTGGCTATTGAGCAATATAATCAGTTAATATGTCTCGATATTAAAATTCAGAGGTAAAATACAGATAAATTCATTGGCTATATATCAATATAATTAGTTTATATGTTTTCATATCAAAATATGGGTGAATTTATTGGCTATATAGCACTTTAATCAGTTTATTTGTCTCCATATTCAAATTCAGAGGTAAAATTTAGATGAATTAATTGGCTACATAGCAATATAATCAGTTTATATATCTCCATATTCAAATTCAGAGGTATGATTTTTTTATATGAGGTCATTAAATATCCAACTCGAACGCCAATCACTTAACTCATATTCCAGTTATTGATGCGAGCACTCGAGTGGTTAAAAAACCCACACAGCTTCCCCAAAGATGACGTAGGCTGTTTGGAACTAATGCAAAAATACGATATTCTTTTAACTTACGTTCGAAACTAATAATAGGTACATTATCCATGTATTTAGCATTATTGGCGTTCTGGTCGTAAATCACATAGGACACCTCGGCTCTATTCTCGTGGAAGCAGATGGTCATGATGGTGTGCGCCTTGCCTGCTGCGGTCAGACCCACTGTGATGTTGGTGCCTCCGTTATTGTACCCGCAGCCGCCCCCCTTGACCATGGTGGTCACCGGGTTAGCAGTGCAGTTCACATCGGAGAAATTGAACGTGCTGGAGGGCCAGCTCGGCGCCGAGAACATAGTTCCTCCGGTGCAGACGAATTGCTGAAAATAACATCGAGTTATAATAGTTTTTAGAGTGAATGCTACAAGCACGTTCGAACTTGGACCAAACGGCGCGCCTGGCGCTTGTAAAAACCTAAGTGTGCTGTATTAGGTGTTAGACACATCTAGATAAATGAGTATTGCCAATTTATCAAAAACACTTAATTATTCGTAAATCGGTTAGTAACCGGATTTCTTAAGGTATTGGTAGGTTTCCTGATAATCTTTTAGTAAAAAACGAATGTATTATCACGACCTCGAAACATATAATCATAAAAATCCTCATATTTTCGAATTTTGTCATTATGTTCATGGCCTCCGTTATCGCGGTACTCCCGAGACACTAGGCCAAGCTTCCAGTCTACGGCCTTCGTTATCGCGGTACTCCCGAGACACTAGGCCAAGCTCCAGTCTACGGCCTTCGTTATCGCGGTACTCCCGAGACACTAGGCCAAGCTCCAGTCTACGGCCTTCGTTATCGCGGTACTCCCGAGACACTAGGCCAAGCTCCAGTCTACGGCCTTCGTTATCGCGGTACTCCCGAGACACTAGGTCAAGCTCCAGTCTACGGCCTTCGTTATCGCGGTACTCCCGAGACACTAGGTCAAGCTCCAGTCTACGGCCTTCGTTATCGCGGTACTCCCGAGACACTAGGTCAAGCTCCAGTCTACGGCCTTCGTTATCGCGGTACTCCCGAGACACTAGGCCAAGCTCCAGTCTACGGCCTTCGTTATCGCGGTACTCCCGAGACACTAGGCCAAGCTTCCAGTCTACGGCCTTCGTTATCGCGGTACTCCCGAGACACTAGGCCAAGCTTCCAGTCTACGGCCTTCGTTATCGCGGTACTCCCGAGACACTAGGCCAAGCTTCCAGTCTACGGCCTTCGTTATCGCGGTACTCCCGAGACACTAGGCCAAGCTCCAGTCTACGGCCTTTGTTATCGCGGTACTCCCGAAACACTAGGCCAAGCTCCAGTATGACTTCTACGGAAATCGCCTTGATGGCAGAGCGCATGGGTTTTGATTTACGCAAAAAACTACAATTTAAAAGCATTTTAAACAAACCTCCAAACAATTTGACATTTTTGTTATCTGCAAAAGTGTCTTCAATTTGCAAAAATGGTTAATAAGTGCGTTGTTTCAAGTTGTAATAACGACCCAAACTTCATACTTTCATGTTTCCGATTGATCAAATATTATGTAAAAATGGATGAAGTCTATTCGACGATATTTTACACCAACTAAATATTCAGCGATAAGTCCAATATAACGATGTAGAATTACGACGACGATTCAATTATGTACAAAACCTAACCATAACCTCATTGTTTGTGAAAAACAATGAATTGATTGAAGCAACTGTGATGTGTTGTGCTGTAATGTGATGTTTAGATTATTCTTTTTTTAATTATAAACTAATGTTTATAAGACAAGGTTTTTTTATGCATAGCACAAAGGATAATAAATTATTATATAATTCAATATGAACTAGTTCTTCAATCAACAATTACTGCTTATTATATTTAGCACTAACAAAGCCTTTCCTACAATAATAAAGTTGTTTACATCTTTTGACAACAAAACGTCCAAATGCCAAGTTTCAATGAAATACCTAGTTATTTAATATAGAACGGCTAAATAACACTAGTTTGTAGAAGTCTCTAATGGAACATAGATGTATTATTGTCAGTAGCGGACAGAGGCCAGAGGTGGCAAAGACAAATGAGCCCCCCCCTAGTTTAAGAAGTTGGTGTAATTTTACAAGCTTTTATTCAGTTCACATTTGTATGTGTGTTCACATTTGTACATTGTGTTTAGTCAAAATCTTGCAAGTGACATTTAAATATGTCACCAAGTCTTAAACTGTTTGAAAATCCAGTCACTATGGCCAGGGCCGTATTTTGCGTAAGGCAGTGTAGGCTACTGCCTAGGGGCCCTGCATTGGGTAGGGGCCCTTAGGGTAAAGGGGCCCCGAGACGAGCATTGCCTAGGGGCCCCGACATGTTTAATCCGGCCCTGGCAGGGCCGTATTGTCCATTAGGCAGTGTAAGCTACTGCCTTGATGCCACGCATCAGTTAGGGGCCCCTAGCCGATGGTAGCTAAAGGTAAATGGTTCATGCAAATCGGATGTATAGTTTTTTAAACATGTTGTCAACCAGGTTGAAAAACGTGTTCAAAAAGTTTCGAGAGAAACGCATCCAAAGTTTTGCTGAAGGATAATTCAACTTACAAACTGTTTCAAACGGTTTCACATAAAATTATGTCCGTAATTTTTTTTAATTCCTTTAAAAAAAATTGTGAGAGCATTCTCAACAAGTGATCTTTTAAAAAATTAAATTTAAAAAAGTTTTTTTTTTTGTCATGGTGCCTTGAAGCCTTGTTTAGGATTTGATCAAATTTGATTTGAACATGGAGGAGTTTGGGGGCCCCCCAGGACCGGGGGCCTGGGCAGGCCGACCCCCCCCCCCCATCGCCTCTTTAGTTAGCCACTTATTATTGTCTTTATTGTGAAAATTACATTTACAAGTATAATTGATCCCAGTGTGTAATTGAGATGTATGTTGATTTTCACAAATGGATTAACACTTATGGAAAGCAGAATTCAGCGTTCTTGGTGTACACCATGATATCTATAGCATACCAAAATGTTTCCATACGTATCAGCACAGTATTTCTAGTTGCTTTTTGATTAATTTAAATGTTATCGCTGCCAGATCTGCTGTTATGTTAATTTTTAAGTTAGATATATCTTGTAAGGCTGGAAGAAGCAAGAGGTATATTTATAAATAAACATTAAAACATAAGTTAACACGAGCTGTATGTTAGGAGGACATTATGCACTATGCCAAACTGGAGAACTACAAGAGAGTGAAGCTTGCTCCAGGAGTGGTGCCTTCAATTCTGCCAAATTGTCCTTCCTACCTGTCAGCGCCTCCGACTTCAGCCCGAGAAAGTGTGGATGCAAGGAAACGCAGGAAAGAACTTCTTTATTTACAAATAGCAGTAGAAAAGAGCATAGTTTCTAATGAAGTCTTTGAATCGCAGAACCATTTTTTAAATTTTAATGCATTTTTAGGTTGCATTGAAACTAAATTTTCAACTGATTGTATTTATGTGAAAAGAGAAAGTTAGGTACGTGGTTTTTTTTATCTTGCCACCACTCCTTCTCTAAAAGTCATTGCATCTACAGTTGTCGATATACATTTACAGTTGACTTTATTTGTTGAATGCGTAGAATTGGATTTGTTGAATGCGCAGCTGTAACACATACTATTATTAATGGTTAGATTATCCAAACACGCTTCACAAATTAAAGAAATCAAAGATATTAAATCCCTAATAATACCAAACATAAGTATTTGAATCATCTGATCGTGCCTCTGGACTTCTATTCGACTACCATTCACTTCATGTATAATCATGAAATACACATTTTTACTGTTAAACAAACTACATTATATTGACTTTGATTCGACTGCGTATCTCATTCCAATGTTTAAATAATGCGTTAAGTCCTCCTCAGACGTCCCCGACTTCTCCTGGATCTACCATTCAAAGAGCTCACTAAACACTCCTGGCACTAATAAGAACAAACTTATTGTGTTGTGTGAATGCTATAGGACGCATACGGGACAAACAATGAAACATTCATTTTTATATGTAGAGAAGATAAATATCTTTTGTCTATGATTCAAAATTATAATGCTAAATAATAAAATATGTACAGATCCTAAATCTAAAATATTAACTAGACTGTAAGATAATCAGGACCCGTTGACAAACTGCTCTCTGGTACGGGAATTAATTGTTATTAAATAAGTAACATTAATAATAAAATAAAATAAACTACTCACGGCTTCCACCGGGCTGCCAATCGCTAAGGGATGGTCCAATTTGCTACCGGGGCAAGCCATGGTGACCACCTGTCCGTCGGAGAAGACGAGATTGCCAGTGGTAAACAAGGGGGCCAGCAGGGCTCCACCAGTCTCGTACACGGGCTGCGGTTCTGACAGAGACGACACAGGTACTGAACAGGAGGCTAAAACAGAAAATACATACATAATTAATCATTTCGTTCCTTTCCAGCCAATTTATAGCTACAAGTGGTGTACCACAGGCAGTGGCGGACAGAGGCCCGGGGCGGCAAAGCCCCGCGGCAAAGCTCGGAGAGCCCCCCCCTAGTTCAAGAAGTTGATGTAATTTTACAGTATTTTTATTCAGTTCACATTTGTATGTATAAGTGTTTGTTTATTTAGTTAAAATCTTGCAAGCGAAATTTAAATATGGATATGGACCAGGAAAATGAAATACGGATCGATCCGCAAAAAAAATCCGATTCTTAAACTGTTTGAAAATCCAGTCACTATAGCCAGGGCCTTATTATGCTTAAGGTAGGGGGCCCGCGTCGGGTAGGGGCCCCTAGGGTAAAGGGGCCCCGAGACGAGCTTTGCCTAGGGGCCCTGACATGTTTAATCCGGTCCTGGCAGGGCCGTATGTCGGTGCCCCACTGCCTATGGGGCACGCATCGGATAGGGGCCCCTAGAGTAAAGGAGACCCGAGATGCCTTGCCTATTGGCCCCGATTATGACACCAAGTAGGGATTTTTTTATAAAGGGCACCCTTTTGTTTTATTTATTATGAAAGATGAATTTCTTCCATAAAAAACGAAAAAAAAATTCCCTCTCCGCCATTTTTTCTTTTTTTTAGATATCAAAATTACCCCTATATGATGTCATAGACAGTGATTTACGAATGGTTAAAGAACTGTTGGAAAATTCAGTCACTATGACCAGGGCCGTATTATGCGTAAGGCAAGTAAAGCAGAGTAAGCAACTGCCTAGGGACCCCCATCGGGTAGGGGCCCATAGGGTAAAGGAACGTGCATTACCTAGAGGCCCCGACATGTTTAATCCGGACCTGGCCGGGCCGTATTGTCCATTAAGCATTGAAAGACACTGCCTTGGGGCCCTAGGAGCCTCTGGCCGATGGTAGCTAAAGGTAAATGGTGCATGAAAATCGGATGTATAGTTTGTTTGACATGTTGTCAACCAGGTTGAAAAATGTGTTAAAAAATTTTCGAGAAAAACGCATTCAAAGTTTTGCTGAAGGATAATTCAACATACAAACTGTTTTAAACGATTTCACATAAAATGATCTCCGTCAATTATTCTAATATCTTTAAAACATTTTGTGAGAGCATTTTTAACTTTTAAGTGCATCTTTAAAAAAATTTAATTAAAGAAAAGTCTTTTTTTTACTGGTGCATGAAAGCCTTGTTTAGGATTTGATCATGGGAACATGGAGGCGATTGCCCCCCCCCCTGGACCAGGGGCCCGGGGCGTTAACATATTTGATAACGATATAAATGTATTTCTTTTTGCAGACGATTTAAAAATATTTAAAAAACTTAAAACCGTTGAAAATTGTATCCGTCTACAAAATAACTTAAGCCGGAAAATTAATTGGTGCACTCTTAATAAACTCATGATTAAGATTTTACTAAATAAGTCAACCAATTATATATTCATATGAACTTAATAACTCAACCCTTACCTGTGTCGAAGAAATTAATGACCTGGGCATCATTTTCGACTCTAAATTAAACTTTATATCTCACATAAACGCGATTATCAATAAGGGAATGAAAATGCTTGGGTTCATTCTTCGAAACTCCAGAGGCTTCAGAAATATTTCAACCTAGACAATGTATGTTTTATGTAATTTATGTTGTATGTCATTAATGTGTTCGTACAAACAGATCTCCAACTCGTCTTGGAAGGAGTTTATAATGACTTTATAATTAGATAAAGTCACAAAATTTATGACAAAATTGCACTTCTACAAATACATAAAGATTTCTTTAGTAAAAATAATTTACCACAATTGAATATTAGCAAAAGAATAACATCTGTTGGAGGACTAACCGTGCCACTAGCACGAACCACAACAGCACAACATCACTATATATTCAAGGGTGTAAAATTATTTAATAAATTACCACTTGATATACGATCGGAAGAAAACTACGAAAAATATTAAAAAAAAATTAAATTAAAATACTCTTGTACCACCTCGTAACTTTACTTATTGTTTAGAAATATGTTTTTGCCTTTTAAATTCTTTGAATCATTTATTAACTAACCTATATTTTTATTGCTTTTATTGTTATTTTTTGTTTTATTACTAATATTTTTTGTTTAATTTAAAAAAAAAAAGTTAAAATATTTTTGTTGTCCTCTCCTAAACACAAGCAGCTGCTTTATTAGGAGAGTGATTGAAATATTAGTGTTTATATTGTAAAAAAAAATTTTAACCTTGTTTATATGTTTCAATAAATTTAAAAAAAAAAAAAAAAAAAAAAAAAGATGGTTCTTTTAGATTAATCAGGGATTTATTGCTCCACGTTTTATAATGGTGACTCGATAGTCGACCTAACTAGAAGCTGGCTAATTGGAATCTGAAACAGCAAGTTTCTCTGAGAGCCTTACCACTGGCCCTGGCGACTACTGGCCACTGGCTCCATCTTGCGGACTTCCACGTTAGCTTTATGCACTACCATCTGTGCGTGCATCTACTTCCCAACAGTATACTTCTTTATTTCGAAGTCAGGTCGAATATAACTCCTCGATCTGGTCCCCCAATTATAAAATACATTCAGATTTAATAGAAAAAATCAACACAAATTTATAAGACACATTAATTTTAAACTCTGTATTCTTGAAAGTATAAACTATAATTATTTAATGATAAAATATATTTTTTTAAACTCTCAGATCGAAGAATTATATTCGACTTGATATCAATGTTCAAAATTGTAAATGGTAGTGAAGACAGCCCTGATTTAATTACCCTCGTTGAATTTCATGTACCCATAAGAGCTACTCGTTCTAAAATCCTGTTTGTAACAATTCCAAGACTGAGTATTTCAAAGACTCGCTTGTACCTAGATTACATGAAGTTAGCAATAGGTACGCAGATGTAGCGGATCTGTTTAACTGCACAGAAGCTAGGTACATTGAGCGAATTTTCAAAAATTAAACATAAAAATATGATAGTTTGAATAGTAAATTGCATTTCTTAGTCCTTCTCACTAGTGACCTGTGCTGAGGCGGACTAAAGTTATTCATTTCTGTTATATTTGTTTTCTATGTCAATTTTAGAGTTTTTTTTCAAAGTGTTTGCATCCAATCTCTAAGCCACATTTTTATTCTTGATTTGTAATAATTCAAATTTTCTAAAAATATATCTGGAGGAAGGAAGTTGTGTAGTTTCGTCGCAAAATAAATGTAATTTCTTTGTCCAAATTTGTTTTTATGACCTGGAACATTTTTCAAGTCATTGCGATTTGACCTAGTGTGATTGATGAGGATTCAGTATTTTTAAAAAGTTTCAATAATGTATTTTAAGCAAATATTTGTTGTAACTAATAAAATTTTCAATCGAAGGCGTTCTTATGATTACTTTCAGTGTAGTCTTTATGATTTCTTTTTTAATTGTGTATATACTTAGATACAGCAGATCAACATTCTATAATTTCATATTCAATACGAGAATGACATAAAACGAACATTATTTCTATGGCTTCCTTTGTAACCTTTACTGACTCAAGTGCCCTGAAAATTCCAGTACAATTTGTACTGGATGTTGGAAACATACGTCAACATTTCATAGACCATTCAAATATTTATATTTCCTAAATATCATCCTAAAAACAACAGTCAAACTTCTCGGTGTCAATTTAGATACGGACTTTTCGCTTAAAAGTCAAATAAATAGTACCTACATAAGATAACTCTAATCTGTCCGAAGAAACCTTCCTACAGAGGCAACAAAACTACTTATCAACTCTTACATAGTCTTACGTCTTGATTACTGCAACGAAATTTATGCCAGCCTTCCAAAATATCAAACTGACAAACTTCAATCAGTGTTTAATGCAGCAGCATAACCGGGGTTTCTAAATAATCAGACATTTCAGAACAACTTAGTGGCTCAAGTTCGCTGAAAGAATTCAGTACAAATTGTGCTGGATGGTGTTTAAATCCATCAATGAAATGGCCCCACCCTACATCTCTGAACTATGCGTCCCGGAAAACACTGGTCTGAGGCAGTCAACTCTTAGATCAGCAACATCATCAGCTGTAGGCAGACTGATGGAACCTAAGCGCAAGCCAAATACTAAGTTTGGTGATCGCGCTTTCGGAGTATCTGTGCCGAAGGCTTGGAATAAAGTTATTTATATTAGCATCTTCTTTTACATAAATAAAAATGTAAATGTTCGTTCGTTCAAAATCTTAAATCTTCGAAAGTTCTTCACCGATTGACCGATTAACTAATGTTCTTCACCGACTGCTTTGACACAACGTTGCATTTGAATACGCGATTGTTTTATATACCTGTTATTATGCTTCTATTGAAAAAGACCGTCATATGTTGAAAGATTGTTTTTTTTAAAACAGCGCAAACTGTTGGACGTAAAAGCAACACGCGCTATTGTTTCTGTACCTGCACAGACAGACTGAGCCACAGCAACGCGTGGTGGGTACAGCTAGTTAGAAGTAAATAAATAATATTTGAAATCAAACATTAAAAGTTTTCAAAACCCCTTTTTTCTGCTTAGAACTAAAATTACTGAAAAAGAAACAAAATACAAGACAAATTTGACTTATTATATATCAAACTAATCTGTAAGAAGGCTGGATCTGTCAAAAACTTACGCCTCTTACGTTTTTGTAACTTACTAAACATTACTTACGCCTGTGACACTTCTGTAACTTGCTATAAATTACTTACGCCTCTTGCGCTTCTGTAACTTGCTATAAATTACTTACGCCTCTTGCGCTTCTGTAACTTGCTATAAATTACTAACGCCTCTTGCGCTTCTGTAACTTGCTATAAATTACTAACGCCTCTTGCGCTTCTGTAACTTGCTATAAATTACTTACGCCTCTTACGCTTCTGTAACTTGCTATAAATTACTAACGCCTCTTGCGCTTCTGTAACTTGCTATAAATTACTAACGCCTCTTGTGCTTCTGTAACTTGCTATAAATTACTTACGCCTCTTACGCTTCTGTAACTTGCTATAAATTACTTATCTACGCCTCTTGCGCTTCTGTAACTTGCTATAAATTACTAACGCCTCTTACGCTTCTGTAACTTGCTATAAATTACTTATCTACGCCTCTTTCGCTTTTGTAACTTGCTATAAATTACTCATCTACGCCTCTTGCGCTTCTGTAACTTGCTATAAATTACTTATCTACGCCTCTTGCGCTTCTGTAACTTGCTATAAATTACTAACGTCTCTTACGCTTCTGTAACTTGCTATAAATTACTTATCTACGCCTCTTGCGCTTCTGTAACTTGCTATAAATTACTTACGCCTCTTACGCTTCTGTAACTTGCTATAAATTAATTACGCCTCTTACGACTTTTGATTATTCATATTAACTGCTATATTTCTTAAAAATCAGTAAGTCGGAGAATTTTTGTGTACATTTTCCAGTTCTCAATAAAATCCAAATAAATAGAATATCTCTGAACGTATTCGAAAACTAAAAACTGTTTTGAAAGGTGATGAAATAAAATTTCAAATTTAATTATTAGAAATAAACAAATATTTTTCGAAATATTAAATTCTGAATGAAAACACGATAAAAATTGCTCGCCTTACGTTTATTGTCTGATCTAATATAACTGAAAATAAAAAACATATTTTAATGTAAAAATTGTATTTAAAACATTATGGCCACCTCACTTTTTTGAAGTAGTATTAAAAAAAAATAAAAAAATCACATAACTTCATAATTTTTTCTCAAATTGCGGCCGGAAACTTTGGTAAATTAACAAAAAAATTAATTCAAGTATTAATATAGTTAATAAAATAATATCACCTTGCAAATCACCTCTATTGACAATGTTCCCCGTTATGTTGACTCCTCCCTCCATTTCCCTCTCAACCCCCTCCCCCTCCCTCAAACCCCCTCCCACCAAAGAACCAAACTAAATAAAACCCCATATTTCTGCACTTAAAAATTTAGATTTTAAAATAGCTAGTTAATGACACGGACGTGTCGAAACCGGTCGCTAATTAATAAAATTTATACCTAACAAATGTACATTGGAATAATAAAACTCATTAAAATCAAAAATGTCTAGAAATTGTTACATAGTGAATGCCAAAGAAATACAAAAATAAGAAAGGATTAACTTATTTTAAATTATAACAACTCAATTAGTGTTAAACTTATTGTGAAATCAGAAATGAGTGTATCAACAGAATGGCTTACCGGGCTGCTCCGAGGACTTTAACTAGTAAGTTACAATATATTTTAATATACAGAAATAAATATAACTTACCTCTCGAATCAAATTCATCCTCAATAGTGTTCAAGTGGATTGGAGACGATTCCATCTGCTTTTGGTGCCAAAAGTCCAAATAGTCTTCAAATTCGTCTTCAGACAGTTTGAAAGTCAAGTCCGCTGGAGTCGGCAGTTGCTGGAAGTCCAGAGTCTCCAAGCCGAGGTGCTTGACAATCTCAGGAATCGCGTATGCATCACACGCCACCAAAAAAGCCAAAAAAATGACACAATTCTTCGTCCACATTTTTTCTGCTTTACTGTGGACCGTTTTGAAAATTAATATGGTCCGAAAACCAAAAGGCGCAGATTTAGACGTTTAGAAAAATAGTGATTTTAATTTATTTTTTACTTTGAAACCATGAAAGTCGGATTCATAATGATGTAAATTAATTTGGTGGCGGGTTTGTATGTTTTATCTGGATATTTTGTTATCTTGTAAGAATTTTTATCAGAGAGATAAAAAAAAAGAATTTCGATTGGAGTGGATTTTATTTAGTTTTCGTATTTCGGATACATTAAGATGTCAATTTTTTGAACTGACTGAATTAAACTAAACGCGGTTGACAATGAAGTGCTATTGTTATTTACCTGTTTACCCGGATGGATGGCAGTGAGGCATGAAACTGGCTCGAAAGCAAACTGAGTGCTGGAGAAATGAGATCCCTGAGGCGTATGTGTGTAAAACCATCTATGATCGTGTGAGAAGTCTGGAGATTCGCAAATAATGCAAGGCTGATGTCAGAGTAAAGAGACGCTTTGATGGTTTTGGCATGTACACCGAATGATTAAAGAAAGGAGAATATGTGACTCGAATGTGAATGGTAGAATTAGTCGGAGTCGCCCAAGGAAGACATGGCACGATCAAGTTAACCAGATACTTGAGTCGGACCATATCAAGAGTCGGAATAACAGAAGAGTATATTGTATGAGACGATGTATGAATGAGAATAAAGCAAGGAGTGTCCATCTTCTCTGCCTGCCCCTGCCTGAACGGTGTGATGATTGGTGAGTTAGTTAGTTAGTCAACTCTTTTTTTTACATTAACTGAAAAGCACACGAAAGCCCCGAGGAAAATAATTTCTCTGAGTGCCTGTGTCATCTTTAGGAATGCTGTGTGGAGGGTCTTTTTGAGGACAGCAAGGAGTGAACATAGGGCTTGAAATGGCCCATATGACAGGAGTGATACATTTCAAACTTGACCAGATATGAATAGCCAGGTACATCCCAACCATCATCTTCGTCTCCTTTCCACCCAGTTAATTAATATAACACTTTCTAGAGTGGTAGATTCTTTCAGTATCGCCCTGTTAAAGACTTTCATAATAAACGACGCGATCTGAGATGGATACGAATGGAAACTAAAAAATATAATTTGCAAATCTTACAAACTCCTTTCGATGTAAGCCAACCATTGATAATAGAAAGATGTGAGATGCGCCATGAACCGTTGGTTAGATATTATATGGTAGAGTAGCTATTGCTCTCAGTATCGCCCTGGTAAACCTTCAGCCGAACAACATACCCCAATTGGAGATGCCATACAAGGAGAAAAATGAGTATTGCTAATTTATTAAGAATCTCTTCAAATTATTCGTAACGAATGAAAGTAGGTTTCTGATATTTTTTTATTAAAATACGAATTTATTAAAAACTACTTCATTTAGTTATATATACTACCATGATTGATATGAACCCTGAACCGAACTTCGGATTTACGTACGATATATCCATAATGATTTTCTCGGTTTACCTGCGTAACGTAGTCCTTAAAGGGGCTTTTTAATTCTTGACGTTTCATAAATTAAAAAGTCCTTTTAAGGACTACGTTACGCGGATAAACCGAGAAAATCATTCTACATCTTACCCCCGTGAAAACCTTAACCATAACATACCTATATCCTGAATTTCGACTGTTACATCGTATTCAATCCATTTTGACCATCTATAGCTTAGACAAATGTACGATAAAATAAATGTTCCTTTACGGAATCTGAGCATATAATACAATGCATTTTACTAGGGAAGACTTGTCGAATAAAATATATTTTTATTTTAAGTACGACACGATAAGCTTTTTTTTCACCAACTTTACACTTTAAAATAAATCTTTCTCGCTTGTCAAAGATAAAGCAAGTATATCAACTATTTCTTCTATATTGAATTATTAAGATATCATCGAATATAAAGCCGAATTCGTACCGTTTTTATACTATTTAGTAATAAGAAAATTTATATAATGAATGATAAAGATTTAAGATTAAGCATTACATCAATGATAGTAAGTGTTGTTTTATATTTGTATTTTTTTGTATTTTGCTTAATTTAATCAGCTGTAATTAATTATATAATCACACGTTTTCCAAGAAGTTTAAGATATTAGATATCGCAATTGCCAAAGGAAATAACATTGAATGCAATGCATCTGTCTTGAAATAATCACAGAATATAGTATCTACTTGTCGGTCTTATTTTTATCAACAGTGTAAATATGTTTTGATTCGGGAGTGCGTCATTGTAAATAATGTATGTTAGATCTTCGACAATTTATAGGATAAAAAGATTACAATATTTTATAATGTCTTCACAAATATGAAAAAAGACTACTGGAAATTTCCCAATTATTCGTTCTTTTATGTTCGTCTTATAAACACAATTAATATAATCCTAAAATTCTTACATTAAACAATTGTTTAAAATCTCTTGTTGAAAAAAAATCTCAAATTGTCAAATTAGCATCGACTACCATCACAAACTTTAAATTGTAACATGTACAGTGTGTTCTTCGCGTATGAAGGTACCTGCAAACTTAATAACTTTGTTGTCAAAACCACGTCAGCAAAATGATTCTTGTACCAATTTGACTTCAGTGAAATGTTTCACATACATAATTTGTTTCCTCTAACACGCTGCACAATGTTCCTGAATCTACTACGAATTTCAGCTTGACGTTATTGATTAATACATCTATATCTATAATAAGGCTCCAAACTATTTATATATTATTTCATAATTCAATGAAATTACGAAAAATTATTACTGACACTCTTGTTCTCTCAATATTGGACTATGGAGACACAGTATATGGTCCATCTTTACAGAAAAAAACCCAAAAACAAGTACAACGAGTCCAAAATGCATGTGTCCGATATTGTTATAATGTCCCGAGACGGGATCATATCTCGCCTTACCTCTATCGGCATCAGATTCTAAATATATCAAACAGAAGGAAATTACACCAATTGTGTCAAATGTTCAATTTGATGAATTCAAAGGTTCCTGCCCATCTGTTTGACAGATTGCAGTGGTCCCGTGACTCTCATACACATAGTACGCGTCAAAGAAACCACTTACTCGTTCTCCCCAAACATAAAACTACTGTGTTGGAGGGTAGTTATAGCTATTCTTCATCAAAGCTTTGGAACGAAGTACCACTGTCAATTCGAATATCGACATCGTTGCATTGCTTCAAAAAGCTCTGCTGCGAATGGTTGCTATCGTTACAATGAAGGGGATACTTAGCTAAATGTGGTTGCGATTTTGTATATCGTTTATTTAGAATTTTTATTGACTACATTATTAATTTGCATTGATTTGTATACCTACTATTTACACTTTTATTTTTATTTGTTTGTGTAGATTTGAGTTTTTATGGTTAATATTATTTCATTGTTCATTATTATGCCGAAATATGTATATATTATTATATTGGAGGCACTGCTGAAAACCAGGTGCATTCTCGGAGAGATCCGGAATGCATGGCTGAGCAGTGACCTTTTTGTCAATAGAATTTATGTTTAAAAAATATGTAAAATTGGCAAATGTTTAATTTTACTATTTTCCGACCTTATGTCCGGGTTAAATATTCCCCAAGGGAAAAACTAAACCCTTCCACACACTTTTCCACAAATGATCATCTAGTCAATCCACATAATATATGCAAGTGCATTATATAAGCATAATAAATACAAAACAATACAAGAACAACACGTCAACTCACGAGAGATCAAACGAGAAAATAATTCACCAACTCCAGATATTTTCATATCAGAGGGTTCGGCTCGGTAGAACTTCTAACTGGACCTATAAATCCTACTGATCCCTCAATATAAATATTTTAAATATCTTTCGTAATCCTACATTTATTTAAAATGTCTGATATTTGCATTTTTATATATAAATTCTTTTACAGATCTAATATGCCTAAATTTTGAATGAGAGAGCTAGGTATAATGCCAGTAGCCGAAATAATAAATAATAATATTTTTATAGACTGAGAATGCCAAATTCTTTTAATCTCGTTTCCTAATTTTTTCAGAAACAAATTTTTGTACTACAGGAATTTGGAAAAGCGACATTAAAAGTTATTTTTTTATGTAAAACTATATCGGGTATATTATGACAAATCGTTCGGTCTGTTAGTACAGTTTTATCATAATATAGTTTATAAATATTATTTTCTAAAAATGAATTTGGTTCGTATTCATAATATGATATTATATTCCCCCACTATCTCTTACTACAAGCTGTTCATGCCCAATTATTAAATCGTCAACTGAAATAAAATACCTAGGTGTCATTATAGATAACCATTTACGCTGGGAGGCCCATATCAACTCCATAACAAAAAGACTCCGTAAGTTATGCCATATTTTTTATTCTCTTCCATCAATCCTTGATATAAAAACACTCGAAAGTGTTTATTTTGCTCTATTCCAATCTATAGCTACGTACGGCATTATAGGATGGGGAGGTTGTGCTGCATCCATTCTCTACCCTCTAGTCGTCGCCCCAGTGCTTAATAAGGAAGTTGAGTGAAAAATATTTTGACTTATAAAAAATATATTCATGTAGATCAAAAAATATCGATTCTAAATATATAAATATATTTCTATATTATTATTCTTAGAATTAGTTAAACGTTCTTGAAAAAGCATTCAATAGCAATAGAGTGTATACGCTCCACGATTGGTCGAAAGAATTCTGACGTCACATGTGTCGTGACTTGTACGTACAGCGAATCACCTATGGTGCATCTCTTTCTATTACATGAGAGATGGTCGGTTTAGATGAGAGAGGTGTATAGGCCAAAGTTTATTTGGGTTTGTCAAATATATGTACGTATTTGTTGTTATTATTATATGAAATGGGTTTCTAAAGATACATATTCGTATAGTGCTTTATAATAATATGTTGTTTATTGCATAACTTAGAAGTTTTTATTATTATACATGTCACATAACATGTGATACACTTCAGGCCGCCGGCCGCTCAGAAAAGTCTCACAGTGAACTGGGCTGTAAACCGTTATTTTACTTTTGGTCTTTACATTTCTGCGCGGTGGTCCTGAATTCGCGCGGGGCAAGTCAACAAATAGCGACGACAATACCGTACCGGGCTTGAAAATCAAATATTCTAACTTAAAATATTAATTTAACTATGAAATCTTAATCAATTTTCTTTTTTTTTTAATAACATCAATTCTAATAGACGGTTACCATTGGTAAAAAAATTACTGGAATTCCTTATTGAAGAATTAATTTTTTTTCCATACAAAATCTTTAAAGCGACGTGGTTCTTACAGTTTGAATGACGTCACACCCACCCCCGCCTCTTACCGCTCGGATTCCGCTCGTTTTGGCGGGCTTAATAAAATTCAAACTTTGAGAATTAATTTAACTATGAAAACAAACTTTAAAAAAAAAAAAAAAAATACTCGTATTTAAGTTTGAATGCGAACATTGATAAAAAAAAATAAAAAAAATGGACTCAACTTCCTTATTGTCCAAACGACCATTTTAGCGAAAATGAGTTTTTAACGCAATATTGTTAAGAATCAAATTACGCGTCGTTCGATGAAGAAAAAAATTGTTTTATCAGCCTCCTACAATTAATTATAAGCATTTTAAAATGTCAATGTCCACAACAATATTCTAAAAGTGAGTCCTTGTTTGGCCAATCTCCTTATTAGGCCAACCTCCTAGAGTCGAGAATTAAAATTGCGTGCTAGTTTGTTCAAACTCCACCAACCGACCAATTACAGCACGATGCGAGGATCACGTGATGCCGCCATCTTAAGTTTTTACATTCCAACGGTGTTTGTTTTCAGGCGTTACGCGGAAGTAAAAAAGCATTTAAATATATACCAAGGAGTTTTTGATAGACAAAACAACAGGAAAATGTCAATAACTAATTACAAAAGTGCATACATACGCAGCAGTGCGGAAATAGAGCGGTAAGTGTTAGTTTTAAATATCTCTATCAATACCAAATTTGTTTTGTTTTTTACATTGCAATGAACTTTGTCATACAGCGTGTTCACTTTTCTGTTTTCGCTCAGACTCTACTTTTTGCAAGTTTTTGCTGTCAAAATTGGTTTTTTGACTGACGATTCATATTAAACTAGTTAGATTAGTATTTCAATTCGAAATTTTCAGTATATCCGTATTTGTATGTAGCCGTTTGAGATTTACAAATTGATCTATAGTGATTATGCAGTTTGTTGAAATAAATTATAGTTATATAATAAATTATAATTCTGATTTTTTCCTCATTTGTGTGTTTTGGGGTTTTGATTACGATTCTGAGCATTACCAACAAAAACGGTAGGATTTTAATTTTTAGCCAAAAAAACATCTACAGGTATATTATTCACTGAAATAATTTGCATAAATTTCATATAATTTAAGTGATTTAGTTTTTTGGCCACGCGTACTGTTTAGGCGCAATTCTATGGGAGCACTCTCCCCAATAAAGACTCCATTGAAAGCTTGGAGTTAGTATATCAGACCGGCTCAAGTATCGGGGTTCCATAGAAGCCCGAGTAAATCAGGCTTCCAAGAAGCTGGACGTCTTGTACACGGCTAGGATATCCTTCAACAGTGACCAGCTGCTGACCCTGTACAAGTCTCAAGTCCGCCCAACAGTTGAATTTGGGAGCCACCTCTGGGCTGGTGCCCCAAAATACTTAATTAACCTACTTGAATCTGTGCAAAGGAGGGCGATCCGTCTGATTGACAATCCGTTGTTAACAGACCGATTGCCTTCTCTAATGCATAGACGCAATGTAGGCATGCTGTGTCTGTTCTACAGGTATTTCAATGGAGCCTGCTCCAAGGAGCTAGCAGCATTGATCCCTGATGCACCGGTGCACGTGCGCGAAACTCGACGGACACGAGCGGAACACCCGTTTACGATTGACGTTAGCTTCATGAGAACGGGTCGTTTTTTGTAAGTCGGTTCGTATGTGGAACGAGCTACCGGCATCTCTCTCCTATAATCCGAGCCTCTTCAAGGCCAGCATTAATAAATCCCTTCATACAGCCCCTACCTTAACCCGCCTCACAACTCCGCCCAACCGGGTGGTTACATAGTTCCCCTGTCTGTATACTGGCAGGGACGCTCTTGTGAGGTGTCACATAAAAAAAAATCTGATCGTAAGAGATTCAGCCTACTGCGGTCATCTTCAGACTGGTACAGATATTCCTTAAGCTGTGCTTTATATACATTAAATTTAGGGAGGGGGATTAAAAGGGGTGGAATGCAATGATTTTATTCAAATTATATGGATATCCCATTTTCGTTGCTATGTCGTAACAACGAAGATGGAAGTCTAAAGATGGTTGATAGGCTAAACCCGGTCACGGTCAGAAATAAAAAAAAGTTGGACATTGTTTAATATATTATTATCATTGAAGTAAATTATTATAATGGAACTGTCGAGTACCTGGCACGCGTTTCAATGCCACTCAAAGAAAGATTTGTCCCGCATCCCACGAACCCTCCCCCCTCACGGATTATCCTCACCCTTCCCTCTTTCAGTCCCTACTGCTAAGCTACAAGAAATAATGCACACATTTTTATAATAAGTCGATCGCCACCTATTATACAATCTGAATGCAAATTTCATAACGCCAGAGTTCACCTTTATGTATGGAAACCTTTGCCGGCGTGCGCAAAGCAACTCACCAAAGTTTCATCGCAATCGGATGAATGATATAGGAAATAATAATCTTTATACAAATTTCACAACGCCATAGTTCAATATAATATAGGGAAACCTTCGCGGGCATGCGCACAACTCAAAGTTACAAAGTTTTATCGCAGTCGGTAGAGTGGTATGGGAAATAAGATGTGAATTTGTATATAAATTTCATAACGCCAGAGCTCACTTTTATGTATAGAAAAGGTATAGGAAATAAGAAGGAACAAACAAAGAAAAAATCACTATTATAAATATATATATATAGATTCCACCACATTGTCAGTATCCATAATAGAAATATTGAAAATAAACTCATCCTGTATATAACTAAAGGTGGTCGTTTGAACAAACAAGCACGGAAAGTTCTACGCAAAAGTTGCCCTATCTCCAATTCCAGTTTGTTCAATCTCCATTTACAAAATTCTGGTGGTGCGTTTTTGTTCAATCTCCATTTTAAAATGTAAAAAAAAGTATCAAAAACTATCCTTAGTCAATTTACAAAGAATTATTTAAGCTGATCAGACCTTTAGCTTGACGGAAATATCTTCATCTTAAACACCTGTCATAATGTTTCATTGAAATAATCAAAGAAAACCTCCTCCTGTAAAATTTGCAAATGGTCGTTTGGACAATTAAGCACTGAGGTGACGTAGTGACTGTTCAAAAACTCTTGTTAAGGATCATCTTCAAATGTTCTCGTTCTTACCCATCAGAGCCACTCTTCAAGAAACTAGCAGTCCTGGACATTCACCAACTATATATTAAGATAGTTCTCATCCATATCTGGAAAAATGGTTTGATAAATTCTACTCAAAAAGATATACATACACACTACTCAACGCATGGAAAATGCACAATCCCCATAACAAAAACCACTTTCTCACAAAGACAATACACATACATCGCACCAAAAATATACAATGCACTAAATAACGACATCAAAAGATCCAGTACGTTTACTCACTTTGCAACCGGTGTCCAAAAATGGATATCCGGAAAGGGTCGAAATTTCTTTAAAGCATTTCTTTAAGGTATATCTTTAAAGAATTTCTTTAAAGAACTGTTATACATATCATTATGTATATTCCAGTGTTAAGATATAAGTTATAAGATTATTGTGTAAAAGTGTAATATACGCTCGCCGCACAAGAGTGCCGGCAGAGGATAGAACTCCATCTCTGGCGGTGGGTTTCGCAGTACAATGTCCAATGAAACAGGTAATTTTGGGATGACAGGTTTATTAACACATAACAGGGGAAGGTTGGACAGTTTAGTTAGACAGAACATTTTTAAATCAAACATAAAAAAGTTTAAAAAATGGCTCACCGTTTTTCGTCTAAACATTGAACTAAATGATTAAATATGAAGAATTTTTTTTTTCTGAAATCCCAGCGATTATATCATAAATAATCCAGAGGCCTGAAGGGTTCGGCTAGGTTAGGTAACAGTAACAACTGTAGGTTGGATAATGTTTTGGAATAAAATAACATAATGTCTGTAGTCAATAGCTTTTTATTGTTTGTAATGTAATATTATAAAAAAATGTTAACATTGATATCGGATCAGGTGGTCAATCTTAGAATTTGTACTAGAAGCAACCTAATACTGTAAGGTTAGGTTAGGTCGTACAAACTTTAGGTCAGGTTGCGCAGATGTCCACTAGAAGAGTCCATTGGCAGCGGTGAAGTTAAGAAACCTAATGACTGATTTCGGCGATGTTACTGTGGATGCTGAATACCCACGTAAGAATTTTGCCAGGTGGAAGAGGAGTTAGATTAGGTTGGGTTGCACAAATCTTAGGTTAGGTTGCAAAAATCTTAGGGTGTACAAATCTTATGTCATCATCACTGAATGCTGAAAATTATACCCAAGTCGATATTCTACCAGGTGGAAGTGAAGTTAGGTTAGGTTGAGTTGCACAAATCTTAGGTTAGTTTGCACAAATCTAAGGTTATGTCAGTTTGCACAGAGGTCTAGGAGAAAAGTACGCCGGTAGTGGGTAAGTCGGGCAGGTAATTGACGAAACGCGTGAAGTCCGCGATATTGCAGCAGATACTGAAGCCCATCTCCACGTTGGTGTTCTGCCAGTTGAGCCAATTGAATGCGGCGTTGCCGGCGCACTGGTCGGGGCAGAATTCTGTCTCCAGAGTTTGCGCTTGGGCAAGGGTCACGTGCGGGTTGTTCAGTCCCAGGAAGGCGGTAACTCTGTTGGTGATGGTATCGTGCACTACCTGAAAATGATAATATACCTAGATTGCATGCTGTTAAGAATGCTTTCACAGAAGTTGTATAGTAGATGTGTTCAACAGCACGGAATAAAGTTACAGGAAGGCTATAATAACATAACTCAATCAGACAATAAAATAAGCTTAGCATAATACTATTATTTTGCGTACACGGAGAAAAATGAGTATTGATTTGTTACATATTTTAGGTAACGGGTCTGATTGCCATGTGTCTATATTACCTACACATACATATATATTGAAAACATGATTATTGTAAATAGTAATTATAATTATATGAAATGTATTAACTGTATTAACTGCATTGTATTAACTGTACACGTGACTTTATTTGTACATAATATGTGAAATGTTAACTATTCTTCCATCCACAAGCTAAGGCTTTTAATGGAAGACCAGTAAAATTATAATATTGTTATTTGTAAAAATAATATTGTTATTTAGTAAATGATAATTTATTAATCAAATTCTTCGGAATTATTTCCTGATAAACTTTTAATAAATTTCTAACTTGTGCTAATAATATTATACAATAACGAAATGCGGAAATATTGATAATGATAATAATGATTTATTGTCTTCTTTTCTTAGTAACATATAGATATAATGATATCCTCACTGGGATCTCCCGTGCTGAGGATTTCATTTACATATTATAATTTAATTATAATAAATTAATATTACAACAAAGTAACATATGAATTTAATTATAAACATATTTCATGTAGTATAATTTTTATTTTTAAATAATTTTAAAATAAGTAAGATAGTGTTATAATTACTATTATTATTGTTTTTTTTGTTATGAATATTATGAACACGTGTTCCGACATCGTGGTAAGACGTTATTCGTTAAGAATTCATTCGTTAATGGCCTACAATTTCGTTTTTAAACGGATTACAAATATTTTGTAGAGATTCTTAGTAAATTAGAAATATCCATTTTTCTCCGTGAAAAGGGACCCTCCACACCACAGACATAGGAATTAATAGACGAGAAGATAATGGCGAGGGGTAAAATCAACTGTTGAAGAACGAAGGGAGTGAAGCTGACTGTGATTCGTCAATAAATCAATCTGACAGTAAATAGGCATCTCGCATTATAATATCACCATTTACTTCTTAAAAGTAAAATCTGCTTTTGAATGAATAGACATTTTTACATGGGAGCGCAAATTACTCGCCACGTTATGAACAAATTTGCGAAGTCCAAATTCGGCAAAAAAATTCGGTTCCATTTTCAGAGTCGAATATTTCGTTTAAGTATTTAGTTAAGACACTTTTATAAATGTTCATAATTTACTTCCCAGCAACCAACCAGCATTGTGTTTCGCGTCCAGACGTTTCTCGATGTGATAGTAACAACTGATCTATATTATACGATGTGAATATGCTTAAAATAAAGTAAAATAATGCTTATATATGGAATGTAATACGACAATTGGGTTTATTCTCTTTTTCACATCTATTTTTACAAGTTTTCATAGTACAAGTCAACATTTTGCCGTGTTATTTCGTAAAATGAACCGATGATGCCTCGACCATAGTTCGCACAAGAATGATGACGTCACGTTTTCAAATTTCACTTGAGGCCATACGCGAGCACAGCCGGCTCCAATGGAACCGGTATGGGGAGTGGGGATAATACGCTTTTAATCACTTAGGGCAGGTCTACTAATATTCATATGTCTATGCTCCACACAGTATCTCCAAAAATGACTTTTTAGGTCCTATCTGGAATTAATGTAAAAAAAACTCCCGTGTCGTGCACTGCTCGATACTACCAAAAGCCACATACATATGTGCCATTTTCAAGATCAAAATTAGGTTTTGTTGTTCGAACCACTTCAATGGAAAAGTTGCCTCATCTTCTAAGAAGAAAAACGATGTAAAAATTTACAAATCTTCCGGCCACGCATCGTTCTAAAAGTTTTATAACTAAATTGAAAAAAAAATGTAGTTAAATAGTATATAAAAACAATTGTCTGTTTTTCCTTTTCTTTATAATTATTATCAGCCTATATTCATCTCTACTTTATTTAGATGTTTAGTACTGTAACAGAATTCTATGTTCGTACACCTACGCATATAGATGATCCAGAAGTTTAAATTGTTCCTATTATATATGTATATAGTTACCTATTGCATAATGTATCTCGCTCACCAAGCACGAGAACCGGTTCCTTCTTTGGTGATTTTGTACCGATATGTAATTTATATTTTACCACTGTACCCACTTATATCTATATTAAATAAAAAAATTATTATTATATATTAAATCAAATAAAACACTTTGTTTATTAACCACGACTTTTTTTATTATTACATCTACCGGTTTCGCTACGTTCGAGCTTCATCAGGATGTGAAATATATAAGTTATATTTCACATCCTGATGAAGCTCGAACGTAGCGAAACCGGTAGATGTAATAATAAAAAAAGTCGTGGTTAATAAACAAAGTGTTTTATTTGATTTAATATATAAATGTCTAACCACAAAGTGATTGCTTCCTACGAAAAAAAAAAAAAATAAATAAAAAAAAATAAAAAAAATAAAATTATTATTATTTTGTTGCCAGTTGAATAAATATGCACACAAACAAGTTCCTGCTATATTTTAAAATAATATTTTTTACCTGTTTAGCCTTTACAATTTACCTACTGAAGTTCTTATATGTAAGGGGGTTATTTGGTCAATAACCACCAAAAATATGCAGCAATAATTAATAATTGGATTTGCATGGAATAATTAAAAATGCCGAATTCTGTTGATATCATATTGAGACAAATCGCGAACAGTGTATTTGAATGGCCCCAACCGCATTGCGATTTGTTTCTGTTACAAAACATAAATATAAAGAGACTAAACGATGTTTTAATACGAAAAGTTACAGTTTTTGTGGATGGATCTGTGGTGAGGATAAAAGCAACGTATTATTTTGTGGACGGATCTGTGGTGACGATAAAAGCAACGTATTATTTTTTGGATGGATCTGTGGTGACGATAAAAGCAACGTATTATTTTTTGGACGGATCTGTGGTGACGATAAAAGCAACGTATTATTTTTTGGATGGATCTGTGGTGACGATAAAAGCAACGTATTATTTTGTTTTCATTGCTTACTTTTTAACTCAACCGACATGGGAGTTGGTGATTTAAATATTCAAAAGAAAATATTACTAAGCATTCTAACTCTACTCTACATATCTACAATTCAATGAGCTTTGTCTTGTTAGGAACCATTGATATTCGCATTAAATTAGATAGAGCACTGGTAGACCACAACGAAAATGGATACAAATTTATATATTTTAACAACAATTTTGAAGTGCATATAGTTATGTGGATCTTTTGATCTGGCATTAAGAGGTCACGGTAAATTAAAAGAGTCTGATAATCCAGGAATATTCCGTGGTTTGATTAACTTTATTCAGGAAATAGATATTGTATTGAAAGAACGTTAAGAAAGGTCTTGGAGTCCTTAACGTTTATCTAAGAAGATTCAAAATGATTTGTTAGACTAAATTTTAGCAGTATCTCAGGAAGAAATTCCACTAGATAAACAGAAATATGAGTACGTTGCAATACAAGTGGATGAGACAACTGACAGTTTCACCAAAACATAAATGGTATTTGTGATCAGATATTTGAAAGTCAATGTCGTATGTGAACGTTTTTGGAAATTGGTTAACCCAGAGGCTTGCACCGCAGTAGGATTAACAAACGAACTATTGACCAGTTGAGGATCCTGGAAGTTCAACCGCGACAACTGATATTGACTCGCAATGTTATGACGGTAACATGACGAGCTCAGAAGTATGTTTTGCGACCGTTCAATCATTTTTAGTTTTTTTAAGACGCGAAAGCGAATGCAATATTTAGATGAAACCGGAAAAGGTTGTTTGCCAAAGGAAGCCTACTCCAAAAGGTGTTTAATGTCAAATGCATATTAGCTTTTATCGAGAAATAAATTTGGATGCACTTTTATTAAAAGAACATATTGTTGAATTTGGCCATCATATTTTGGCCATACGAGCAGACCTGAGTTCCAACCCCGCAGATTCAATCAGTTTTCTAGAAGGCGAATGTAAGAAAATGCGTCTTGATGAAAAAAATTTGACAGTATTTTTGTAGAAATGCAAAATTGGTTTAAATATCATAGAATTTATTTAATAAAGTTTATTGGATGACTTGATGAGTCAATAGTGTTTTACCAACGTGATGACTTACACCATGCTAACAGCGGCTGTATCGCTTTCAATAGTGTTTTACCAACGTGATGACTTACACCATGCTAACAGCGGCTGTATCGCTTTCAATAGTGTTTTACCAACGTGATGACTTACACCATGCTAACAGCGGCTGTATCGCTTTCAATAGTGTTTTACCAACGTGATGACTTACACCATGCTAACAGCGGCTGCATCGCTTTTAATAGTGTTTTACCAACGTGATGACTTACACCATGCTAACAGCGGCTGTATCGCTTTCAATAGTGTTTTACCAACGTGATGACTTACACCATGCTAACAGCGGCTGCATCGCTTTTAATAGTGTTTTACCAACGTGATGACTTACACCATGCTAACAGCGGCTGCATCGCTTTTAATAGTGTTTTACCAACGTGATGACTTACACCATGCTAACAGCGGCTGTATCGCTTTCAATAGTGTTTTACCAACGTGATGACTTACACCATGCTAACAGCGGCTGCATCGCTTTTAATAGTGTTTTACCAACGTGATGACTTACACCATGCTAACAGCGGCTGCATCGCTTTTAATAGTGTTTTACCAACGTGATGACTTACACCATGCTAACAGCGGCTGTATCGCTTTCAATAGTGTTTTACCAACGTGATGACTTACACCATGCTAACAGCGGCTGCATCGCTTTTAATAGTGTTTTACCAACGTGATGACTTACACCATGCTAACAGCGGCTGCATCGCTTTTAATCGTGTTTTACCAACGTGATGACTTACACCATGCTTACAGCGACTGCATCGTTTTCAAGTTTTTTACTGACCAATAATTTCCAGGAAATATTTTCAGAAAGAATAAAAGTACTAAAATTTATTTGTGTGATAGAAATGGCTATAGTTAAAAATAAAAGATGTTTTTCAAATCTTACACGAATTAAAACATTTCTGAGAAATACAAAGAGTCAAGATAGACTATAATCGATTTAATATACAAGAAATGGTAGAGTACTTTTTATTATTTGTTAGTATTATAATCCACAAGATTAGTCACATCACTCCTATACCTACCTATCCAACGCACTATCTTAGTACATATATTTTAGTGTTATAATTTATAATCCACAAGATCAGTCACATCACTCATATACCTACCTATCCAACGCAACTATCTTTGTACATAGATTTGAGTATTATAATCCACAAGATCAGTCACATCACTCCTATACCTACCTATCCAACGCAACTATCTTTGTACTAATTATTGTAGATTTTTTAAATTATACGGGAACTTCGAGATCAATGTTAAAAACATAACATTTAAGTAATTGTGTTAATATGTAGTGGTTAGAAAAATAAAGTTCAATAAATCAATATTGAGCTACCGGCTTCAGAGTAGGTGATTACCGGCAAATTAATTACATTTATTGTGCCACCGGCTTCAGAGTAGGTGATTACCGGCAAATTAATTACATTTATTGTGCCACCGGCTTCAGAGTAGGTGATTACCGGCAAATTAATTACATTTATTGTGCCACCGGCTTCAGAGTAGGTGATTACCGGCAAATTAATTACATTTATTGTGCCACCGGCTTCAGAGTAGGTGATTACCGGCAAATTAATTACATTTATTGTGCCACCGGCTTCAGAGTAGGTGATTACCGGCAAATTAATTACATATATTGTGCTACAGGCTTCAGAGTAGGTGATTACCGGCAAATTAATTACATTTATTGTGCCACCGGCTTCAGAGTAGGTGATTACCGGCAAATTAATTACATTTATTGTGCCACCGGCTTCAGAGTAGGTGATTACCGGCAAATTAATTACATTTATTGTGCCACCGGCTTCAGAGTAGGTGATTACCGGCAAATTAATTACATTTATCCACTCGAACGATCGCGCGTCAAAAAACTTTTTTCTCCGATTGCTCGCGGTTTTTTGGCGACGATTTTGAATATTTTCCGCCAACATTAAAAAAATCAAACCTCCGAATTTTAATACGGAAACATAAAACTGATTATAGTGCTATACAGCCAATGAATTCACCTATATTTTAATAATTATTCTATATTTTTAGAATTGATAGATAAATTATTAAAAAATCTTAAACTTTATAAATGCGCGAAATTTGCGTTTTTGTGATTTGAAATTGCCGCCAGTGGCAGTTTTAAAAATCTTTATTGAATATTTTCTACGTTTTTATGTTCTCTATGGCCTGTTTGATAATCACAGATGCAAGAATGTAATAGAAAAATATTTTTTTGCATGTTAAGATCTCTTCAAAAGTTTGGTCAGAAAATAATTTTGTAAAATTTGAGTGCGTGACGCGTCAAAATTGAAATCACTGTATTATATTATATAATAAATTTACCACAAAAACTGGTATAACGTTAGGAAGATACATTAACTGTCTACAATTATTAATAAGCATAGTCGCCGTGTTGGCTTTATTTTATTCATTTGATGAATTATACAGAGAGCCTATTTCACGATGTCAAAATCATGGTGCTACTTTTTAAATAATTGTAAATTAGAACTGGAGATTTGTAACCATGTTTTTATATTACGTGCAAAACGAGGAAATAAGGCTTAAAGTGAGATATATATCATAGATATAAACATTGCCAATATTTCAGGGGGATACTTTGAAAGTTGATGAAATTCACCAATATTTGACCAAAAATCACTTCTGACAGCTACCTTAAGGTCAATCTACATAGGGTAAATCGGAATATGTAAAATGATGATAAATTTGTATATATATATCAAACCTTTGTATGACCGTAGAATTTCAAATAAAATCATAGTGATAATTTTATATCTAAACGCAAAGGTATCGAAAAAAAATGGGGGAGGGAAAATAATTGATGGAACCAATAATTGATTTATTTATTAAGCCCTAATATCCTTTAAAATCAATATTACAGTTGTATGGTTACAATGAAAGAGCAGTATATTGATTTAAACATTGTTTACACCTTTTGTCATAATAAAAATGTATTCAGTTTATTGGTTTATTCATAATTTAAGAAAATCAATACATAATAATATCATTGTGCCTCGCTATAGAGTGAGATTCTGAGTATCGCTCTGGTGAGGGACCACCATTCAGAATTGAACATTGCTTGAATTGGCTTAGTTATGTTCAGTGACTAGATCTGGAAAAGCATCTTTACAGAAAAATTGACAAAATATAATTAAGACATAAAAATAAAACGAGTTATTTAATGTGTACAATAAACAGGGAAAAATGAGAAAACCTGTGCATTTGTTAACATGCATATTTCAATGATCAGAATTGAAATATACATATTAAATGTCCACCGAACCTTATCATATAGAACCTTTGAGGACAACATAACATGAGACGTGAGTATGCGGAAAGAAATGATTATAAGTCCAGCCATCCAGGCCATCATAATTGATGTTCAAACAAATTTAATTAAATTTATAAATTAGAATTTCATAACTAAAAAACCAAAAAAGAAAAAAATGAAATAAAAAAAAACCCTCAGCAAATCTATATTGTAGTGTGATATGGCTTCATGCAATCATAGCATAATGCCACATCACACACATCACACTTTGTAAGGGTCCTTTTGAAAATGTTATTTATGTTGCACCAGGCACATTTCACCTTTTTCCCGCTACGGACCACGAAGTGGTTGCCTTTCAGGATAGGTCGCAGAGTCTTTCCTTCAGCTATTAGGCCAATGGTCCGCACAGTCGTGTCAATTTGACTACGACAGAACAGCAGAAGGAGTTCATCCGCAACCTCACTCCTGAAGTTTCGGTACAAAATGCGTTTATTTTCCTTGCGGAGCTTTGAGCCGTACAATATATACGCATTCTGCACCGAAACGCTTAGTAGTCTCCTGAAAAGCTTCTTGTACCAGACCAGGTTTCGCTGTCGTTCAATGGGGAAGCCTGACAAAAGCTGATCTTTTCGGTCAACCCCCCCCATTACCTTGTTATAGTCTAGTACGAGTTGAGGTTTGTAAGTCCAGGTACCAAACTTTTCAACTGCCCCGATTTCTGCCTTATGGTAGGTGGACAACATACTTACCAGGTTTTTGTCCAACCAAACCATTACATTGAGGTCCCCGCAGTTCGAGTATACAACCTCACCTTCCCTCAGTTTGGACCGGAGATGGGACTTAAATGCAGAGGGCACAAATTCTCGGTTTAACCGCAATGTGCCCATGCAGTCCATCCCATTTCTTTTGAGGCATCGTGCCAATAATGGACTATTATAAAAATTGTCCATTATTAATGTATACCCCTTGTTAAACAGAGGGCTGGCCAGGTCGTATACTATCTTTGCAGTGGCCCCAACTGGGCAGATATTGTGAGCACCCAAAAAGTTGGCCTGTGTCATGTCGTCCGTCATATCTTCCGTTATGTCTTCCGTCATATCTTCCTGGTCTGGATTTGTCGATTCAGCCTGTCTGGAAATGGTCTTCCCCGTATAAATTTGGAATTTCCAAAGATAGCCAGACTTGGACTCACAAAGCTCGTAAGACTTTATACCCGCACTGGCCGCTTTGGTTTTGATCATCTGGACGAATCCCAAACGGCCTTTATAGCAGAGTAAGGATTCATCCAGAGAGATGTCTTGCTCGGGCAGGTATAAAGTCTCAAACTTATTTGAGAGGTGGTCCAAGACGGGTTGAATCTTTTGTAACCTTCGCACAGATAATGGTGCATCAGAAGAAAGACTTTCATTGTTGGTGAAGTGAAGGAACTTTTTAATTAGAAGAAAACGATTATAATCCATGGCTCGGCTGAAATAAGGCATGGCGGTGAGTTTTTTTGAATAGAAGTAGTCTTTTTCAACAGGAAGGGGACTAATACCTTGATACATTAAAATTGCCAAGAATACATACATTTCCTCTTTATTCGTGGGAGCCCATTTATTGGTACGCGCATGACGCTTAAATTGTTTTTTCGCAATCCATTGATCTGCATACCTGTTGGTCTCTCTCGCGATCAGTTCAATGAAATCTGCATCAAAGATTTTAAGAAAGGCATCCACAGGTTTGCCCATTTCGTCGGTATTGAAAGTTGGTCCCGGCGTGCCTGTGAAAGTCTCCCTTATCCCAGTAAAACGTAAGATATCTTTAGACCAATCGAAAGAGTAACCTTCAGGCGGCAGAATCGAACGCATTGCCTCACTATCTACCTGGTCTTGTCTACTAAAGTCTATGGCCATAGCGGAGTTAGGTGAAACGTTGATAATATTATGATAAGGTATTGGTGGCATGCAGAAGGTATCCTCATCGCTCTCTTCGTGGTCGACGTCACTCGCTTCGTCATCCTCGTCGCTCGATCTGTCCATTTCTGAAACAACAGAAAACCCAAATTAATTTAATGTGTCTATATTACGATAACCCACTGCCTCTGGTACGGCTTATGACTCGCAATACGATGGTCGCGGGATCAAATCAAATAAATTATATTTGAATAATTAGTGTTATTTTCACACAAAATTCATTTAAAATAATATATATTATATTTGCGGCACGTTCCAGAGTGGAAGATACCCATAGTATCGCCCTGGTGTAAGACCCCATTCAGAATTGAAACGTTGCTTGAAATGGTTTTAGCCGTGTTTGGTGACCAGTTCTGAATAGCCAGGTACTTTTCCACCTCCCTCTTCCACACCTCCTTCCCCTCCCCGCTACCTTCAGCCTCACAACATACCCCGATTGAGGATGCCATAGTCTCACTGGCTCCAGATGAGGCTCTTGTGAGGTATTCATATAAAAAAATAAATAAAAAGTTAATCAAATACTTGAGGCGGGCTATGTCAGGAGTCAGAATAGCACAGTCAGGTAGGTATGGAATGAAGAAAAGAGTGTGTGTGCCAAGATCGAGTTGCATGGTGGTTCATCCTCTCTGCCTACCGAAATGGCGTGAAGGTAAGTTAGTTAGTTTTATAACTCACGGTTTCCAAGTACAGACTCTTCTAGTACAGCTGCCTCGTCCACGTTACTGCCCATGTCTGACTCTGAAATAAAAGAAAACACAAATTTACAGTAGAATTTGGATATAATGACTTTGCATTTAACGGTCTACTGTTTTAAGTGACGATAATGTAAACTCTAGTAAGGTTTCATAACTTTTAGTAGGAAAACGTATCCGTTTAAAGTGACCAACTACGTAAAGCGACCTATTTTAATGATAATTTGTCCGGTTACAAAACCCACCTACCAATACAGCCTCGCTTTTGACTAGGAAGCTCGACACAATGAGTCCCGTGAAGCGAAAGTGTTTTTTCAATTTAAGAAAAAAATGCTGTATTACACCGTTTAGAAGCCGGTGAATCAAATGTAATCCTCGCAAAGAAGTTCGGCATGTCTTATTTCTCACTCTGCAATACCCGTTACAGAAAAAAAAAGATGTGTAATGATGCATCCACGTCATAACAACAATACATTTTGTATGTTTGTTATGTGGAATTTTTAAGTACTATGCTTATTTCCTGCCAATATACCAACAGTGAAACTGTGCTAAAGATATCAATATAAAATATAGATAATTGATTTTATATTGAGCCCCTGGTATGACATTTTAAAAAATAAACTCACCGTTCCCAAACGCCGATAATTCTTGGTAGAATGGCACGTCCACCCACAGCTCGCTGTGATAGCGGGCCTCCGGAGAGAAGAGTTCCCCACTCCGCGATGTCCCAGGTAACGGCTCGGGAGATGCTGCACGGATAGGCATAATTGGTGCATTGGGAGCCGTTGATTGGATCTGTGCGGGAGTGGACATCCACGGTGGTGGTACGGGTCGTGGCAACGGTGAAGGCGTCCCTTGTGAAAAGGGACACGTTGTTCTCTCCGGAGATGGAATTCTGAAAACATTTACATAAATCATATAAATTGTTCTCATTCACGTGTGAAACAGTAAGTACAGTATGTAAATAAACAATAAAATTAGAACTCTGTAAAATATGCACTGAATGTGCCAAATGCACAGAGCGCTGATCTTACCAACTATCACTGTAAGAGTGGAACGCTGTCAGGAAAAAACAATAATATTGTATCAAGCATCTAAATACGATTGCTTACTTTTGTTTAGTTTTTCTTGGAGGTGCGGTAGGGAGCAAAATGCGCGCCGCCTGCTTCTTGAATTTTCGGCTTTCCAGCTCTAGCCGGAAGGAAGCAGGCAGGGCCCTAACAGCCTTTAGGGCCTTGACGCGATCCTCTCGCACCAGTAGCAAAGCAGGGTCGCTGTTTAAATAAATACAAATATATGATGAGTTCAACGGCCACAGCAAAGTACTTTCATAAAAAAACATTAAAAAATACTAACACTCCAGACGAGGCTGCAATTGCAGCTCTGCGTTGACGTCCACGTGCAGGTAGTCTGGCACCAGCTCGTACCCCACCTCTCCCTCTTCCTCTGCCTCCTCTTGCAGTCAGCACCACTCTATATATTTTAAATTGAAAACACTTAATGTAAGTACTTAAATGTTTAAATTTTGTTAAATATTGCACTAATATAAAATTTGAAAATAATTATTGGGTCGTGGAGTGCTCCCTTTCCCTGGACGACATTTGTTTCTGCACAAATTTGGTAAAAGTGAAGAAATTAATTAATTATACAACTAAATTACTAAATTTTTATTGTGTGACGAAGGCTTTACACCATTTTACATGTAAAAAAGAGTCAACTTTTTGACATATGACTTAAAATAATTGGTTAACAAATATCTGTATTAATAATGAACCAATTCAAATAAAACTTATATATATATCTCTTTGTTTTGAATCACTGTGATGGAATATCTATATTTCAAATGCGCGAGTGCAGTATATAAGACATTATTGTAAATCAAAAACAGATGACGTCTTCAGTTGACGTATTCTTACACAAAAACTTCAACCAAAACAATATATTAGAAACAAACTAATTAAAAACGCATTTCAAAGATAGATAAGTCAATCACAATAACACAAATATATAATTATGCGTTAAAAACCCAATAAATTAATTACTTACGGCATTTTAGGAAGAGTCCAAAATTTCGTGAATGTTAAAAATTTATGGTTTTGTTTTTTGACAGGACGCCTTATAAAACCGCGAAAACTCGTTAAATATCACTTCAAAGACAACGGATAAGTTCATAGACAAAGAGAATATATTATCAGCTATTCGATAAAACAAGTAGCTGGCCAAGGAAGCGTTTTAAATAATTACAATAAATATTTTACGAATGGTAGAAAAATCGGTCCATTTTTGGACCGATATCAATCGCAGAAAAATAAAAGTGGTCGATTTTTCGACCGAAATCGTTCCAGTGGTTATTGTGCCACCGGCTTCAGAGTAGGTGATTACCGGCAAATTAATTACATTTATTGTGCCACCGGCTTCAGAGTAGGTGATTACCGGCAAATTAATTACATTTATTGTGCCACCGGCTTCAGAGTAGGTGATTACCGGCAAATTAATTACATATATTGTGCCACCGGCTTCAGAGTAGGTGATTACCGGCAAATTAATTACATTTATTGTGCCACCGGCTTCAGAGTAGGTGATTACCGGCAAATTAATTACATTTATTGTGCCACCGGCTTCAGAGTAGGTGATTAGCGGCAAATTAATTACATTTATTGTGCCACCGGCTTCAGAGTAGGTGATTACCGGCAAATTAATTACATTTATTGTGCCACCGGCTTCAGAGTAGGTGATTACCGGCAAATTAATTACATATATTGTGCTACAGGCTTCAGAGTAGGTGATTACCGGCAAATTAATTACATTTATTGTGCCACCGGCTTCAGAGTAGGTGATTACCGGCAAATTAATTACATTTATTGTGCCACCGGCTTCAGAGTAGGTGATTACCGGCAAATTAATTACATTTATTGTGCCACCGGCTTCAGAGTAGGTGATTACCGGCAAATTAATTACATTTATTGTGCCACCGGCTTCAGAGTAGGTGATTACCGGCAAATTAATTACATATATTGTGCTACAGGCTTCAGAGTAGGTGATTACCGGCAAATTAATTACATTTATTGTGCCACCGGCTTCAGAGTAGGTGATTACCGGCAAATTAATTACATTTATTGTGCCACCGGCTTCAGAGTAGGTGATTACCGGCAAATTAATTACATTTATTGTGCCACCGGCTTCAGAGTAGGTGATTACCGGCAAATTAATTACATATATTGTGCTACAGGCTTCAGAGTAGGTGATTACCGGCAAATTAATTACATTTATTGTGCCACCGGCTTCAGAGTAGGTGATTACCGGCAAATTAATTACATTTATTGTGCCACCGGCTTCAGAGTAGGTGATTACCGGCAAATTAATTACATTTATTGTGCCACCGGCTTCAGAGTAGGTGATTACCGGCAAATTAATTACATTTATTGTGCCACCGGCTTCAGAGTAGGTGATTACCGGCAAATTAATTACATTTATTGTGCCACCGGCTTCAGAGTAGGTGATTACCGGCAAATTAATTACATTTATTGTGCCACCGGCTTCAGAGTAGGTGATTACCGGCAAATTAATTACATATATTGTGCTACAGGCTTCAGAGTAGGTGATTACCGGCAAATTAATTACATTTATTGTGCCACCGGCTTCAGAGTAGGTGATTACCGGCAAATTAATTACATTTATTGTGCCACCGGCTTCAGAGTAGGTGATTACCGGCAAATTAATTACATATATTGTGCTACAGGCTTCAGAGTAGGTGATTACCGGCAAATTAATTACATTTATTGTGCCACCGGCTTCAGAGTAGGTGATTACCGGCAAATTAATTACATATATTGTGCTACCGGCTTCAGAGTAGGTGATTACCGGAAATTAATAACATATATTGGCGTTTTTTAATATTCCTCTCTAATTACTAATATTACCTCTTTTTCGGTTTTTTCGATTGACCTATTTTTTTTTTAATGTGTTTTTTTCAGTTTTTATTTTTTATTTTTATAATATTTTCTCTTACTTAAATCCTACAAAACAGATCAATCAGTTTAATTGTATGAAATCTTATAAATAAATATTAATTAAACGATTAACCCCAGAGCCGCCTCTGCTATCGTAGAAAGTTTCTGACAGTTTTTCATTAATTATCACTAGCTTTACCCCGCCACGCGTTGCTGTGGCTCAGTCTGCCATTGCAGATAGAAAAACATTAGCGCGGGTTGGTTTTATGTCCAACAGATGTCCCTTTTTAAAAAGCGTATTTTTACCTGTCACAGGTGACATCTATATAACATAAATATATCCAAATATACGCGTATTCGAATGCAACGTTCTGTAAAAATTTCAATGAAATCGGTGAAGAATTTTCGATAATTTAAGATTGTTGAAATTAACAATAAATTAACATTAAAATTAACCAAACGAACGTTTACATTTTTATTTATGTATCGGCCCGAGCAGACGCTGTCCTGCCACAGACCGCTTTCTATGTAGGGAAATTAAAGTTTGTGGTAGTATGTGTTTTTGAATGAGAAATTGAAAAAATATATAAATGGCTATTTTTTTATATTTCGACCATAGCGCCACCAATCGGGTCCATAACTGTCCTATCTTTCAAGCTTGAACCTACTGTACACATTCACAAAATTTCATTGAAATAGGTTTGGCGGTTTCGGAGATTAGCGTGGACGAACACAGTGACACGTAATTTTTATATATTAAGATATAAATAAACATTTGCGCTTTATCTTACCTTGTAGAACCACAGTGGCACAGGGATCTGTCTTTCGTCAGGTTCCAGGTAAATATTCAATTGAATTGGAGAGCTGTAGTTCAGTTGAAGGGTGCCATAAGTGCCGGTGTAAATCCTAGTGGTGGTGTTTAAGGCCGCGATACGCGTCTTCAATTTCTGAAACATTATAATTAATAATGTTAAATAATTACTTGCGAGATTCACGTTTTAACAATTCTGCAGTATTTTGATTTGCTAACTAATTCTTCAGATATTGCTTAAAAAAACTCCTTGGAACCATATTCTTAGTATATTAAATTAGTTTTGTACAATATGCTTCTGTTATATGTTGTCTTTCTTACTTATTAGATTCTGCGTTGGTATAGCAAGCCCGGGTAACGCCGGAGATATCAGTTAGTACTGTACATTATTTTAAATTAATAAACTGTGAAACGGGAATTTGAACCCGTGACCTCCTGAAAAAAAATTTGACCAAAAGGAATAGCAATTATCTAGTCCGGATATGTTCCACTTTATTTATTTGTACTTTAAATTATCAAACATTGGCTATCAAATAATTTAAAAAGTCATGATTTTGGTTAATGAACATTATTTAAAAAATCATTTCTTTTTACTAGGGTGTAAAAAATATTGAATTCTTTTTTTTTTGGTCGAAGTTACAATAATACAAATTTATCGTAAATAAATTAAAATTTCAACGCAAAAAACAGGTAACGTAAAGTTCCATCTTGGATACGAGAAGATTTGAACAAGATTACCTCTTCCAGAATCTTCCAGTTGCCTGCGTTGAACCGTGACCACTGCGGGGCTGCGTTCAGGTAGGTAAAAGTCGCTCTCTGCGCCGGAGAGAATACAAAGTCGCTCTTTGCGGCGAGGTGTCCTCGATTAAGGAAGTCGGAGTCAATGTAATAGTCACCGGCACCAGTGCCAAGGATCGTATCTAACGCGGCCTTCTGTGAGACATTTGAATACAACGTGTTCACGTCCAGGTTCCCGAAGAACCCGTCATCTATTATTAACAAAGAAGACAAATTCATTTGAAAAGGTTTTGTGTGGATTAAAAAGCAAACTCCGAGCAAGCACCGTCTCCAAAAGGGTCTCTGGAGGTCTAGGACGATTGTTAAAGCCCTATTTCAATACCACATTGACGAAATCCGTCATCTATGGTCAGATAGCGATATTTGCGAGCATGACAGAATATGATTCCGACAGTCTTTAGGCAAAAGCCGCTACTTTTAGCGCAACCTCCAAGGTGTCGGATAAGCTCAATATGCACAACTCTTTGAATTACATCGTTCGTTTTGAAAAATAACTGGCTTTTTACTGAGTGGTGGTGAACAAACTAAGTTCTTAGAACTGAAATAAGTTGTATACACGATCTTTAGATTTAATTGATTCAGCTAAGGCGCGATCAATTCATTTCGTTTCAGCATTCAAATTTAGAGGTATGATTTTTTTAAATGAGGTAGTTACATATCCAACTCGAACGCCAATCACTTAACTCATATTCCAGTTATTGATGCGAGTACTCGAGTGGTTAAAAAAACACCACACAGCACCCCCAAAGATGACGTAGGCTTTTTGGAACTAATGCAATTTTATTTTAACTCACCTGTGAAGAAAGGTCTTCCTACACCAGTCATGAAGTTAGCATTATCGGAGTTCTGGTTGTAAATCACATAAAGCACCTCGGCATTAATCTGGTGGAAGCAGATGGTCATGATGGTGTGGGTCGTGCCTGCTGCGGTCAGACCCACGGTGATGGTGGTGCCTCTATTATTGACCCCGCAGGCGGCCCCCCTGACCTTGGTGGTCACCGGATGTGCAGTGCAGCCCACTTGGTGGAAATTGATCGGGGAGGGCCAGATCGTCGTCGAGAACATAGTTCCTCCGGTGCAGATGAATTGCTGAAAATAACAACGAGTTTCAATAGCTTTTGGGGTTAATACTAGAAGCAGGGTCGGGCTTGGACCAAACGGCGCCTGGCGCTAGTAAAAACCTCAAGAGCGCTGTATTAGGTGATAGATACATTTAGAAAAATCAGTATTTGCTAATTTATTAAACAAACTATAATTTTCGTAAATCAGTTAAAAACGGAATTTCTTAAGGTATTGGTAGGTTTCCTAATAACTTTTAGTAAAAACAGAATGTATTATCATGACATCGAGACAAATTTTAATAAAAATCCTAATATTTTCACATTTCGTCATTATATTGTGTTGACGGCCTCCGTTATCGCGGAACTCCCGAGACTCTAGGCCAAATCCCAGACTACGGCCTCCGTTATCGCGATACTCCTGTAACACCAGGCCAAACCCCAGACTACGGCCTCCGTTATCGCGATACTCCCGTGACATAATTTGGAGTAAAGATATAAAACATAACGAGTCAAGTCCCTGGATAGAAAATGAAGAACTCAATTTTTCAGGCATTGAACAAATGAGTTTTTCTAATATATCGGTTGAATTGTTAACCAAAATTATTAAAAATACTCATAATTAGAAAGCCACGGGTTGCGATTGGATACATAACTTTTGGTACAAACGTCTGACTACTTTACATCCTCTTTTGGCAAAAAATCTTTCAAAATTCGTCAATCAACCACAAAATTTTCCAAATTTTCTAACTAAGGGCATTACTTATATGTTGCCCAAAAGCGAAAATATTAATAACCCCTCTCAGTACCGACCCATTACATGTTTACCGACAATATACAAAATTTTAACCTCTTGCTTGACAGATTTAATATATACTCATTTAGATGAAAAAAAATTTTTATCTGAACAACAAAAAGGTTGTCGCAGAAAACATATGGGATGTAAAGAACAATTAGTTATTGATTCTGTAATTCTAAAACAGATTCAAACTCGAAAACGTTATTTAGATACTTGCTATATAGACTACCAAAAGGCTTTCGATAGTGTCCCGCACTCGTGGCTGATCAAAGTATTAAATATATATAAAATAAACTCTATTATTATTAGCTTTTTGAAAAATATAATGTCCTTTTGGAATACCAATTTACTTATCAATTTAAAAGGTAAGAAAATAGTAATACCGGGCATTTCAATTAAAAGAGGAATTTTTCAAGGAGACTCATTGAGTCCTTTTTTGGTTTTGCTTAGCATTGAATCCTCTATCTAAAATGTTAATTAAAAGCAAGTTTGGAATAAAAGTTACGGGTAATACAAGGGAGAGTAGTACAATTTCGCATTTATTATTTATAGATGACATAAAATTATTTTCGAATTCTGAACAAAATTTAGAGAAAATGATGGAGGTAGTTAAAAACTTTTCAGATGATATCAAAATGACTTTTGGTTTAGATAAATGTAGAACGATCCATATAGAGAAAGGCAAATGGGGACGAGAGTATATTTAGAAATTTCCAAATTACTAGTATGAAAAGGGATGAGGTTTATAAGGATTTAGGATACCCACAATCAAATAGATTAGACCATACTAGTATTAAAAATGATATTACGATTAAATTTCAAACTAGGATAAGGAAAATTTTAAAATGCAATCTATCTGCTAAAAATTTTGTAAAAGCAATAAATACTTGGGCAATACCTCTATTAACGTACTCATTTGGCATAATTAAATGGTCTAATACAGATTTAGATAACTTAGAAAGATTAATTAGAACTACGCTAACAAAGTTTAATAATTGCCATCATCAAATTCAGCTATAGAACGAGTTAATTTACCTAGAAATTTAGGAAGTAGAGGTATAGTCAAAATAACTTCTTTGAAACATAATCAGGTAGAAATGCTACGAACTTTTTTTCCATAGGAAAGCTCATAGCTCAGAAATGCACAAAATAATTTGCAAGGCAGATAGAAATATTACACCTTTAAATTTATACGATGAGAATGCCAACATTTTTATAAATCCCAACCAGAAATTATAAGATTCCTGGTCAAATAAATTTTTACACACAAAACACAAATTTTCGTCAAACAAAAGGTTGAGTATTGGAGAGTTGAGTGCAGAAATAGAAGGATTTATGCTTGCCATTCAGGATAGAGTCATTAACACTAAAAATTATAGGAAGCATATAATCAAAGATACAAATCAAATTGACGATTTGTGTAGAAAATGTTTGGCTTTTCCGGAAACTATGGAACATAATATTAAATAGAGATGTTCTATATTAGCACCGTCCGAGTATACATTTTGGCACAATCAAGTTTTAAAAATAATTCACCAAAATTTGGTAATTAAACATAACTTGATTGACTGCCGTAATATAGTACCATATTATGAATACGTACCAAATTCATTTTTAGAAAACGAATTTTATAAAATATATTATGATAAAACTATACTAACAGACCGAACGATTAGTCATAATAGACCCGATATAGTTTCACATGACAAAATTAAAAAAATAACTTATATCATTGATGTCGCTATTCCAAATTCCTGTAACATTCAAAAATTTGTTTATGAAAAAATAAGAAAATACACAGATTTAGGAAACGAAATAAAAAGAATTCGGCATTCTCAGACTATAAAAATATTACCATTCGTTATTTCGGCTACTGGCATTATACCTAGCTCTCTCATTAAAAATTTAGGCGTATTAGATCTATCAAAAAATTTATATATAAAGATGCAAAAGTCGGTCATTTTGAATACATGTAGGATAACGAAAGATTTTTTAAATATTTACGTTGAGGGATCAGTAGGATTTATAGGCCCTGTTAACATACCCGCCCTGTTAGAAGTTTTACCGAGCCGAACCCTCTGATATGAAAATATCTGGAGTCGGTGAATTATTTTCCCATTTGATCTCTGGTGAGTTGACATGTTGTTTTTGTATTGTTTTGTATTTATTTTGCTTATATAATGCACTTACATAATGTTGATTGACTAGATGATCATTTGTGGAAAAGTGTGGGAAAATTTAACCCGGACATAAAGTTGGAAATTATAAAAAATAAAATAAACTACTCACGGCTTCCATCTGGTCGCTATTCACTGAGGAACGGTTCAAGTAGCCACCGGGGCAAGCCATGGTGACCACCTGTCCGTCGGAGAAGACGAGATTGCCAGTGGTAAACAAGGGGGCCAGCAGGGCTCCACCAGTCTCGTACACGGGTTGCGGTTCTGACAGAGACGTCACAGGTACTAAACAGGAGGCTGAAACAGAAAATACATACACAATTAATTCAACACTTGATCATATGATTACATTAAAATGTATATACTTTCTAGCTAAAGTAGCAGATACTAATAACCAAAGAAAACTGACTGATGCCTTGGAAATATGATTGAGCAACTTTTCAAAAATTGTATATGCTAAATATGATAGTTTGAATAGTAAATTGTATTTCTTAGTCCTCCTCACTAGTGACCTGTGCTGAGGCGGACTAAAGTTATTCATTTCTGTTATATTAGTTTTCTATGTCAATTTTAATGTTTTTTTCACAATTTTTTCATTAATCTCTTCAAGCCACATTTTTATACTTGATTTGTAATCGTTCAAATTTTCTATTTGCTTTATATCTGGTGGAAGGATGTTGTGTTGTTTCGTCGCTAAATAAATGGAATATCTTTGTCCGAATGTGGTTATAAGACCTGGAATATTTTTTATGTCATTGTGATTTGACCTAGTGTGATGAATACGCGGTATTGTTGAGGATTCAGTACTTTTGAATAGTTTCAATAATGTATTTTAAGCATATATTTGTTGTACATTTGGTACATCAAAACTATTGAAAATTTCAATCGAAGGCGTCTTTATGGTTACTTTCGTATTGTATTTATGATTCCTTTTTGAACTGCGCAAATACTTAGATAAAACAGATCTCCCTCCTATAATTCCGTATTCAATACGAGAATGACATAAAACAAACATTATTTCTATGGCTTCCTTCGTAACCTGAACTGGCTAAAGTGCCCTGAAAAAATCCAGCACAAATTGTGCTGGATTTTGGAAACATAAGTCAAGATTTCATAGCGATTCAACTATTTCTATTTCCAGCATCAATATCATCCTAAAACCAACAGTCAAACTTCGTGGTGTCAATTTAGATTCGGATTTTTCGCTTAAAAGTCAAATAAATAGTACCTACATAAGACAACTCTAGTCTGTCCGAAGAAACCTTCCAAAAAACTACTTATCAACTCTTACGTAGTCTCACGTCTCGATTACTGCAATGAAATTTATGCCAGCCTTCCAAAATATCAAACTGACGAACTTCAATCAGTGTTTAATGCAGCAGCACGGCTCATAACCGGGACTCTAAATAATCAAACATTTCAGAACAACTTAGTGGCTCAAGTGCCCTGAAAGAATCCAGTACAAATTGTGCTGGATGGTTTTTAAATCCGTCAATGAAATGGCCCCACCCTACATCTCTGAACTATGCATCCCGGAAAACACTCTACTCTTAAATAGTCAACACTTAGATCAGCAATATCATCAGCTGTAGGCAGACTGATGGAACCTAAGCGCAAGCCAAATACTAAGTTTGGTGATCGCTTTCGGAGTATCTGTGCCGAAGGCTTGTGTACCGGACAGCAGGCGGATGGACATAATCATTAAAATAATTAAGGAAATGAATATTTACTGTTATCACGCGTTAACGACGCCGACTCCCTTTTGAAGCTTATCACCGGACACGTATCACGTGTCAAATGGGATTTAACCGTAGTAATTAAAATTTGGTTATTTTTTTATTGGTTCCTTAATGCTCTCATGCATCCTGTTTAGAGATAAGAATATTTGATGTACATTAACACGTGTTCAATTCGAACTCAATAAATATGCAAACAACTGCCACAATCAGTCAGTTGTCCGACGACATTCGCAAGTTGTGTTTCTTTGCAAATCCTTACCCAAGGTACCCCCGAGAGGAAACCGGCATTTAGAGTCGATGTCACTGGCGTAGGTGTCCAGTACATTTATGGTCCTTCGAGCCGGATATTCCTCAGAAATTAAGAAACATGACACCGTCACTGCGCTCCTGGAAAGGCGCAGAAGCACCTGCTTCCAGGAGAGGATTAGTGCCGGCACCCGAAGACAGCGGCAACTCACGCTCTTCTTGGGAAACAGTTAGAGCACTACAGGAGGAGAATTGGCGCTTACAACGCCAATTAGAAGAGGATTGGCGCTTACAAGGTCAACAGGAAAAGACTCGGTACTTACAGAGTCGAGAAAAAGAGTGTACACCATCACTGCGCTCCTGGAAAGGCGACGAAGAACCTACATCTGGGGGAGGATTAGTGACGTCACATCAAGACAGCGATAACTCACAATTTATAGAGGAAATCGCTAGACCGTTGGGGGCAGAGCTTCGGAGACAAGAGCTGTCGTTCAATCGTGGACAAGAAGAGGCTGCACGAAGTTTCCACCGCCTACTAGAAGAATCTACTCGGCGCTTCCGGCTTAATCAAGATGAGCAAGAAGAGTGCAAACGGCGCTTCCGGCGTCTACAAGACGAGTCTACACGGCGCTTCCATAGTGAACAAGACGAGGCTGCACAGAAAATGGGTGCAGTAATGGCAGCTTACCTTTGTAGCGTCTCGTTGCTCCCCCACTTAGTACCATCTGAGGAAAAACAGCAGACATCATTCTCGCCTCAGCAGATTACGCCAGAGGCATCCACGGATGTGATGAAAGTTCCACAGTTATCGTCGGCCTCTGAGCAAATGCTTCATAAAAATGAAGAAAATGAAAATGCACAGAGTGCAACTGGTGGTGGGAATACCACCCTCACATTACTGCCTGAGGATATACTGGAGACACCGTTCTCGCCTCAGGATCCGCCAGAGAATTCCACGGCTGTGATGGACATTCCACAGTTACCGTCAACCTCTGAGCAGATGCTTCATAAAAATGAAGAATATTTTGAAAACACATTGTCGCTAAGTAATATAAGCGAAAAGAAACGACTCACAACGGAAGGGGTCGACAACCAGCTACATAATATGGCGCTGATGGAAAGTGAAACTACTGATGCCACATTATCATCCAGAGGCGTATGGAGCCCCGGAAACACCATTCACGAGGACGAATCAAGATTTGTGAAAATTGTGAAAGTTGTGAAAATTGTGAAATCTTTGAAAAATGTGAAATTTATGAATCTGCCGAGTGACATTTATCAGCAAATTAATGTACGTGAAATCGGAACACTAGCGGCACAAGAAGTGTATCCACTAAAAATATTAATCGAACGAGATAATGGTGACAGCTTTGTTACACGAGAAAACAATGAAGATAATGTTTATGATGCGCCCATCACGGCGCTCCAATGGAGAGAATCAACTTGGTTCCTAGATACGGGACAAAGAAACGCCATTGCAGCGAACATGAAAGAAGTGTTTCACCTGGAAGAACCATACAGATTCAATATGACGAAATCGAAGTTTATTGGCTCGCAATATGGAAGAAGTAAATATCCAGATGCCATTGCAGATACTGAGAGTTGCATTTGTACTTCCCACTTTCTCGTTTCCAAAAATACTGCTGAAGTTATACAAATGACACGAGAGTGGAAATCATTCAAGAAAAAGGTTGTTGCTGTACAAGCTGCTAACTTCATCCTCTGAGGAATAAAACTACACAAAACGTAATTGAAATAAAGATTGGAATAAATAATAAAGAACCAGATAAGGTTCAGATAAACCCAATAAGAAGAGTCAAATAAGAGTCAGTAATAACAATAACTCTGACTCAGTAATAACAATAACACTGACGAACTTGAACTACAAACGAAAGATTTATTATAAACAAATAGCTCACATGTAAACACTTGACATGTGGGTCACATAACTCGTTAATGCGTTAGAGGGCCCGAAGGCCGCCGTTACATTCGTTCATTCATTCTGCTGAAATATGAAAGCTGATTACCTTTAACGATCACTTCATGCCGTCAAAAGATACGGATTTTTAATTGAAATTGAAGACAACATAGCAGTACCTCTCAACGACAGAAACTTCAACGAATATCTACACTTGGAAGATACCAACACACCTGCTGTGAAAACCATTGTTCTTCACACCTTAAGAAGATACCTTGCTGTCCGAGGTAACTATTTGGTGAAAAATACTTTTTCACGTTGGGGGTGTACCGGACAGCAGGCGGATGGACATAATCATTAAAATAATTAAGGAAATGAATATTTACTGTTATCACGCGTTAACGACGCCGACTCCCTTTTGAAGCTTATCACCGGACACGTATCACGTGTCAAATGGGATTTAACCGTAGTAATTAAAATTTGGTTATTTTTTTATTGGTTCCTTAATGCTCTCATGCATCCTGTTTAGAGATAAGAATATTTGATGTACATTAACACGTGTTCAATTCGAACTCAATAAATATGCAAACAACTGCCACAATCAGTCAGTTGTCCGACGACATTCGCAAGTTGTGTTTCTTTGAAAATCCTTACCTAAGGTACCCCCCCCCCGAGAGGAAACCGGCATTTACAGTCGATGTCACTGGCGTAGGTGTCCAGTACAGCTTGGAATAATCTTATTTATATTATTATCTACTTCATCTACATAAATAAAAATGTAAATGTTCGTTTGTTCAAAATCTTAAATCTTCGAAATTTCTTCACCGATTGCTTTGACACACGTTGCATTCGAATACGCGCGTGTTTTTATATACTTTTTATTATGCATTTATTGAAAACGACCGTCAAATGTATAAAGATTCTTTTATTTTAAACAGCGCCAGCTCTATCTGCACAGACAGACTGAGCTACAGCAACGCGTGGCGGGTACAACTATAATTAAATAAAGAACTTTTTAAATATCAATTTTTGAAATCAAACATTAAAAGTTCTCAAAACCCCTTTTTTCTGCTTAGAACTAAAATCATTGAAAAAGAAACAAAATACAAGACAAATGTGACTTATTATATATCAAACTAATCTGTGAGAAGGCTGGAAGTTTGCGCGTACGCGATTAGACCTGTCAAAAACTTATTCCTCTTACGCTTCTGTAACTTACTATACATTACTTACGCCTGTTACGCTTCTGTAACTTGCTATAAATTACTTACGCCTCTTACGACTTTTGATTTTTCATTTTTTTTAATTTATTATTTTGATTTCCTTTATTTTTTCCCAATTTATATATTTGACATTACAAGTTTTATAATAATAGGAAAGGGAACCCACTAAGGCGCAGCCTGTGCGTGGGTAATATAAGTTATACATTAGATTTTTGTACCTAAAAATAAACAGTAAGCATAATAAAGAAAAACGGTAGGATTATAATTAAAGTTAGTCTAAAAGATTGTGCAAGAGGTGCATATTAAAAATAAATCAAAGTAAAAATAAAGATTGCAAGATAATATATATGAATTAAAAGAACACAAAATAAAATAATAATAACTGTACAGAAACAAAAGAGAAAAAAGTAAAAATTAAATGAATAATGCTTCAACATTTGCATTGTACAGCCACAACTTTAATTCTTTTTGGTATTGCGCTAGTTTAGTTGTTACTTGATTTTTTTTTGGTAATAGATTGAAAGTGCGAGGTCCAATAAAGCTACTGTGAGTTGGCATTAGTTTGGTATTGGTTTGTGGGGTATAAAATACATTATTTCTTCTAAAGTTGATTTTGGGTTCATATTTTTGAAATTTGTTTTGGTTTTTCATGACATATTTCAGGCTTTGAAGTAAAAATAGTTTACGGAGATTGAATAGTTGAGATTCCTTGTACAATTGATCAGTCGAAAATGTCCTCTTTTTATTATATATAACCTTGGTAATATGATTTTGTACTATTTGTAGTGGTTTTATAAATGTATCTAGTGCGCCACCCCATCCTAATATACCGTACATAATTGAGGATTGCACTAGAGAAAAATAAATCATTTTCAATTTGTCAACATTGAGTACGTCCTTAAGTCTATAAAATATGTACGTCAGATATCTTAATTTAGAAACGGTGTTATTAATTTGTGGTTGCCAGTTTAAATTTGTATCAATATATATACCCAAATATTTGATCTTTTCAATTTTTCCAATTTCAAAGCAAGAGGTGAATATTACTTTATTACAGTTAGCATTATGTAATCTAATTTTAAGGTTATTGGGAGGTTTGTTTTTACTGTTTTTATAAAAAGTTAGGTAAAATGTTTTATTATAGTTTAAGAAAAGTCTATTACAATTTAGCCATGATAAGATATATGAAATACATTTTGTTGCATTTAAAAAAGTTTCAGTTTTAAATATTAACTGCTATATTTCTTAAAAATGCTATCAGTAAGTGGAAGAATTTTTGTGTACATTTTCCGGTTCTCAATAAAATCCAATTAAATGGAATATCTCTGAACGTATCCGAAAACTAAAAACTGTTTTGAAAGATGATGAAATATTATTTCAAATTTAATTATTAGTCAGCCGCCGTCAGCGGTAGTGAGTGGACGTATTGTAGTAAGAAACTATATTACTGAAAGTTGTTACGTCCTCTAAAGTATTTGGCGGGAGTGAGAGCGCAATAGTAGAACCGCGCAAGCGGTATCTAGCCTAACTCATTATGGACGTGCTGTCCGTATTTGAGATTATAAAGAGTGAAATAGCTAGCATATCAACTAAACAAGACGCTAAAGCAAAAACAAACCTGGAAGCTAATATTAAAATTCTTGAAGAAAAATGGACGGAAGAAAAAACAGAAATGATAAATAAGATACTTTCTCTACAATCCAAACTGATTGAAAAACTCGAGCAAAAAATTGAAAATCCGAGTATTATGGGAGGAAAAACTTACGCAAGCAAATTAAAAGAAATCCCGGAATCTAAATATTCACTAATTATAAAAAGTGAAAATGACAACATGACTGCAGACGTAATAAAAGACCAAATTGTCAAAAAAATTAAAATTGCAAATTTGGGAATCGCTGTAAACGGAGTACGTAAAGCCGCACAAAATAAACTTATAATATCCTGCCCGACAAAAGCCCACGCAGAAAAATTAACAGAAGAAATTAACAAAACACTTAAAAAACAGATGGTCGCAGAAGAATTAAAAAAGAAAAAACCAAAAATTTTCGTTAGAAACTTACAAGCAGATTTATCTGAAGAAGTAATAATTGAGGCCTTAAAAACACAAAATGAAGGTTTAAAAGATATTATGGAAAATAACCCACAAAACACGATAAAATTAATAAAAATGTTCAAACCTAAAAATCAAAATGGACTTACGAACTACATATTGGAAACAAGCGGACAATTAAGGACCCACCTCATCGAAAGGGAAAAAATTAATATTGGATTCAACAGAACACGTGTAGAAGATGCAAACCCTATAACGCAGTGTTTCCATTGTCTTAAGTTTGGACATACGGCAATCAAATGCTTCAACAAAGAAAAAAGTGCAACGTGTTTGCATTGCGCAAAGGACCATGAATGGAAGGAATGTACAAATAAAAATGAAGAAGAAAAGTGCAGCAATTGTATCTTCCAAAACAAAAATCTCAAGATGAACCTAAATACTAACCATAAAGCAAATAACCCAACCTGCCCCTACTTCAAAAAGATGATGTTTATCGCCCAAAGTCGTATAGAATATGACTAGGTATGTTAGTATGTACTTTAAAAAAAAAATTATATTTAAAAATGAAAATAATGTTAATAACTATTATTTTATATTACTACTTCTTATCACCTTCTCCTAAAAATAATATTTTTTATATTTTGCTTCTCAAGTACAAACTTTTCATATCCATGCGAAAATTATCACTAAACACATATTTAAATGTATTGTCCTATTACCAAAGTGTTAACATGAGCATACTGAAATTTATTATAATGCTCCAATATACTTATTGTACTCATATATGTAGAGGTATTATATTCGTGGTCCCACTTCATGTCAACTTATATGTTTATTTAAATTCTTACAACATGTTTATAAATTATTGCTGCAATTTAAAATATTTATGATTATATTGATGTTCGCGCACTCTTCGTGTATTCGTATGTGCAGAAAAAGTTCAATATGTAATTATTGGTGCCAATTAGTAAACCTACCTTGTTCTGTACAAAACTATAATCTAACCTGGAACATATCGGAAATACTTACTGCTATATTGTTATGTATTAATCGTATTTATATTTATAAATCCCAATACATGTTTATATATTATTGCTGCCAATTAAAATATTATTCCATATGGGTGAACTGAACTGTGATTTTGACACAGCAGAAATAGATTATGAACGCACGTCAATTTTTGAAAACTGGGCTACAAAAAAACATGTGTTAGGAAATAATAAAATAACTGCCCTCAACTTAAATATACGATCTTTATCTAAATATTGGGACACCTTCCTATTAATTGTTTCTAGCTCTTTGAGAAACATCGACTTAATTTCGCTATGCGAAACGTCTATAAATGAAAAGAATATAAATCTTTATAAATTACCGGGATTTAATTCGTACCATTTTTGTCGAACAAAAAGATCGGGTGGCGGTATTATTGTGTATGTGAAAGATCACCTTACATTTGAAAAAATAAATATTATGACTAATAATTTTGAATGCATTTACGGAACTATTTCAGTAAACAAACATATTCGCTTACATCTTTTAGCAATATATAGACCGCCTATTACTAAAAAAAAATTATTTCTTGATGAGCTGGAGACAATATTGGGAAATATTGATATAAAAGAATCCGTATTGGTTCTAGGTGATACGAATATTAACTTATTAAATGTACACGAACCCATAACTATGCAATATGAAAACCTCATGTCTCATTTTGGAATGACCAGATGTATAAATGATGTGACTAGAGAAGCGATATTGACTAACTATGTAACGGCTTCATGTTTAGACCATATCTATGTAAGAGTGAAGGAGACGACCGAAATCAGTTCATGCGTATGCGATTCAATAATAGCTGACCACTACCTAACTGCAGCTAGTATTAACTTCTGTTACTATGATAAATGTACCGTCGACAAATCGCACCAAGAGTATTACACTGCACTATCGGACAAAAGGATTGATTTATTGATCGAAATCACCGATTGGAATGCAATGTTAAAATTGTCTGAACCAAACATTATTTATGCAGATTTAAAATCGATTTTTAAAAATATTTATGAAAAAAGTACCTTTACAAAATTAAAAACAAAAAAATTTCGAAATAACCAAAAAACTTGGATGAATGACAGTCTCGCTGAAAGTATTCTAATACGAGATGCCATGTGGAAAAAGTGGAAAAACACGCCTAATAATAAAAAATATGAAATCGCTTTCAAAAAATATAGAAATAAACTTAATAAACAAATATTAAACACAAAAAAGGCATACTATAATAACAAATTTAATCACTGTTTCAAGGACATTAAAAAAACATGGAATGAAATTAATACAATTTTGGGTAGGAAAAATAAATCTGGTTGCGATGAAGTCTTATCTAAATATTTCCTAAAGTCACAATCTTCTGATGCAGTGGCAGAAAATTTTGCTAACTTTTTTGATGAAGGAGTTAATAAGTTGTTACATGAATGTGATTTCCGAGCGTCTAATCACTTGCAAGAATCCCTACCGCATTCAATGTACTTACCTAGAGCTAATGCTAAGCAAATTGAATATATTATCGGAGGTATGAAAAATTCAAAGTCACCGGGCATAGATCTAATTCGTATGTTTGATTTAAAAAAACATGTCAAATTACTTAGCCCTGTTATTGCTCACTTTATCAACAGAATAATCGATACGAGCCTCATCCCCGATGAATTAAAAAATAGCATTGTAAGGCCTATTTTCAAAAATGGAGATCACTCCGAAATTAACAATTACAGGCCAATTTCTATTCTCCCGGCACTAGAAAAAATTTTAGAAAAATATATTTCGATAAATTTAGATAAATATTTGAATAATTTGAATATTATAGATGAATGCCAGTACGGGTTCCAGAAAAAAAAAAGTTGTGATAAATTGCTGGAAAAATTTTCTGATTTTATAAATTCTCAACTTAATTCTAAAAAGCATGTACTGGTGCTTTTTATTGACTACTCAAAAGCTTTTGACACTCTCAGCCATATCCAATTAATTAAGGTTCTTGAAAACATTGGAATCTGGGGTAAACTCCTCTCTTTTTTTAAAAACTACTTAACTAATAGAAAAATGAACGTAAAGATTTTAAATAATATGAGTAAAGGAAGACATATTAAATCAGGAGTACCGCAAGGATCAATTTTAGGTCCAAAATTGTACATTATATATGTTATTGTTATGTCAAAACTCTTTAAAAAGGTCTTTAGATTCATTTTTGCTGACGATACTGCACTTGTAGTATCCAATGAAAATCCTATTATAGCTATTCAACAATTGCAAAGTGACTTTAACGAGCTACTTAAATGGGCTCATGATGTTGGTTTAATTATTAATGTTAAAAAAACAAAATGTATGTATGTAAAATCACCAAGCCTGGGAATATGGAATATACCTAAAATAATTGCTCATAATTCTGAATGTATTCATAGAAAAATTGAAAATATTTGCCACTGTGAAACAATTGACTTTACTAACGAATATACCTATCTGGGACTAATAGTAGACAATAAATTTAAATGGGATAAACAAGTGGCTAAAATCTGTAACCAGCTCCGATCTTTTGCAAGTAATTTTTATAAACTGAAATTTGTTTTGCCTCATTGTACTCTTAAAATAATTTATTTTTCTATGGTCGAATCCATACTCAGATATGGCATACGAACTTGGGGGCACTCAAGCAATATTTATATTAAATATATACAAAACTTACAAATTGCTATAATAAAAAAAATTGTACCACCGAATATTTACAGACAAAGAAGTAATCTAAAACTACTGTATGGTTCTGAGGGCCTACTTCCAATAAAGGGTCTTCTTTGGTACATTATTATAATGGATAATGAGGGAGATAGCAAATATAAAAAGCAACCGGTGCATAATCATACAACAAGATTCACTGAAAATAAGGGCCTCATTATTCCAAGAGTAACAAATAAGTATGGAAGCCGAACGCTTAAATACTTAATACCAGAGATTTTCAATAAATTTAATAATTATTTTAAACCTCAGAATAATGAGAGACCCTGTCCCAAAAACACTAAGCGTTGGCTAATAAGCGATGAATCAATGTATCTCTGAACTTTATTATTGATGTATTCCTGAACATCTCAACGTACCTGCCTAAATAATTTGTATATAGGTAGGTACTTTGAGATATATTATTTTGTGATATTGTTTATTGTATAATTTTGTGTCATACATGTATTAAAAATTAAAAATGTTTATATATATTATTTGTAGAACCTACAGACAAGCCGTCATGTGTGACAGCTTTGTGGGACTGCATAAAACTTGTATCTTTAAATATTTATAATAAAAAAAAAAATAAAAAAAAGACTTAATTGAAAAAAAAAAAAAAATAAAAAAATAAAAAAAGATACATGAATTACATTACATAATATAATAAAGTTTTTAATTACATAATTAATTTAATTACAATCATATATTTTTCGAAATATTAAATTTTGAATGAAAACGCTTGACGTTTTTTTTTACATATTTTTAATGTAAAAATTATATTTTGAACATTATGGCCACCTCCATTTTTTTTCATCGTATAAAAATAATAAAAAATTTCACAAAATTCATGTTTTTCTCAAATTACGGTCGGAACCTTTGGTTTGAAAAAGTGTACATTTTGACTTTTATATGGTTAATTTATATATTTGAATATAAAGCTTGGTATTTATTCTTTCTCACACCGTTTAGTTTATATTTTTAACTGTGACGGTAAGGGAGACACAACGATTTCTATGATACCATATATGTTGTTTAAAAGAGTGAACAAATTGACTCTACGGGTACTAGGTGTTTGTACCCAAGTTAGACTCAGGAGTTAAAAATTGACACAGTTATCAGGTAGAACAGAAATCACAACATTAAAACTTTACTACAAACCAGTCAAAACCCCGAACAAAGCCGGGACCACGTCACCTCGTAAATAAATAATACAAATCTCTGAGGTTCTGCTCCGGGCTTTGATGCAATTACAGTTGATATTTTAAAAAACATTAAAAAACTAATTTCCAAACCATTAATGCATATAATAAATACAAGTTTTCAAAGCGGAGTATTCCCATCAGTTTACAAACAAACTACCATTACTCCAATATTTAAATCAGGTAATCCAGAAAAAGTAAACAATTACCGACCCATATCAGTCATCTCAAATATAGCAAAAATTTTTGAAAAAATAGTTAAAAAAAGAATGAGCCAATTTATAAAATGCAATGGTATAATAATGAAAACCAGTTCGGTTTTATGGAAGGGAGAAGCACACAGGATGCAATTGCAAAATTGAGTAGCCTGGTATATAATTCTTTAGATAAATCATTAAAATGCCTTGGAATTTTCATAGATCTCAAAAAAGCGTTTGATAGCATATCACATGACAAACTTATAATTAATTAAGGAACATTGGATTAAATGGTACTGCTCTAGAATGGGTAAAAAGTTACCTTTCCAAACGACCTCAAGTCGTAAAAATTAACAATGTGTTTAGTTTGCCAAAAACGAGTCAATTTGGCATACCGCAAGGTACAGTCCTGGGTCCGTTACTGTTTATCATCTATGTTAATGACATATTCATACAAAAACTAAACGGGAAAATAATATCGTATGCTGATGACACTGTCATAATAATCGAAGGTACGGATTGGAATACTGTTAATAACTTGGCAAATGCTGATATTAATATACTGAAAAATTGGTTCGAAAAAAATCTTCTCTCCTTAAACACAGAAAAAACAAAATTTATCCCATTTTCAATCAATAAATTTAAATCAGAACCAGAGTTAAACATTATAATACACCAACGCAAATATGGTAGAACTAACTGCAATCAAACTTGTCCTATCCTTAGTCCAACATCCAAAATTAAATATCTTGGTGAACATATTGATCAACATTTTAAATGGAAAACACATATTTGTGAACTCGTCAAAAGGATTAGGAAATATATTTATATATTTATAAGACTTAGAAATATTCTTAGACTAGAAAACCTAAAAAGAGTGTACTATGCGATTGTTCAATCTATATTACAATATGGTATTATTGGTTGGGGAGGAACATATAATAAAATTTTGAACTCACTTAAAGTAGTTCAAAGATTGGTAATCAAAGTAATTTTGAAAAAACCGTCAAAATTTTCTACCGAAATTCTTTTTACAATTTTCAAAGTACCTACAGTAGACAAAATGTATCAAAAATATTCAATACTTCAAATTTACAAAGAAATACAGTCAAATACTCATAACTTGGAATTCAATACATCAGCAAGATACCAGGAAACTATTAAAATCCCAAAATTTAACACTAAGCTCATTCAAAATACCTATCTTTATCTAGGCATAATTTATTTTAATAACCTTCCATTAAATTTAAAAAATATCGAAAATATTCAGGAATTTCACCTTAAATTAAAAAATTACCTTAAACTATTATAAGTCCAAAATACGTTCACTACTTACATCTAGAAGTAATATTTTTTAAATCTTGTGTTGTTTCTTAATAATTTATTTACCTTAATACTAACATGTACATAATTGAACTAGAATTCCCTCACCAAACACAAGAGCATTGTCTATTTATGGTGAGGAAAGGCTACTTTAATTTGTATTGTTTTATATCTTGTTTATATTCTGTATACTTATCTATGTAAAAAAAAATTTTTTCAAATATTAAAAAAAAAAAAAAAAAATCGTTTCATTGCAAACCAGCAATAATTGAACTAATCCCCAAATTTAAAATGTCGGGTATCTCCAAAGTTAATCTTCCATGCAAGACCGGGCTACGCCGAGGACTTTAGCTAGTTACAATATATTTTAATATACAGCAATAAAAATAACTTACCCCTCGAATCAAATTCATCCTCAATAGTGTTCGAGTGGATTGGAGACGATTCCATCTGCTTTTGGTGCCAAAAGTCCAAATAGTCTTCAAATTCGTCTTCAGACAGTTCGAAAGTCAAATCCGCTGGAGTCGGCAGTTGCTGGAAGTCCAGAGTCTCCAAGCCGAGGTGCTTGACAATCTCAGGAACCGCGTATGCATCACACGCCACCAAAAAAGCCAAAAAAATTACACAATTCTTCGTCCACATTTTTTCTGCTTCAACGTGGACGTTTTTAGAAAATTAATATGGTCCGAAAATCAAAACGCGCAGATTTAGACGTTTACAAAAAAAGTGATTTTAATTTATTTTTTACTTTGAAACCATGAAAGTCGGATTCACAATGATGTAAATTAATTTTGTAGCGGTTTTATATGTTTTATCTGGATATTTTGTTATCTTGTAAGAATTTTTATCAGAGAGATAAAAAAAAGAAATTGGATTGAAGTGGACTTTATTCATTTTTCGTATTTCGGATACAATAAGATGTCAATTTTTTGAACTGACTGAATTAAACTGAACACGGTTGACAATGAAGTGCTATTGTTATTTACCTGTTTACCCGGATGGATGGCAGTGAGGCATGAAACTGGCTCGAAAGCAAACTGAGTGCTGGAGAAATGAGATCCCTGAGGCGTGTGTGTGTAAAACCATCTATGATCGTGTGAGAAGGGTGGAGATTCGCAAATAATGCAAGGCTGATGTCAGAGTAAAGAGACGCTTTGATGGTTTGGGCATGTATACCGAATGAATAAAGAAAGGAGAATATGTGACTTGAATGTGAATGGTGGAATTAGTGGGAGTCGCCCAAGAAATACATGGCACGATCAAGTTAACCAGATACTTGAGTCGGACCATATCAAGAGTCGGAATAACAGAAGAGTATATTATATGAGACGATGAATGAATGTGATTAAGGCAAGGAGTGTCCATCTTATCTGCCTGTCCCTGCGGGAAACGGTGTGATGATTGGTGAGTTAGTTAGTTAGTCAACTCTTTTTTTTACATTAACTGAAAAGCACACGAAAGCCCCGAGGAAAATAATTTCTCTGAGTGCCTGTGTCACCTTTAGGAATGCTGTGTGGAGGGTCTTTTTTAGGAGAGCGAGGAGTGAACATAGGGCTTGAAATGGCCCATATGACAGGAGTGATAAATTTCATCCTTGTACAAATGTTGGGCAATGACCAGATATGAATAGCCTGGTACATCCCAACCATCATCTTCGTCTCCTTTCCACCCAGTTAATTAATATAACACTTTCCAGAGTTGTAGATTCTTTCAGTATCGCCCTGTTAAAGACTTTCATAAGAAACGACGCGATCTGAGATAGATACGAATGGAAACTTAAAATTTTAATTTGCAAATCTTACAAACTCCTTTCGATGTAAGCCAACCATTGATAATGAACCATGAACCGTTGGTTAGATATTATATGGTAGAGTAGCTAGTGCTCTCAGTATCGCATAATGATTTTCTCGGTTTACCCGCGTAACGTAGTCCTTAAAAGGCCTTTTTAATTCCTGAAATTAATTCCTAAACCGAGAAAATCTTACCCCGTGAAAACCTTAACCATAACATATATAGGTACTGAGTTTTCGACTGTTACATCGTATGCAATCCATTTTGACCATCTATAGCTTAGACAAATACAAATAGTTTTTAAACTATTTATTAATATGAAAATTGATATAATACATCAAATTAAGATAAAGATTTAAGATTAAGCATTACATCAATGATAATAAGTGTTGTTTTATATTTGTAATTGCATTTCGCAATTTACTAATTTAATCAGCTGTAATTAATTATATAATCACACGTTTTCCAAGAAGTTTAAGATATTAAATATCGCAATTGCCAAAGGAAATAACATTGAATGAATAACATATGTTTTGAAATAATCACAGAATATAGTATCTACTTGTCGGTCTTATTTTTATCAACAGTGTAAATATGTTTTGATTCGGGAGTGCGTCATTGTAAATAATGTATGTTAGATCTTTGACAATTTATTATTTATTGATTTATAGTAGGATAAAGAGATTACAATATTTTATTATGTTTTCACAAATATGAAAAAAACTACTGGAAATTCCCCATATATTCGTTCTTTTAACGTATTACTATAAACACAATTAAATAATCCTGATAATATGTATTTATTATTATATTAGAGGCACTGCTGAAAACCAGCTGATCCTGCTAGATTGTATAAAAATGTTGGCATTTTTCAAAGGTGTAATGTTTCTTTCTGCCTTGCAAATAATTTTGAGCATTTCTAAACTATTAGCTTTCCTATAGAAAAAAGTTCTTAGCATTTCTACCTGATTATGTTTCAAAGAAGTTATTTTGACTATACCTCTACCTCCTAAATTTCTAGGTTAATTATCTCGTTTTATAGCTGAATTTGGATGATGGCAATTAAACTTTGTTAGCGTAGTTTTAATTAATCTTTCTAAGTTATCTAAATCTGTATTAGACCATTTAATTATGCCAAATGAGTACGTTAATAGAGGTATTGCCCAAGTATTTATTGCTTTTACAAATTTTTTAGCAGATAGATTGCATTTTAAAATTTTCCTGATCCTATTTTGAAATTTAATCCTAATATCATTTTTAATATTGGTATGGTCTAATCTATTTGATTGTGGGTATCCTAAATACTTATAAACCTCATCCCTTTTCATACTAGTAATTTGGAAATTTCTAAATATACTCTCGTCCCCATCTACAATTTTGCCTTTCTCTATATGGATCGTTCTACATTTATCTAAACCAAAAGTCATTTTGACATCATCTGAAAAGTTTTTGACTACCTCGATCTTTTTCTCTAAATTTTGTTCAGAATTCGAAAATAATTTTATGTCATTCATAAATAATAAATGCGAAATTGTACTACTCTCCCTTGTATTACCCTTAACTTTTATTCCAAACTTGCTTTTAATTAAAATTTTAGATAGAGGATTCAATGCTAAGCAAAACCAAAGAGGACTCAATGAGTCTCCTTGAAAAATTCCTCTTTTAATTGAAATGCCCGATATTACTATTTTCTTACCTTTTAAATTAATAAGTAAATTGGTATTCCAAAAGGACATAATATTTTCCAAAAAGCTAATAATAATGGGGTTAATTTTATATATATTTAATACTTTGAGCAGCAAATATGTAAATTACGTTTTTGAGTTTAAATCTGTTTTAGAATTACAGAATCAATAACTAATTGTTCTTTACATCCCATATGTTTTCTGGGACAACCTTTTTGTTGTTCAGATGAAATATTTTTTTCATCTAAATGAGTATATATTAAATCTGTCAAGCAAGAGGTTAAAATTTTGTATATTGTCGGTAAACATGTAATGAGTCTGTACTGAGAGGGATTATTAATATTTTCGCTTTTGGGAAACATATAAGTAATGCCCTTAGTTAGAAAATTTGGAAAATTTTGTGGTTGACTGACAAATTTTGAAAGATTTTTTGCCAAAAGAGGATGTAAAGTAGTAAGACGTTTGTACCAAAAATTTTGTATCCAATCGCAACCCGTGGCTTTCCAATTATGAGTATTTTTAATAATTTTGGTTAACAATTCAACAGATATATTAGAAAAACTCATTTTTTCAATCCCTGAAAAATTGAGTTCTTCATTTTCTATCCAAGAACTTGACTCGTTATGTTTTATATCTTTACTCCAAATTTTAGTCCAAAAATCACGCATATCTGATTCAGATGGCAACGGAATATTATTATTCGAAATAATATTTTGTTTATCGTCAAGTTTGGAATAAAATATTTTTTTCATTTTTTCTGGAATAATCTGTTATTATTTTTTTTATTATACGTATAATTATATCTTTTTAATCTACTAGCTTTTACGCCTAATTTTTGTTTTAATAAATCCAATAAATCAATGATTATATTTTCATTATTATGACTATCTATGTTATAACCAAATTTTCTCCCAATTCCATCTACATGTCTCAAAATTTTCCTACTTCTATTCCCATTTTTATATTCTATTACTCTAGCTATGTTACTTCTTAAAAATACTACATCATTTTCTAATCTGATCTGCCATTCTGGTTTACTATAACTATATGATCTATCATCAGAGGATGATTCCTAACTTATTACAAACAGTAACAGCACTAGCATTTACTATTGTATGAAGATCTAAAAAACTAATTTCGTCAAATATGATTTTTGGTAAAATTATGTTATTTAATTCAAAAATTAATTTAGACAATTTCTTTGACGTATGCAATTTTGGTCTAACTGTTGGCTCTACATCTATATATCTGTTTATATTATTATGGAGTAAATTAGCTAATTCTACTAAATTATCATCAACAAAGTTTAAATTTGCAATGTTGATTTCCCTGAGATTATAAATAACGTCTAAGTTATTTGAATCTACTGTAATATTATTGGACATTTCGACTAGAATATTATCCAAACTATCTACATTCAATGCATCTGATATGACATTTCTTGTGTTAATTTGTTCTAAATTATTTCCCACTTGCAATCTATCTGCTACTTCTCTTTTAATCTGTTCTAATGTGACTACAGGAATTAAATTATTTTTGAAAATTGCTCGCTTTTGGTCTGCTAATCTTTGTTCGTTTACTTGGGCAATCGGATAATTTTGTGAGAAAAGTGAATGTAATTTTTTCCTATATAACAACATATCTGTTTCTAGTTTGGTTACATAAAAATATGAACGAACAATGAACATATTGACATCGTTCGTCCATTTCATACGCTGTCTAGGAGTACCTGCTTTTGTTTTTTGGGGTCTTAGACTATTCATGTTCATCTGTACAGATGACATAATAATCCCCTGTTCATCTACGTTGGTTGCAAATGACATTTTTGTCATTTTGCAAAACAACTAGGAGATGATTGTATCGTTACTGCTACATTCCAGTAACCAAATCAACAAATAATTTTCAATATGACCAAATTAAATATTCTAATCAAACTACTTTTCGACATAACAAATCTATAATTTCCAATTCAACTACCTTTCAACATTACAAATCTATGATATATTATGTTCCAGAAAAACTTTAACATAAAAATATACCTTTGAAAATTTTTTTTTTTCAAATGAATGTCAAATATTGTTGTTTACCTTGGTTACTGGGGTCCACAAATATTTTTTTTTTAAATGATATTCATTTACCTAAATATCCTATGGCTTACTGGCAGTTTATTTATTGCGTTATCTGATATACTCTTCTTTAAATATTTATATGTTTTGGGATCAAAGCTAATTCTTTTCTATATGATATTACAAAAAATAATAAGAGAGCAAATGCAAAGCATATGCCTTAACTAGCATTGCTAAGCAACTATTATATACATTTATTATTTTATGATTATTATCTCCCGTATTGGAAATAATCGTTTCTGTCTAGCTAAATGCCATCTTTTATTGTACTGTTTACACACGTAATTTCTAAATTTATACTCTGTCGCAATGATAAGTGATTATTTGTGTAATGATTATTTCCACCACGAAAAGGACATTTTTGACTTTCCGAATGTTACTTACGATTTTTACTCTACTAGAGAAGTGATCAGCTTCCACTCGATTTACTTCTCGGTCGAATTTTATTGAATTTTGTTCCACAGCCGCCCACATCTCGTTCAAAACTTTTCTCTACAGTAGCGACAATACACTGTTTGCGATCTTGACCCTGTGTCAGTTCAATGCACTCTGCGGTCTGCACGAGAAACAATTTCTCTTTTTAATCTTCCCCGGTTTGCAACCCAGCACATATATTATAGTGATTTGTTTTGGGGGTATTATGCCGTATTGCGCTACCTCCTTCTTTCGCCAACGTTTTAGACATGATTACTATGATGGACACTGCAATAATAACCAAAAACAAATATCTATAATACTTTTGGTCGTGAAAATCTCAAATCATACCTAGTACAAATATATCTCTTTACTTTTCTGGTAAATCTTTTGTAGATTCGTTATCAGTTTGCTTTGCAGGATAAAAATTTAATTTCTCCTCGAAAAAACATTTAGATATCCCACAATAATCATCCAATTATGAAATTAACTCTTGTAGCGCGCGGAATATTACTGCCAATACACCATATCTCTCTCCCCATATGGCATTGTCCCTGTCTTGCTGCACGCAGGAGTTAACTTTCTTGGTTTTCCTTTATTTTATTTTAACTAAATAAAATGATGAGACGGTGAAGTAATAATATTTATTTATAAAACACACAATTACAAGCGAGTTAAACGTAATTTCAAATGGAGAATCTAACAACAATATTGACAAGTAGTCTTGTTAACTGAAGGTTGAAGATTGACACCCTGTGAGGTGTTGCGGTCCTATTTATCCGTGCTCTCGTTGATAGGGTGTTGGTCACGCGCTCCCACGTCCGGGTCCATCGTCGATGATGATAATGTTATTTGGTGGATCACCAAGTGTAGACACCGCTAGATAAGATGTATAGCCGGATGCTGGGTGTGCTCGGTGTTATCTTCGGGTCGGGAGCGTTCTTGATTAGGTAACACACCCCCCCTTAAATTCAAACTCCTCTTCTTCTGGAAGTAGAGTTTGAAGATTTTCCATATGAGTAATGTAACTACGGCGATAATGCAGCCACTGGTTAGTGATATATGTAGACTCCTTTCAATTGGGTTTATGATAGGGATAGTTAGTTCGTGTCCATTCGTGTTTGAAAGATCTTGAATTTGGATCTGTGGAAGTTTCGACACTTGTAGTTTTTCCTTGGAGTAGGTAACCGCAATATCTTCCTGGTTTACTGTTTGTCCTATAGCTAGGGTTTTTCCTTGTATGTTGCAATCTGGGCTGCTGATTAATACAGATTTGAAGATAGTAGTCTCTCTTTGGTGTTCATGGCAGTTAATATAAATAGTTGATGGGATGTTCCTGAAGGCGTACATTATGTTTTGTGCAATGAGGCGGGTGTGCTCATTGGGACAATAAATTTTTCTTAGTGTGCAGTTTTTTTCGTCTTGCGAGTCCGCTAATCCTTTGGTGCAGTCGTCTAATGCTATAATCTGTTTGTTGCATATACTCGTAGTGTCGGTCATCTCCTGACATCTGTCGGCTAAAAATACATCTTTTCCATTCTTCAAAATTCGTCTTGGAAGGGATGCGGGTATAAGGCAATTATTATCGGAAGATTTGGAAATAATGTGTAAAATATCATAATAACTATAAAATAACTCTTCTACCAGAGTTAACGTTATAACGAAGTGCAATTTTCTTTCCGATCGTACTAATCTTACTTGTAGCAAGTGCTGAAGCAAATTAAAATCTTCTGATGGCACCTGTCGCTTATTTACGTTTTTAATAGCGTCTAAAAAAAGCTCAGGTTTTAACATGCTATAATGGTACATATTATGTGAAGCAAATAACACGGCTTCTGTTAAGCGGTCCAACAGTTCCGTTATCGTTTCTGCCTGATATATGAAGTGTATCAGCAATAATTCATTCATATCTTCGTAATGGTCGCGGCTTATTTGTGACCATAAAACAATTTGGTTATCGGAAAGATTTTTAAGTTTCGTGTAATAGTCTTCCATTGTACGAGAGGTCAGAGATACCCTGTGGTTATTAATGTTAATTTTATTTTTCAACTCATTTAAATCATTATCGTCTAGATTACCAGTAAGGTACTTAATGATAGTCCCCAGACCGTTAATGAGTCCTCGCTTAGTTCGCTTACTTATCAGATTACGTAATAAACCGTTATTATTTTCTATTAGAAATTCTATTCTTTCTATACCTATGCTAGGTAAGCTAAAATCATGTTGTTTCAAAAGTTTCTTAAAATTAAATTCCAATTGTTCCATTTGAACTATTAATGGGTTTACATCTAATGTGTGGATGACATTCCATTGACCCTCTGCCACTCTTGCGGTCCCGAGCGGTGAGATAATGAAGTGTTCATCGTCTGTTATTTGTCGAATCCGTAGGGGTCGCTTCAGCGTGATTAGCCCGAAACAATTTCACACTATCTTTATGAATTGTTCCGATTCCCTTATCGGAGGCATACTTCAAAACATTATGGGGTAGCAATGCGGTGACCAGATACGGCCCACGAAATTTATTGATATGTTTACCGCGGTCATGGGTTTGTATCAAAATTTTATCTCCAATATTTATCTGTTGTTGCGTACGATTCTTATTTACACGAGCTAAAGTTTTATTCTTTATGACATTTTGACTTTGGAAATTATTTGATTTAAGGTTTTACATTCCCTAGCGTGTTGCGCGACGTAATCTTGGGTGATAACCCCGTCTTCGGCGCGGGTTCTGTTTCCCTGACAGAAATGGATTTCATTCGGCGTATGTTGAGTCACACTGTGAATAGTATTATTATACGCTATTATACCTAGAGCGATTTGAGCCGTAGGGGTAGATTTATCTAACACTTGTCTGTTTATGCGTAGTATTTCGATGAAAGTTGAGTGGAACCGTTCTATATCTCCTTTCGATTGAGCGTGGTCTACCGTGGTTAGGTGTACATTTATTTTATAAAGGGCTAGTAGTTCGCGAATTGTTACCGAATTTAATATGGTCTCATGGTCTAGGTGGATTTCCTTAGGTACTCCTACAATAGAGAATATGTTTATTAATATATCGCTTACTGCTATACTGCTATTGTTATCAAGTGGTGCGCAGTGTGACCACTTAGAGAAACGATCTATGATAGTTAAATAACGTCTCCTATTAAAATGAAATGTGTCTATCTGCCAAATCTCGATTGGAGTATGTGGAGTGATGGTGGATTCTAATGGCGCCAATACCGGGTGCCTATTATATTTAGTTTGTTGACATATTATGCATGTCTTGAGGTATTTCACAATTTTGTGGCGCATTTGTGAAAAGTAATATTTCCTTTTTATTTTCGTCAAAAGGGCTTCTAATCCAACGTGTCGTTGGTTTTCTACATGTGTCGAATATATTATTTCATCTTCTTCTTCTTTATTGGTAGGTTCGATTTTTATATCAGTGTAACGAATTAATTTCAAAGAGTTCTTATCAACATTTTTTCTATAGCTTTCGCTTAACCGTTCGTACATTAAATCGTCTTCTATAATTATAGCATATTTATTTTTATCACAACATTGCTCTATAAAATGGATGAATACATTAGTTGCATCATCTGCGGGAATGCACCATACATGGTCAGTTCCGTTTTCTTTACTTTGTAGTTTTCGTGAGGCTGTTGCTGCGGTCTTGACAAATATCCTATTCATTCTAGGAGGAGGATGTTCGTGTCTAATTGGAATGCCGGATTCGTTATCGTCAGTATTGCTGTGCAAAGTGCTAACTACACTTCGGGAGCATGAGGCAACTTCTCCCATCATCGAACTGGTGGTTGTTTCGTTCATATTAATCTCGACTCGCGAAAGCGCATCCGCTACATGATTAGTATTAACTTTTTTATGTTTTATAGAAAAGTCGTTTTCTTGGAGTTGCGAGTCTATTTTATCACGCCGATAGTGCGGTAGGCGATAAGCCCTTTGGTATACCGGCGCTTCCGTTAATAGCGTTATCTTATGTTCCGCCACAGGGGCACAGTTCCCTGACAATTCTTTCGAAAATAAATCCTGATTATTGTTTAGAATATTATCTAAATCGTTCGCTTCTTCCGTATGAAAGAGCTTTACAATTTTATTTGGCGTCCGCAGCACCTTATCTCTTAATACTAACGTGGCCCCCATTAAACTTAACATATCTATGCCTAGTAAAACATTGTAATTATTTGAAAAATTAAAAACGTGAAAGCGCATTTCGTTGTCGTTTTCACCAAAAACTTTCTTCCAGAACGGGGTAATGACGGTTCCTTTGTGGCAAGTCTTTTTATGCGCTGTTTGTACCGCAAAAGATTCATTTATGTATTTACAGTCAAAGAATAGTTTATTTTATAATTCCTTAGTCATGAATGATTTCGTACTGCCCGTATCTATTAATATTTTAATTCCCAGGGGTGCTTTAATAAAAGGTAGACCACAAGTTAAATTGTGCAAATGGATTATGGAGTTGGAGCTTCTATTTCTCCCTCTTGAAAATCCTCAGGGTGTTCATTATGGAACAATTCCTGAGCCATGTGATCGTTTCCTAAATTGATAATGGGCCCTCTATCAGGGCGACGCTGAGGCGCAGTACGCATGCTAACATCCTCATTTCTATTGTAATTATTATTGCGCGGTAAAAATGTCGGTTGGCTATTACTATATCGGCGCGGAGCAAGATTATCACTTTTATTACCAAAGTGGGACTGACGCGGTGTGTAAGAATTATTTTGTTCGAGTGCAGTTTGTCCAACGTCTTTATAAAAATTACTATTATTTTGCCAAACGCGGTTTTCCCATGGCTCTCTATTATTCATGGCCGAACGTTGCCTTCCGGACGCGAAATGATGGTCTCTAAACGATTCCGTGGCAAAGGGACGTTGCGTCGATGTTTTTTTAGTAAGTTCACCGTGTGCATCTAAGATTCGAATTTCGTGACACAACGTTTCATAATCTTTATTTAAATTTGCACACTTAATGTGCGTTGGCAACATATTCACTATAGAATTACGAGCTGTATCTTGATAAGCGGCAAATAGTACTGGTGCGTTTGTTGCACCGACTGACTCGGTTATCTTTATTTTTATCGCGAACAGTATCTTGTTGACCTCATGTATAACAGTTGAGAAATCTCGGTTTCCTCTTTGTAAATTAATTAGTTCCGTCTGCCATAACGAAATTGTTTTATTATCGCCACATTCTTTTTGTAAGATTTCAAATATCTTTTCTATTGTAAAATCGTGGTCGTGCATTAGAATTACTTGTAGGGCTTTACCTTTTAATTTAGAAATAATTTTTTCCACATTATTAGGTGTATTGCCATTTCTAGATAAAAAGCCTCTAGCTGACTTGATGAAGAAATAAAGCTCATCTGGAGACCCGTGGTACTCGAAGATGGAATCTGTGCATGACGCGGATCTCTCGTTTGATAGTGCCATTTTTAATTTTAGATTTAAAAAAAAATATTTAAAAATATATGGAAAAATATTAGTACTACAAATATAACTTGCTCTTGGATGAGAAAGAAAAAATACACTCTGTCTTTGTGGATAAAGAAGGGTAAGGATCTATCGGATTATGGGATAGACGAATAATTTGAAAAAACGTACTCACATGTAAATTATCAGCGTTTTCTTCATAGTGTCTTCAATGAGGTTAACGATTTGTGGGTTCGGGACTTCTGCGACGGGTTGAAACGATATCAGCCAGAACTTCTTAGCCAGATCCAGGTATCTGAAACGCTTGGGATTGTTCTCGAAGCCTCCTAGTTGGGCGCCAGTTAACTTTCTTGGTTTTCCTTTATTTTATTTTAACTAAATAAAATGATGAGACGGTGAAGTAATAATATTTATTTATAAAACACACAATTATAAGCGAGTTAAACGTAATTTCAAATGGAGAATCTAACAACAATATTGACAAGTAGTCTTGTTAACTGAAGGTTGAAGATTGACACCCTGTGAGGTGTTGCGGTCCTATTTATCCGTGCTCTCGTTGATAGGGTGTTGGTCACGCGCTCCCACGTCCGGGTCCATCGTCGATGATGATAATGTTATTTGGTGGATCACCAAGTGTAGACACCGCTAGATAAGATGTATAGCCGGATGCTGGGTGTGCTCGGTGTTATCTTCGGGTCGGGAGCGTTCTTGATTAGGTAACACAGGCGACGAGATGCGCAGAACGCATTCTACGCATCTCCCCCACGCGGCCGACCATCCCCTACGCTGCTGACACGGGATGAAGCCCTTAAAAGCAGCAACTCGCCCTTACACAGTACAGTTCTTCTGTCTGCTCGTTTTGGCTAGTACCCTCCCTCAGCTGGCTACCCGTGCTCCGCACGGCCCTCTGAGGACAGCTATCTACTACCATTGCTAAGCACAGCACAGTTCTCCTGTCTGCTCGCCTTGGCTAGTACCCTCCCTCAGCTGGCTACCCGTGCCCCGCACGGCCCTCTGAGGACAGCTATCTACTACCATTGCTAAGCAACCGACTTGAAGACTACTAGACTCACTAAAGGCGCGCTCCTCTTCTTGGCTACCTGTGCTGCGCACAGCCCTTGAGAGACAGTAATCCGCCCCAAGCAAACCTAGGCTAGTCCCGAACAGTTGTGCCGCGACTCAATTCTATTTTGTTGTTCCCAATTACTATCCCGCAAGGACCCTATATAAATCCTTGCCTAGTCGATAAATGTTATTTTCAAAGTGTATTCGTGTAAATTGTAAACTCTAACTATTTTGCTATTGTAATCTGTGTAACCTAAACAATAAACTGTGTTTTAAGCCACCAAAAGTCTTATACTCTTCTAATGTTATATCGGTAAATTTTTAGGCATTAGCTGCCTAAAGCGAAAAAACATCAACATATATTTTTCACTTCTGTTGCGTATTTCTCATCATTTATCAATAGGTATTGCTGGAGACGTTAAAATTTTTCTCAGTTAACACTATGCAAAAACTAAAGGAATCTAAAATCGTTGACTCCATGCTTCCACAGATCTGGTTAATTTTATTTATTTAAAAGAAAGACAAACATTCCTGGGTTACGATTAATATGACAATATTTAAAAATCTTCTACACCACTACAGTAAGCGGAAAATATTGCTTATTTTGTGATGGACGACTTAGCCAGCCAAGGAATTGAACGTGCGACGCCTGGGTGGGACCCAAACGCGATACCAACTCAGCTACTGACCGGTCATAGTTAATAAAGTATAGAGAAAGAAACAGAAAAAAAGTACTTCCCTTGCACTGCTCCAGTCTCCACTCCGATGGCTTTACTCGCCTTTGACCCTTTGTGACTCCACGTTGTTAGTTGGCACGTGCAGTCACCCTTTGTGATAAGGGCTTCACCCTTTCGTAATAACCGCTGTTGTCCACTCCTTTTTATGGTGAATATTGGCATCCATTCGCCTTTCCATGCAGATAATATTCTTCTTGCAGTCATTCGGATTCCTTGGTTATAAATTTTGCTTTGCCACGAAATACTGGTCCTTTTTTTCTGCCACAGTAATTCTGATTTCCGTCATCCGTTTTCTGAAATCATTGGTTTTTGCGCCAAAATTAAATATGTTATTTGTGTGGATTATGTAGCTCCAATTACGATCGTTATTTATTTTCATTTTATTTATTAGATACTAAAAAATACAATTACAGAAAAGTCTTCATAATTTTTGACTGTCCAATTGGGAAGGTTTCCCGTTTCAGGACAATCAAAGTGATATGTTAAGTTCATTTGAAGTAGGTAGTGTAACTAACTAACTAATCATCACGCCGTTTCCTCGGCAGGGGTAGGCAGAGAGGACGGACCGCCAAACAACTCGGTCACACCACACACTTCTTGCCTCATTCACATTCATACATCGTCTCATACATACTAACTAGCCATCACGCCGTTTCGGTAGGCAGAGAGGACGGACCGCCAAACAACTCGGTCACACCACACACTCCTTGCCTCATTCACATTCATACATCGTCTCATACATACTAACTAGCCATCACGCCGTTTCGGTAGGCAGAGAGGACGGACCGCCAAACAACTCGGTCACACCACACACTCCTTGCCTCATTCACATTCATACATCGTCTCATACATACTAACTAGCCATCACGCCGTTTCGGTAGGCAGAGAGGACGGACCGCCAAACAACTCGTCTAACATCGTCTCATACATACTAACTAGCCATCACGCCGTTTCGGTAGGCAGAGAGGACGGACCGCCAAACAACTCGTCTAACATCGTCTCATACATACTAACTAGCCATCACGCCGTTTCGGTAGGCAGAGAGGACGGACCGCCAAACAACTCGTCTAACATCGTTTCATACATACTAACTAGCCATCACGCCGTTTCGGTAGGCAGAGAGGACGGACCGCCAAACAACTCGTCTAACATCGTCTCATACATACTAACTAGCCATCACGCCGTTTCGGTAGGCAGAGAGGACGGACCGCCAAACAACTCGTCTAACATCGTCTCATACATACTAACTAGCCATCACACCGTTTCGGTAGGCAGAGAGGACGGACCGCCAAACAACTCGGTCACACCACACACTCCTTGCCTCATTCACATTCATACATCGTCTCATACATACTCTTCTATTATTCTGACTCTTGACATGGCCCGACTCGAGTATCTGATTCACTTGGTCGTGCCATGTCTTCCTCGGGCGTCCCCGACTTCTGCTACCATTCGCACTTGCATCAAATATCCTCCTTACACTCCTTTCTTCGCTCATTCGCTCTAAATGCCCAAACCATCTAAGCGTCCCTTTCTTAATCTTACTCATTACGCTTACATCAGCCTTGCACTCTTTGCGTATCTCCACATTCCTCACACGATCAAACATGGTTTTACCACACATACGCCTCGGGGATCTCATTTCATCAGCATTCAATCTACTTTCATCCTTTCTTTGTCAGTTCCATGCCTCACTTCCGTACATCAGGGTAGGTACCAGCACTCCATTGTGGACTGCTAACTTCGCTTCTTTGGATCACAAATACAAAACAACAAATTCAATCATTGGAGAAATTACTCTTTACATAAAATTAAATTCATAACATTATGGAAATTACTTTCATGTTTACAATATTAGAGATAATTTAGGTAAGCAATGTTTCAATGGTGTGTTATAATATATCTGTAAGAAATATTAATATTTTTTTTAATGATAAACTTGTGTTTAAAAGACAAGTTTTTTTATGCATAGTATAGATAATAATTTGTTATTCTTTGTGCTATGCATAAAAAACCTTATCTTTAATCATAATCTTCAAATCCTCAAATCTACTAAAAATTCCAAAATTAAATACATCTTTCGGCCAGAAGAACCACTATTTCCATGCTATAAAATTATATAATGCCCTTCCTATTGAAATTAAAAACACCACGGATATAGAAAAGTTTAAAAAGGACATCAAATTATGGCTAACTAAACATGAAGATGAGGAAATCATTAAATTTATGAAGTAACCCCAACGCAACCTACAGACAACAAACATAAATATTTTTTGCTTAATTTATTTTATATTTTGTGGGAACCAACAAATTAGAAGATGAGGAAATCATGATCAACACACATACAACAACCTACAGCCCGCCTCGGAACAGAAATACCTAGTGAGGAGGACTGAGAACAAACTACATCACTTTATATCTTTTTTTTACTTAATATTGTATCTTTTTCACATTACATTATATTGCCGTTAAATAAAAAAATAAATAAAAAATCTATCGCTATAATCATTTTTGGAAAGCAAGCAGTTACATTCCAAAAATCAATTTGGTTTTTGGTCAAATAAGAGAACTGCCGATGCTATTATTGCTGTTACAGACTTTCTGGTTTTAAATTTAGATAGTAAACTAATCTGTCTCGACGCAGGATTTCCTAGTGAGAAAGGCATAGCCAAAAAAATATACGTAAACCTTTTTATATAGATGCAAATAATAAAAAAAATATGCTCAGGAATCGCTGGTTAAAGTTTGTAGGGTACGTGCCGATACACTCTGTATATCATAGACAAGTCAAGTACCTAAGGACATGTTATTTTGTACACATTTGTTTCGTTCCATTTAAATGAATGACTCATTTAATATGTGAAAAATTATTATTATTTAATTTATTTTCACATATACGGCACAACATGTGCCATTCACATACCAAATTACAGAGAATAGTACAGCAACATAAGGAGTGCAACAATATAAATGTAAGTATAATGGTATAATCAGTAGATAGTAGTAAGGTTAAAAGTATGAAAAGGAAGAGATATAAATATAATATAAGTAGCAATCTGTAGTATAGTATTAAGTCAAAGTAAGAAATGATATGTAATAATATACAATAAAGTAGTATAAGGAAGAATGAAGTGCTTATAAAATGTCTAAAAGGCATTAAGAGTTTGTAAAAAATAAAATAAAAGATATTAGAAAGGTATATACTATTAGAAAATGAAAGGAATAAAATATATACTATTATAATATGAAAACGAAACAAAAGTAATAAATGATAAATAAAAGTAATAATGATAAACTAGTTTATATAGTATAGTGTATATATTATATTTTTTATATTCCACGATAGTGTCCCGCACTCGTGGCTGATCAAAGTATTAAATATATACAAAATTAACCCCATTATTATTAGCTTTTTGGAAAATATTATGTCCTTTTGGAATACCAATTTACTTATCAATTTAAAAGGTAAGAAAATAGTAATACCGGGAATTTCAATTAAAAGAGGGATTTTTCAAGGAGACTCATTGAGTCCTCTTTGGTTTTGCTTAGCATTGAATCCTCTATCTAAAATGTTAATTAGAAACAAGTTTGGAATAAAAGTTAAGGGTAATATAAGGGAGAGTAGTACAATTTCGCATTTATTATTTATGGATGATATAAAATTATTTTCGAATTCTGAACAAACAATGAACAATAAATACTTGGGCAATACCTCTATTAACGTACTCATTTGGCATAATTAAATGGTCTAATACAGATTTAGATAACTTAGAAAGATTAGTTAGAACTACGCTAACAAAATTTAATTGCCATCATCCAAATTCAGCTATAGAACGAGTTAATTTACCTAGAAATTTAGGAGGAGAGGCATAGTCAAAATAACTTCTTTGAAACATAATCAGGTAGAAATGCTAAGAACTTTTTTCCATAGGAAAGCTCATAGCTCAGAAATGCACAAAATAATTTGCAAGGCAGATAGAAATATTACACCTTTAAATTTATACGATGAGAATGCCAACATTTTTATAAATCCCAACCAGGAACTATTAGATTCCTGGTCAAATAAAATTTTACACGCAAAACACTTCAATTATCTCAACCAAACGTATGTTGACAAATTTTCGTCAAACAAATGGTTGAGTATTGGAGAGTTGAGCGCAGAAATAGAAGGATTTATGCTTGCCATTCAGGATAGAGTCATTAATACTAAAAATTATAGAAAGCATATAATCAAAGATACAAATCAAATTGATGATTTGTGTAGAAAATGTTTGGCTTTTCCGGAAACTATAGAACATATTATATCGGGATGTTCTATATTAGCACCGTCCGAGTATACATTTAGGCACAATCAAGTTTTAAAAATAATTCACCGAAATTTGGTAATTAAACATAACTTGATTGACTGCCGTAATATAGTACCATATTATGAATACGAACCAAATTCATTTTTAGAAATCGAATTTTATTAAATATATTATGATAAAACTATACTAACAGACCGAACGATTAGTCATAATAGACCCGATATAGTTTTACATGACAAAATTAAAAAAATAACTTATATCATTGATGTCGCTATTCCAAATTCCTGTAACATTCAAAAATCTGTTAATGAAAAAATAAGAAAATACACAGATTTAGGAAACGAAATAAAAAGAATTTGGCATTCTCAGACTATAAAAATATTACCATTCATTATTTCGGCTACTGGCATTATACCTAGCTCTCTCATTAAAAATTTAGGCGTATTAGATCTATCAAAAAATTTATATATAAAGATGCAAAAGTCGGTCATTTTGAATACATGTAGGATAACGAAAGATTTTTTAAATATTTATGTTGAGGGATCAGTAGGATTTATAGGCCCTGTTAGAAGTTCTACCGAGCCGAACCCTCTGATATGAAAATATCTGGAGTCGGTGAATTTTTTTTTCCCATTTGATCTCTGGTGAGTTGACGTGTTGTTGTTCTTGTATTGTTTTATATTTATTTTACTTATATAATGCACTTGCATAGTGTTGATTGACTAGCTGATCATTTGTGGAAAAGTGAGTGGAAGGGTTTAGTTTTTCCTATGGGGAAGATTTAACCCGGACAACAAAATCGGAAGCATAAAAAAAGACAAGGGTTTTATGCATAGCACAAAGGATAACTGTTAAAACTTTTGTTTAACTGCTCTGCGTCTTGATATTTGATTCACGAGGTCAAATAATCTTTCGTGATATTTATTGTAAGTGGTCCAGTTCATCTCTTACGTTTTGAATATTTCGTTCCAACTGAATGTGATTACTTTATACTAAATATGACCACTAGTAAATAGGATTAATTAATTAATTTTCCGTTTCAGATGTAATTTATTTTGAGCTGGGACCAATTACAGGAAGGTCATGGATCTTCCCAACACAGACGGTATTACCATCAAGGAAGAGCCAGGGTCCCAGGAAGAGGGTGGAGGTGAGATGCCGTTTACGGATATAGATATCTACCTCCCGGATGTAAAGAAGGAATGTTTGCAGTATGTGGCGAGTAGTAAGTTGCATTGTAATTGTATATTGCTAGCAGATTCTATAATAGTGACCAGCTGCTTATCTCAAGTCAAATCAACAATTGAATTTGGGATTTACCTATGGACTGAAGGCCTAAATGACTCTATGATCCTACGTGACTCTGTGCAACGGAGGGCGGTCCACAGATCTACAGTCCCAAATTAGGCATGCTGAGTCTGTTCAAAAAGTATTTTAACGGAGCCTGTTCTAAGGAGTTAGCAGCATTGATCCTGGTGCATCGTTGCACGTGCGTGAAACCTGACGTACAAGAGCGGAACACCCTTTCACACTTGATGTCGGTTTTATGAGAACAGGCCGATTCTTCCACTAGTTTTTTTTGTGTAAGAAGGCTTATTTGTGGAACGAGCTACCGGCATCTGTTTTTCCTACTTCATATACTTCGTTTTGGTGTATGACAGTGTACCTAACCTATTTATTTGTTTATTTTGGACTGGATTCGGACGAGTTGAATCTCGCAGGAACCTATTTCTCTGTGTTTCAGGTCAAAGCCGTGGAATAGAAAGTTTCGGCCAAGATGAGGGACGATTTCTGTTTTCAATGGTATATAGCCAATTGCTGTGAAGACGTCACAAAATATCCAAAGAAATTTCCGTATATTTTCTGCGGTAAATTTGGATCATAGCTATACCCCCCGCCTAGAGGTGGCTACTTGTTTTGAAAAGGAGCCATGGAAAGAGACATAACAGGAGGGTGTATGTATAATATGTTACAATCATGAACGCGAATGAGTTAGAGTTGTTAATAAGTAAGACCTTGCGGTTTGGTGGTTTGATAGATAGTTCATATAGATATATGTAAAAGCATTATTACGTAGATTTTCTTTAAATAATTTTAATAAAATAAAATGCTTCTTGTTTCAAAACCAGGAGTTTTTAAATAATTTTTAGTTCATTAGCAAAATTATTATCTGACATTGGAATTGTGACCAAACGATGGACCATTGAATGGAATGCGGAGTGCTTATGTGCAAATGGATGATTCGATGTATTGTGGATTACAATATCAGTATAGGAGGGTTTACGAAATATGTTAAAATCAATTTTGTTACTAACGATCGATAAGGTAAGGTCTAAAAAATTTAAGGTTGAATTATTGCCTATCTTTAATGTGAATTTAATCTGATTATGATAAGAGTTAGTAAGATTGAGGAAGGAATTCAGTTGACGCTCTGTCCCTGCCCATATACAAAAACATCACCAACATATATTTTCCAAAATATTTGCATTCCATTCAATGGTCCATCATTTGGTCACAATTCCAATATCAGATAATAATTTTGCTAATGAACTAAAAATAATTAAAAAAAAATAGCTGTAAATAATGGATACGAATCATCTTTATAGATATAATTTTGGGGATCTGGCGAGAGGCACAAAATGAAAGACGGCGGTGAAGGTGACAGTGTTTTATTGAGTCAGGTAGCCGTGATGAGAGTTGACGTAGGACTGATGTTGAATTCTCCGGATGCAGGCGGTGATGTGTTGGTCAAACGCGGGTCAGTGAGTCGACGCCGCTGCTGGTGACCGGACTCGTTGACGGTCAGGAACTGGCGAAGAACATGGATTTTCAGGTACTCCAGTGCTGACGGGAAGGCCGAAGGTGCGGTGGACCTTGTAGGCGGTTGTACGGGAGATGCATAGACCACCAAGGATGCCGCGTGGTCTAGGTGCGTGGATGTAGCGCTGGTCAGATGCGCTGGAACCAGGGCGCTGAGATCCGATGTAGCGCTGGCCAGGGACGGTGGCCGGGGCCAAGGCGCTATGATGATATCCTGATGGAGTCGATGGTTGGACCGAGCATAAATATTATTATAATCCTTTAGTCTACATAATTATCTTTCGGTTTTTCCCATATCTTTTGTACTTGTGTAAATGTATTGTATGATTTCTCTGTGTTTGTTATATTTATATCATGTTGTCTCCCTCAAATTTTTTTTTTTATATATAAGCTCACACTTTGTACTTCTTGTCTAGTAATAATTTGTACCCTGAAGATGCTTGAGTAAAGCGAAACCGGTCGGTTAAAAAATTATTAAAAACTCCTGGTTTTAAAACAAAAAGTATTTTATTAAATATGTCAAACCACAAAGTGATTGCTTTCTACAATAATATTTTATTTTAAATGCACATTTACAGTTATACATAACCAATAATAAATATACATTTTATTAGGTAATAATCCCGTTTTTGAACTGTTGAATATTTAATTGGAAAATATCTATATCAGGGGACAGGTAATTTAGTAACTGAATCATTTTTCCGAGCGGCATTACTAATGGTAAGTTAATTCTGCATTTTGGATCGACAAAGGTTCTATGCCTGCGCGCTCTTGTTTAATTGTCGGGGACAAAACTCAAAGTTTTCTATTATATCGGGAATACAAATGTTACCGTTTAGAAGTTTATATGGTGTTGTCAGCAAAGCAGTTTTCCTTCTATCGGTGAGGCTATTAATACCCAGCATGCCGGACAAAAAGGCTGATGGACATAACCAGGGATAATATCTGAAGTCTCCAAGATATAAATATCTCAGAAACTTCTTTTGTACTTTCTTTATCATTTTGAAGTAAGTTAAATCCATTGTCCCTATATTACAGAACCACATTCCAAAATGCTACGTACTAAACTATAGTATAGCACACGAATCGCGGCTGAGCTGCAAAAATGTCTGGAGTTGCTTAGCACAAATCCTAGCATTCTTAAAGCCTTGTTGCAGATCGTTTCTATGTGGACGTGAAATGTTAAGTGCGTATCAAATCCAATTCCCAAATCTCTCGAAATAACAATGTACTGAAGAGATGAACAAAACATTTTTTAGTTATTGTAAATCGTTTTGTTTGCCTTGGTGTAGCACATAATGGAGCATTTCTTAATACTAAATCCTAATTTATTGGTATGACTCCATTCGACGATAGAATTTATATCACTTTGTAGCTGCAAGCAATTTTAGAAAATTTTATGCAATGGTAAATGTCGTCGATAAATAGCGAGAAAAGTAAGGGTCCAAGTTTCGACCCCTGTGGAACTCCAGAGTTTCGTATATGTGTTCGTGAAGTGTGTTTTCGAAAGTGATATAAGATTTTTTGGCATCTTCGGTGCTTAAGGTTTCCTCCTAGTCATCTTATTTCAAATTTTGTTCCAGAAGTTCAATTTTTAGTGTGTTTATGTTGTGCTGATGTATTGCAGTTGTGGAAAATGTTTTTTTTTATATTGAAAATTAAAATACAATGTACAAGTATATGTAATGATCTGTAAAGCTAGTTTTACAAATGAAAGGTGTTATTTTTGTAATTTTGTCAGCCTGTGTCCAAAAATGATCTATACACGATGGAATTTGTCAGGGCACAACTCTGGTCAGTGTAATCGTTTATACATGATGTTCATTTCAGCTATCATATGTAGATAATTTTTGACGCTGTTTGAATTTTGAGCTTTGTTTTAATTGAAGTCACCCGTCACTATAGTAATTTGCCATTTGTTGTTATTATTACATCTTTGAGGTTCTCAATAAATTGTTGAGTTTTTGAGAAGTGTGTTCGGTATACAGCAATAATCTGATAAACTTGATTATTTATTTTTATTTAATAATAATAATATTCGGATGGTTTGTATAACGCCGTTTTTGTGCAAAATCACCTCAAGGTATATAATACATTTCTACAATGATCTTTGTTATTACTAACTATATATATGGAGATAATAAACACTACAATACTTACCTTGTAGGTCACTTGGGATTACCACTTAATTAACGTCATTAACTAATTGTTTACTAGAAATTTAGATTCAGGATTTAGGACATCATTGGATAAAACTGGTCTGTTTCTCAGGAATGATATGTTTAATTTAAGGGTATGATAGCTTAAAAAGGTAAGTTTTTAGTTATGGATCTTAGTTCTGGGGCGAGTTTATTCCAAGCCTTCGGCCCAGATGCTCCGATCACCAAACTTAGTATTTGGCTTGGGCTTAGATTCCATCAGTCTGCCTACTGCTGCTGATAGACAGATAGTTTGTAAGTGTCATTTTTATTTTCTTATGAGATTTATAAGTTATCTGTTGTATATTATCTACATTTATTGAATTGACATGTTCCTCAGTTAGAACTTGGTTAGTTTAGTTCAGTTTTTAATAGACTATTACTTAATACAAAGTAGTTACTAATGTTAATGTTAATTGTTAGTTTGTTAGTAATGTTTTATTTTTTGCTTCTAATATGTTAGTGCTTAATTGCTGTGTAGTGTTATTGCAGTGATCAACATTATAACACATTTTTCTCTATATAGCCGGTACTGGCTACAGAATCATTCTCTTTTCCATTTGTACTTATTATTTTTATTATTATTATTTATTACAACTGTTGAAAAGAATGTAACCTTACGGGGTACCCCACTGTTTTAAGGTCACATTGCATTTGGTTTTTGTAACAAAATAGGTAAAAAAAAAATTGTGAGTATTTTCGTTTTTTAAATAAGGTTTTAAAGGGAAAAATAGTCAAAAGAGGAAAATAATAAAAGAGAAACAAAACATTATTACACTAAGCAAAGCTTTCAGAATCATAACATAACATTTATTTTTTATTTTTTTATTACAAAATAGTATAAGATTTCAAAATTATAACAGTTTGCAAAATAATATATTTTTTCCTATTAATTCTACTACTCCAAAAGGTGAGCTCCAGAGCGTGTGTTTATGGGAGGAGTTTTTATATAGAAAAAAAAATGTTTAAAAGTTGATATGTGAACAGTATTCAACTCCTTATTAAAAAACTAAAAACGTAATTCAAAAAACAAATTAACACAATTCAATATTTAAATTAGCTACAAACATAATTCAAAAAACAAATTAACACAATTCTATATTTAAATTAGCTACAAACATAATTCAATCTTCAAATTAACTACAAACATAATTCAATTTTATAAAATTAGTATTAATATAGCCAAAGTTTAATCAAAAAGCTAGATAGTATAGATTTTATGCGTATATTAAGGGTACAATATATCATTACCCAATTAAGGGAAATAATTTTCGTTTTCAATTGTTCATTTTTCAATGTTTTTGTTATCTTAATTTGGTTTTTGGACAGTAATATATTGTACCATTTCACACCTAAAAACAAATACTGGTGCTGAGCCGGGGTGATTCTTAGCATTGGGGTGGCTGTTAGGCCCTTTATTTTTTTTGTTGTTTTTACTTTATTTATTCTCATTTCTTTTCACATATAATAATAACAAATAGTATATGTTCCGTCACGCCGATTTGCTTTTGACAGGCCGTGTGCTAACCAATAGTATGGTCAGAATTTGAACTGTACAGTTTGAATTCACACACCGATCACCGTTCTAGTGCTGACAGATGATTCTTGAGATGCAGATTACGTTCGCCACCGGTAAGCTGACTGTGAATTAACCTTACAAATTGTGTTATCCCATTCGCCTGTCATAAGCCATAGGCTTTATCCATGCTTTATCTGTGTGGAATAGCCCTTTAAAATACGGCTATACCAACCCTTGTTCGTTCCTCGAACAGTATATAATAACATAATATATAATAACAAATAGAATATATAATAATAAAACAAGAAATGAAAACCCACGAAGGCACTGCCTGAGTGTGGTTAGTATAAAAACGATTACTATATTTCCAAGTACCTAAATTATAAAATACATACAACAAGTAGAAAAAGTTTTTTTTTGTTTGTTTTGTTTTTAGTCATTGTAAAACGTAAAGAGAAAACATAATGTACTACAGTTTAGAAAGTTACAGCAAGTGAGTTGTAGAAAGGTTAGATAAATTTATAGAAAAAGCGTTTCAATATCTGCGTCATTCGGCCATAATTGTATCTCTTTTATCATTGTTTGTAGTGGTAGAAGGTTAAATGTACGAGGACCAATGAGTCTGCATTAATTTAGTATTGGTTTGGGGGGTGTAAAATATATTATTATTTGTTCTTTTGCTCATTCTGTTTTCATTTATTTTGAAATTATTTTTCTTTTAAAATAAATATTTCATGGTTTGTAATATAAATAATTTACGAATTGATTTCTTATGCTATCTAACGGGTGAATTCTATGCAGCTTTAATCCTTGTTAAGTCTGAAAATTGAATCTATATTCTTTTTTGCGTGTCCATAATCCAAATCCACTAAGAAGAATATTCAATAGTTAAAAAGAAATATTGCAAATTTTTAGTTGTAGGTGAATTGATTCGAGTTTGTGTGCAAAGTTATCCTGGTTTTCCAATACATAAATTTAAATATTTTTATAATACAATTGTTTCAGAGACATTAAATTCTGGGAATTAAATAGATAGTCTGTTGGGGTTCCAATGGAGACTCTAAGTATATTTGACTAAATTGCCATTCGTGCTGTGAGGATTGGTTTATAAATGGAATCGCATCCGTTTAGACCACACTGTAGATGAGATTGGCCTAAGGCGCAATAAATTTTAATTAGATGTTCCTTGTCTAAAATGTTTCTTGTTGTTTTTTTTATGTTTCTTTCTCTATACTTTTTGACGGCCGGCATAGTCCAGTGGTAACGCATTGGACTGCCATTACGAAGGTCGCGGGTTCGAACCCGGCGTGCGCAAATAAATTTTATTTGATTAATTTGTGTTATTTCACAATTAATTAATTAAAATAATATATAGTATATTTGCGGCACGTTCCAGAGTGGAAGATATTACCAGTATCGCCCTGGTGTAAGACCACCATTCAGAATTGAAACGTTGCTCCAAATGGCTTTAGCCGTGTTTAGTGACTAGATCTGAATAGCCAGGTACTTCCCCACCTTCCTCTTTCCCTTCCCCACTTACCTTCAGCCTCACTACATCCCCCAATTGGGGATGCCATAGTCTCACTGGCTCCAGACGGGAGCAGTTGGGACTCTTGTGAGGTATTCACTATAAAAAAAAATAAAAAAAACTTTCTTAACCACGACCGGTCAGTAGCTTGGTCGACATCGTGTTTGGGTCCCAATCAGGCGTCACACAGTGGGCTGAAAATTGCCTTTCATAGACAAAGAAACTTGAATTTTCAAGGGTATTTTTTTGGCTAGAAATGGATTCTGCTGATCATTACCATGCTATAAAATTTCGTACAAAATGTAATGGCCAACCTTAGGATTCCAGAGATAACCTCATTTTTAATGTCAGTGCCATACAATCTTTTCTTAAAAAGATTATGACTCCTTCATTTGTACACACAATTGCTTCATACGATCAGCAGAATCCATTTCTAGCCAAAAAAAATACCCTTGAAAATTCAAGTCTCTTTGTCTATGAAAGGCAATTTTCAGCCCACTGTGAGTCGCACGTTCGATTTCTTTTAGTCAGCTTATGCCTAAGAAGTTTACCGATGTGAAATTGGTAAAGTTAATTTCATAATTGGCAAATCTAAATGTTTTTACATTCATCATATATTTGTACCGTGTTATAAACCGGGGAAGATTCGAGAGAAATTGTTTATTGGAGCAGAAACTTTCGAAAAATCTGTGCAGACCGCAGAGTACATTGAAATCGTACTGCTGACACAGGATGTGGCAAGGTCGCGAACAGTGTACGTAAACATCAAAAGAAAATATTAAAGTTATTTTCTCAATTCGGTTTTCCAGCTTCTTCAGTGGGTGATAAAGATGATTGTTTTAGTTCAAATGAGTTTGAAGAATTCTGTAAGTAAAATGGATTGGAGCACATAACTAGGTACACCAGTTTATCATTTTGTAATTTTTTAACAGATTACAGGAACACCATTCATTCAACAACTGGTTATCAAATAGCTTTATTACTAATCGGATAGTTTTTGACTCATCTATTTCTAGAAATGTCGTGGAAGGAAAGAATGATTTAGTTTCTTCACAACCAAAGACAGTTTTAAAGAACGTAAGCAAAGTTAAATTAATCAAAAAAAAACATTAATAGGGATGAAATAAATCAGTTTTAAATATTGGTCAGAAAGAAATGACTAGGGATTTTAGATCTCAAGGAAATAGATTATGGGTTCCAGGGGTAATTTTGTTAACAAAAATGGTAATGAAATTTAATCAATTAAAATTAATATTTAAAATATGGTTTGGAAAAGACACTTGGATCAAGTGAAAGAACTACGTGTTTCTTGACGTGAGAGAAACAGCCCGGGTGTCATAGAGCAACAGAGTCAATATAACTGGATTCGGACGATTTGATTCTCGCGGGGATGCTGCGTAACCGAAGTAATTCAAATCCGATTTTTCTGTGTTTCAGATTAAAGCCATGGAATAGGAGGTAACGGCCAAGATGAGGGACTCTCCACAGATCCGAAGGGGGTGAGGAGAGAGGAGAAACAGAAGATGAAACGCATCCAGGGATCGCGAACGGATAAAGATAATCCATTAGGATAATATTGTGAATTGAATTATATTAAGTACCTGTGTGGTATATTTTATGTAAAATGATAAATATTGTTCATATCGATAGGTTTAAATGCTTCTTATAGGAAATCCATCTTTGATGGAGAGGTTCCCTCAATATTCAGGGACAATATTTTTAATTGTTCCCCGATATTTATCGAGTCCCCTTGGCCGGGAGACCTATCGGTCTTCGACCCCTTAAAAAGCGGCATAGTTTTGCAGTTGGAGGCCCACTTAATTTGGTATCTGACTGCACTACCTACACGCGCGGTAACAATAACGTGCAGGACCTCACCGATAGACAGCCTGGGTTCTCATTGCCTCGCGAAAACTGGTCCGCCATCAATAGGTAAGGTGCTCCCATAGCCGCTGTGCCCGCATGATGCACAGATGGGGCCTTAAAGAGTCGGCGATGTGTGAATGTGGTGCGGCGCAGACCACCAAACATGTGGTCAACGAATGTCCTCTCCGTTCGTTCCCCGGCGGGATTGATGAGGTCCACATGGCGACGCCTGAGGCCCTAGACTGGCTCGCCGACCTAGATGTCCCCCTCTGACCCCCCACCATACGAAAGAAGAATAATACTTCTAATTTAAGCAGAGGAGGATGTAAGACAATAATAATGGTAACTCTGGCAATACTGATAAGACAGTACATAATGTAGTAGCGTGGGTAGTTCAGCCTCTCTCACCTACAGTTAGTGGGTCAACTAGTCAAGACTCTGTAATCTCTGCATTCATTATAATAAATGTATAAATTTATAACGAGCCAAATTGGAGCTGCATGATCAGAAACACGAATAACATATTCGACATAAATTAAAATCATCATTATTGATTACAGTGACCACCTTCCTACAGGCATAAACTGATTGTAAGAAAGGTTTTAGGTGGAACGCCTGCTTTTTGAATGTGTAAGAGCGAGATGACAGATCGAGGTATAAAAGATGATGGATGCATCTGCTCGCTCTCTTTTCCAAACCGACAGCTCAGAAGATAGAAGAAGTCAATCCGTACTAAATTGTTAATAAACATTATATCCGAACACGCGTTCTATTATTGAGTACCACCAAGTCTGTATATAACAGTGGCGCAGCCTACGGAAATCGTAAAACTTAATAACGATTAAAAGAATCGACGTGCGAGATTTCGCACGAAAAAAAAATACGCGATATTGTCGGAAACATCGGATTGCAACATATTGTTCGGGTCGGTAAAAAAGGCAGGACCGAAATCATTGTTCTTCACTGAAAGGAGTGAAGAAGAAGAAACCACTGGAGCCAGCCAGCTTCTCGGAAGGGGGAAGCGCGGGAGGGTCCAGGGCGTCAAGCGGCAGCATCTCCGAGGGTCAAAGGATCGGAGGGGTCCGGGCCACAAGAGTGGTCTGGGGCAGCCATCAGCAGCACCGAGGGTCAAGGATCGGTGTTACCAGGTCTTAGGAGCGGTCTGGGAAGAGCCATCCAGCCAACAAGGGTCAAGGAGCGGTTTCCGGAGAGGGTCCAGGTAGCAGATTGGAGAGCGGAGAAATCTCATTGGGAAGTTTTTTTCTGTTTTTCTTTTCTTGTCTTGTGGGTACCATCTGGGCAGAGGAAGCATGGAGTCAGGATTGGGGTCCTTCAGTTTGCGTGACGGTAACTGGGAGAACTTCAAGGTCCGTCTCGAGCAGTACCTCCTTGTGAATGATGATAAGTACGCATCGGATGTTAAAAAAAAGAGCTATTTTCCTAAATGCTTTGCAAGATGATTGTTTTTCTCTACTGGTTAATTTGTGCATTCCTAAAAAAGTAACAGAGGTTAATTTAGAAGATTTGATATCTAAGCTTAATGAATATTGTTGTACGACAAAATGTTTTTTTGAAGAAAGATCGCAGTTCTATTCAGCTAAACAAAGGAATGACGAATCAGTTCGCGATTTTGCTGTTCGTTCAAAGTCTCTTTCTAGCAATTGCAAATTCGGGAATAGTTTATCAGAGAAATTAAGGGATTTCTTTGTATTAGGTTGTAAACCCAATAAGATTAGAGAAAAATTATTTCTCGATAGTGAGTCATATACTTTCAAAAAATGTGTGCAAGTAGCAGAGTGTATTGAACTTGTAGCTTCAACTCAATCTCAATCAGCTGATAACAGAGTTTTAGCTAATGTAAAAGTCGGCGGAGGTCGTGTCTCACCTAATACGCATGTGAAAAACAGAGATGGATATAGTTTCAAGCGAAGCAGTAGCAATAATCGTGCGCGATCGCCGGTTCATCAAGTTACAAAGCGTAATTGTACGGTGTGTGGATATGGTAATCACACGGCGGTAGAATGTAGATTCAAAAATTATGTATGTAAAATTTGTGGTACTAAGGGTCATTTAGCAAAACAATGTAAGCATGTAACAACACGTAAAAACGTGAATACTTTGTTATCGGATGGAGAGGTTGGTGATGTACTAAGTATTGAGCCATATTATATAGAAGTTTCACTCGATGGAATAAATAATAAATTCATGTTAGATTCTGAAGCATCTTGTAGCGTAATTCCCGAAGAGTTTTATTTCAATAAATTCAGCAGTATTGAGTTAACGCACGAAAACGTGAGCTTACGGAGTTTTGACAATACGCTCATTGGTGTGGTAGGTACTTTCACACCGATACTAGAGTTTAACGGCTTAAGCCACCGACTCAAAATTATTGTCGTCAGTAGCTCGTCTCTTTCTATTTTAGGACGTGATTTCATGAATCTCTTTAACGTGTTAATAACTGGGATCGTTAATTGTGTAAAACAACATACATTAAAGGAGCGATTAGTAAAAAAAATTCCAGAAGTTTTTACGGATAAATTAGGCAAGTTTAACAAGTACGAAGTGAATTTAACGTTAAAAGATTCTGCCATTCCGATATTTCGTAATCAAAGAATAATGCCGTTCGCTTTGAAGGAAAAAGTTGAAAGCGAATTAAATAATTTACTTTCAAACGGTATTATAGAGCAAGTTCAATATAGTGATTTTGCGAGTCCGATCGTTCCGGTGATTAAGAAAAATGGTAGCATTAGGTTATGTGGTGATTATAAATCAACAGTAAATAATCAGTTATTAATTGACAAGTATCCATTACCTAGAATTGAGGAATTATTGACCAAAGTGAATGGAGGCAAGGTTTTTGCTAAAATTGATCTAAAATCCGCATATAACCAGTTTGTTTTGAAAAAGGAGTGTAGACGTTTCACAACAATCAATACCCACTTGGGGTTATTTCAGTATAAACGGTTAGTGTTTGGGTTGTCACCAGCGCCAGCGGTTTTTGCTAAAGCAATGTCAAATTGTTTATCAGGATTACGGAACATGACGTTCTACTTGGATGATATTATTGTGATAGGAAAAGATGAAGTCGACTTAGAAAAAAACGTGTGTCTCGTTTTAGAAAGGTTAAAAAGTTGTAATTTAACGGTGAATAGTGAAAAGTGTGAATTCAATTTAAAAGTTATTGAGTTTTTAGGTTATAAAATAAGTGAACAGGGGATTCAACCGTGTCAGCGGAATAAAGAAGCTATTTTAAATGCTTCAGCGCCTAGTGATTTAAATAAATTGAGAAGTTTGTTAGGTATGGTTAGTTATTATCGTAATTTTATTCCAAACATGGCAAATATATTGTCACCATTATACGATTTACTTAAAAAAGATGTTAAGTTTCAATGGGGTACGGAACAAGAAAACAGTTTTGCGATAATAAAAAAATATATTAACTTCGGATAGGATTTTAACGCATTTCGACGAGAATATTCCTGTGAAACTTGTCACGGATGGAAGTATAAATGGGGTCGGAGCAACGTTAATCCACGTCTTTAAAAATGGCGTAGAAAGACCAATAGGGTTCGATGGCAGAACTTTAAATAAAGCGGAAAAAAATTATTCGATTTTGGATATTGAGGCAACAGCTATAATTTTTGGGATTAAGAAGTTTTATCAGTATTTGTATGGCAGAGAATTTATTTTAGCTGTAGATAACCAGCCTTTGGTCAGAATAGAGAAATTCCTAAAATTGCGGCGTCAAGATTACAACGTTATGCAGTATATAATTTCTAAGTATGTGTTACGATGTGCCAACCTATATTTCCATTATGTACAAAACAAATGCCATCTTATATTTTTCATTATGTATAAAAAAAATTCATTATGTACAAAAAAAAAAATGCAACTTATATTTTCATTATGTATAAAAAAAGTAGTCCTTCATGCATCCAAATTGTAACAACTGATAAGTATGTATAGTACTGTCAATTTGATAGTGCTCCCTCCCTAAACACGAGAATTTCTCAATTAGGGAGGTATTGTTACCACTAATATTATATAGTATAAATTATGTATTATATGTATATTGGTTAATAAATAAAAAAAAAATAAAAAAAATAGTTATGTTAGGTTCGTTCAATTTTAAGATTGAATATGTAAGGTCGAAAAATAATTGTTCAGACTTTCCGAGAAGGGGTCCGATTGAAAAGGTTAGCTGTGAAGAAAATATAGAGTCTGGTTACATTAATTATTTTGAAAATAACGGGTTTAATTTGTCTTTAGACGTGATAAGAAGTGAGACCGAAAAGGACGAAATTTTAAGTCAAGTAAAACAATTTCTTATCGAGGGTTGGCCAGCATCAGTAAAAAGGCACAAAATGGTGATTTTATTAGAGTTTTCTGGGAAAAAAGGTTAGAATTGTCATTGATAAATGGGTGTATTTTATATCAACATAGAGTTGTAATTCCTGAGTCTTTAAGACAAGAAGTTTTAAAGATGTTACACAGATCTCATTTAGGGGTTTTTAAGACTAAAGGCATTGCAAAAAGCTTTGTCTGGTGGCCAAAAATTAATCAAGATTTGGAGAAAATAACAGAAAATTGTAGAGATTGTTTAGAAATTAAACCAGAATCACAAAATAGTTCATTAGCAGTATGGCCTTAAGAACCTGAAGCATGGTTCAGGGTGCATATTGATCATGGTAGCTTACATAATAAAAACTTTTTAGTTGTGGTAGACTCTTCTTCGAAGTGGATCGAGTGTCTGGAAGTAAACAGTCTGTCTTCAAAAGAAAATATTGAAGTACTTCATAGGTTATTTTCACAATTTGGTTTTCCAGCAACTTTAGTTAGTGATAATGGTACATGTTTTTGTTCTGAGGATTTTGAAAATTTTTGTAAGAAAAATGGGATGGAACATATCACTAGTCCAGTTAACCACCCGAGTAGCAATTGGCAAGCTGAGAATGCTGTTAAAACCTGTAAAAATTTTCTTAAAAAAATTTGTAAACTTAATAGATTTCCTTCTGATTATAAAGAAAAGTTAGGTAACTTTTTAACAGACTATAGAAATACCGTTCATGCAACAACAGGGTGTGAACCATCTGTATTATTAATGGGAAGGAAAATTAGAACAGTATTTGACTCTCTGATTCCTAGGAAGGTTGATGAAAGAACGAATAGTTCAGGTTCTACTCGACAACACGAAGTAATGCAAAAGGTTATTCAGAGTCAAGTCAATCAGAAAAGACAATATAAGGGTAGAAATAAGTCAGATTTTAATGTAGGTCAGAAAGTGATGACTAGAGATTTCAGAGCTCAGGGTAATAGGTTATGGGTCCCTGGGGTTATTGTTAAAAAAAAGGTAGCAAAATATATTTCATAAAAATTAACAAGTCTAATATGGTGTGGAAAAGACATTTAGACCAGATTTAAAAATTACATGTTTAATGGCAGGAGGGAGATAAGCCGGAATTCGGTACGTCTGACACAATGGAACTGTCCACGGATGAAGTAAATCTCTCAGGTATGTTACGTAATAGAAGTGTCTCTAATACTGTTCCTCCATGTTTCAGGTCTAACCCGTGGCAGGGAAGACTTCGTCCAAGATGAGGGTACTTCGCAGTCCAGGAGGAGAAGTGGACGGACGACGAGACAGAGAGAAGAAAAGCAGAAAGAACGCGGGATATGATAGTTAATTTTATAATAAAATGTTGTGTTAATTTTTAGAAAATGAAATAAAATTGTAATATGAAATATGTAGAAATAGGGTATACTATATGTAGCTAGGGACATTCAATTTTAGTAGGGGAGGATGTAAGAAAGGTTTTAGGTGGTACGCCTGCTTTTTGAATGTGTAAGAGCGAGATGACAGATCGAGGTATAAAAGATGATGGATGCATCTGCTCGCTCTCTTTTCCAAACCGACAGCTCAGAAGATAGAAGAAGTCAATCCGTACTAAATTGTTAATAAACATTATATCCGAACACGCGTTCTATTATTGAGTACCACCAAGTCTGTATATAACACTGATGAAACAATTTTTTTAGTTCAAATGAATTATTATTAAGAGTGATAGTTAGGAGAGGACAACTTATTAATAACTTAAGAATTTAACATAATTAGAGATTTTGGCATAATATTTTTTAAGATTATAAAGGTACTTGTAATTAAAATAAGAAATGTATATCGGAAGTACATAAAATATTAGGAATAACAAAACAGTCTAGAATATAATATTTAAGGAAGTTAAAATTATATGTTGGTACTAAGAAAATATTATTTAATTTTTTTTTTATTTGTCGTATTTTTTTCTGTTCGCATATTAGCGGGTAATTGAATAAATATTTTTATTCCTTTATATACTTTGACCTCTCTAACCGGTCTCTCGATCCATCGCCCTACCTCGCGGTAGGAAGGATATATCCATTAGTCCGTCGGTCACTCCTGGACATAATGATCCCTAGATTCCCTCGTACCTTTACCTTCCAAAAACGTCCTCTCCTTCCTTTCCTTAAAAAATATCTCCACACCGCATCGCAACAGATAACATAAGCACTGATATTTTTCACTCAATAAATTTTCCCAAAATGAAGTAAAAAAAAAAAATCCCGTTGTTAATCTAAATAATATCAGCAGTTCCAATGGGAGCAAATTAACCCAAACATGGAGGTTGCTACAGGAATTTCTCAAAAAGGGATCCGGTTTTTCAAAAATTCCGAATAATTTGTTGTTTTTTACAATAATTATTAAAATATTTTTTAAAATTATAAAGTGTTCCAAAAATAGCCGGTTCCTCAGAGAAATAATTTCGATGGTTCCAGTGACAGTACAGAACTGGTTCCTTATAACCGGGACAGGAATATCGACCAACTCTAGTGACGTTTCCATTACCATACCATTGCTCAGGGGCGTACAACTCCCGTCTGACCTTGTAACCCTGATGGGAGGAGTTATCCTTTACCCAAATTCTTGTAGACAAAGCTGTTGTGGCTGAAAGTTCACATCTCATTGGCTCACAGCAAAAATTGTAGTTTGATCTCTCGCTCTCTACCATAGCTACTTGTGTAACAGAAAGAGAAGCTAAGCATCGGTTATGCTCCGATAAAAAAATAACGGTAATTTCCAAGACGCCATTTCGCAGATTGAAGTCAGTTGAAGGTTTTAGCGTAAATATTTTGAATTTTTTTTCACCCATCTAAAAATAATGTTGCGTGCTAGAATTCTTCAAGGTGATAAATTAATGCCGTGTTTTGTTAAAGGTTGGAAGCGGATTCGATAATCCAGTGCTAGCAAGAAGCAGCAAGAAATACGTTTGTTTGTGGGTGTCATTTCGCGATTGAAAGCAAAAATACGGTACTTTTGGGATTAAAAAATAATGCGTTGCCAACGCTTAATCATCATAAAATATCCGGTCTATCTCCACCAATTGAAAGAAGGACCCGATCCCGTTGTTAAATACAGGTACTAACCTCTTGTTCTTCGATACAATGTTCCTGATTCCTGAATGTACTTCATTGGCTAATAATTTGATTAATTTTCCTTTTCAGACCTATCCGTATTCCGACGCGATCTTATACCACGTATTAGGAGGCTAAAATTGCTAAAAAAAGCCACGATTACATCAAACAAGGTCATTTAAACCTCTCCAGAATTACATCATGTAAGTACTTTATTCAGATTTAACCAGTATTTTCAATGATGTTTGCTGACGACAAAGCTGTGAAAATTATATGAAACCCTTGCAGGAGAACTTGAATAACTTCTAGTGCTGTGGCAATAATAATTAACACTTAAATTTATTATTCTTTAACTAATATTTATAAGATGTAAGTCACGTACAGTACGCTTCAAAAGTGTGGAATCCTCATTTGAAGGAATATTCTGAAGGTATACATCTAATTTATATTACAGTGAAACTCGCTCAAGAAGTTTTGTTTTCTGTCGCTACAAATTCTGCAGAAACTGCATAAAACACGATTTTTTCCCATATAAGAAAGTTCAAAAGTTCGAAATCCATCACCATAAATGTCCTCTTTTTCTTAAAATATTTTTAAATAATTTTATCCATGAAATTTATTAAATATGTGTACAATACTAGAATAGTGTAATCATTGGCCTCAAATTTTGTCTTTTCTAGGTAAGACGAAGGGCATTTTGAGCTGCATTTGTCCGACGGCAGCCCTTTCTCCCAGAAAACGGAAGACGCACTTGGAGATTTTGGGGACCAGACGGCAGCTGCGATATGTATAACATTTGTATATATATATATAACAAACTTTTATGTAGGTCTTTTTAAGGTATACAATTCCGCAGTACATTATTTTGATATTCTCATAAGGTCTCACCAGCGTTAGCAATGCAAGCGGCCAAAAATAATCTTTATATTGACTTTTCTCTGCTTTTTATCAGCTTGTGTCAATGCATGTGTTATTTATCTAAACCTTCCGGAATAAATTCTCTTAATGATTTTGAAAACCTTGTCAAAATCAGTCGCATAGTTAAGAAGAACTAAGCGCACAAACAGACAGACGCGAATGTCACTTTATTTTATACTATTTAGAGATAATGGGTTCCACCACGAATTGTCAGTATCAAAAATAGAAATATTGATTACATGTTCTTAACTTCTATTTTATAATATCTTTTGTTGTTAATATGGTTTATGTATTATTTAAATTATACCATGCAAAAGTCAAAAGGCGTTACTATTGTTGTTCGTTTAGTCAGGGCCGGCCCTGAGCCAAATGGCGCATGACGCAAGTAAAATTTTAGCGCTCCTTGTCAAAACCAGTAGATGCCTAGGCCCTAGGTAGTAGATAGGCGATCACTGTAATCAATCAAATTTTGATGATTTGTATGTATGCGTAGCGTGGTTTTTATGAAAGATAATCTTACGTTAGTTTAGGTATTATCACCCTATGAAATTCAGCGCCCGAAGCGGACTTCTCCAATTGCGCCCGCACAGGGTCGGCCCTGCCTTTAATTATTTTTTTATTACTTGACATATCTTTCAACACGTTGTATTTTGTGTATATATTCTTGTATTTTTGTGCAAGGTCAAATTAAATCCTATTAAGTTGTTGCAGTAAGACAGAAATCCTGGGTTCGATTCCTAGTTGAGACTGTTACTTTTTATTTTTCTGTGTCTTGTTCTGTTTCATGTTTTGTTTAGATATATTAGTATTATCTTCTAATTCAATGATAAATCAATGCTCAATACAGCGGTTGTACTGACTCTGTTTTGTATTACTGTCCATTGTCTTTTTGAAAATAAAAAATATTTTTATGTGTGCACAGCTGTGGGTTTTTTATTTTCCTTTTTCTGCATTCCAGTATTTTTATTTTTAAAATATAATTTTTTTGGGCTAGTGAATGAACGATGTTAGCTGGGTGCAGTTATATTGTCTATGTTTGCCCTTTTTTTAAATGGCCTTGAGATTTCTTTATGGTCCACCATATATTTACCTGTCTGGACCAAACGACCGTTTTATCTGTGGTCGTCTGTGGTTAAGGGGGTGACAAAATGGGGCCATACAAAAAGCCCGAAGATATCGATCTAGAGAATGGTTTATTTATGCCATTGCTTAACTACTACTGCAATAACATTGCTCTTCTTTTCTGTAGTAATATTGTATTAACTACACAGTATTTGTGTTCCATTTACACAGTTTTGTGTCACTTCACTGTCCATCACATTTCTATTCCGAAGTTAATCACATTCATTCACTTCTACTTTTCTAGTGACGTTTCTTCAACACATTGGAACTGTTGCCAAGTACGTAAGAAGGTTCATGTTTTATGGACTATGTATGACGCATGTAATTGCCACATGTTTATTATAAGATAACATTAACAACATTCGCGAAAAAATATATTGAACTAACTAATACCAACCAGGTGACATACGGTACATTGGGTTGTTCATTGTGGCTCTGCAGCCGCTGTCACAATTGCCAACCAAGCAAATGTTTAGTTTATATCTTCACTGATCGGAAAACTTTAACTTATTCCAATTAGTCAGTTCTATCAGGTATTACATTACATATTTTGCTTTGCGTATCTCATTATCAATTATAGACATTAACAGGTCTATTTTCCTTTACACCCTGATATACCGAAACATCAAAATTTTATGTGTTTAGAAAATACCAGATCTGGTCAGGAAACTCGGCAACAGCCATTTTTAGCAACTGTTCTATTGCGAATACTGTTCTTTTACCAGGGTTATGCTGAGAATATCTATCATTCAGATGAAATTGGAGCAACTGGTTCGATAGTGACTTTGACAATTCAAACTTTTGTGTAGTTACGGTTACTGTAATAATGTAAATCGGTTATATTAATAGGGTTGAGTATATTTACTGCAAGTCATGTTTGTGAAGTCAACTTTGCCTTTAGTTATCTTTAGGAATTGAGCGGTCTCTCTTCTGTCGTTTTATTGGTTAAAGCGGCGGTGAGATATTTATATTTCAATCCTAATTTTATCGTTCACAGATTTTGTGTCGCACGGTTATTGATTGCAAACTTAGTTGCATAATTCTAGTTTAATTTTAAATCACGATGAAATCCATTAAATGTAATTTAGATTTTGTTTCATTCCATGTAATGGAATGACTCGTATAATATGCGTTATAAACAAACTGTCAACGGGACACTAAATATAAATATTTTTCCTTGCGATAAAATTATAATTTACTCGTATAACTGACAAAACTTTTATATATCTGCTCTCCGTCTTGATATTTGACATCTTTGTTTCACGAGGTCAAATAATCGTACGTGATACTTATTGTAAGTGGTCCAGTTCATCTCTTACGTTTTCAATATTTCCTTCCAACTGAAGGTGATTACTTTAAACTAAATATTACCAGACGTGAATAGGATTAATTAATTAGTTTTCCGTTTCAGATATAATTTATTTTGAGCTAGGACCAATAACAAGAAGACCATGGATCTTCCCAACACAGACCTTGTTACAATCAAGGTGGAAGCAGGGTCGCAGGATGAGGACGAATGTGAAATGCCGTATACCGATATAGATATCTACCTGCCGGATGTGAAGAAGGAATGTTTGCAGTATGCGACGAGTAGTAAGTTGCATTGTAATTGTAAATTGCTAACAGATTCTATAATAGTGACTAGCTGCTTATCTCAAGTAAGTTCAACAACTGAATTTGGGATCTACCTATGGGCTGAAGGCCAGAATTACTCTATATTCCTACGCGATTCTGTCCAACGGAGGGCGGTCCGTCTGATTGACAATCCATTGTTAACAGACCGATTGACATCTCTAATCCACAGTCCCAATTTGGGCATGCTGAGTCCGTTCTAGAGGTATTTTAATGGTGCCTGCTCTAAGGAGCTAGCAGCATTGATTCCGGTGCACCGGTGTACGTGCGTGCAAGCTGACCTACAAGAGCGGAATATGCTTTCACAGTTGATGTTGGCTCTATCAGAACAGGTTGTTTTTTCCACTATTTTTTTGTGTAAGACGGCTCACATGTGCAACGAGCTACGGGCATCTGTTTTTCCTCCTTCATAGGTTTTTTAATGGTGAAATACAGTTTACCTATACGCAGCTGCATCGCATGTTAAATGTGACAATTAATAAGTTCGAACCTTTGATTCTAAAACATGCTCTTAATAATATATCTTTTCACTTACTTTGTAATTCGACGTAAGTTAAATGTATTTGAATACATGATTAAATTTATATTTGATACACAAAACCATTATTTTATTTACTATAAACACCAAAACTTCGTTCTTAAGGTTCTCAGGTAGGTTGTGAGGTCACAGCGTTTATTTAACTGAGAAACGCAGTTGTGAGATGACTCCGGACCGATGCTCACGCAATTGGTAGATGTAGATCGACGGTGAATTCCCCTGGCCGAAGATTGACACCGCGGCGGTGGATGTTATCAGTGGCGATAAAGTCGATGGCCCGACAACGCCTTGGTGGAGACCGGACTGGGAGAGACATCGAGTCTTCTGGGTACTCCAGTGTGAAGTAGGATAGCCGAAGGCATAAATGACCTGGTAAGCAGTTGCGCGGGAGATGCAGACCAGCAAAGATGTCGCAGGGCCATGGCGCAGACCGGTGAAGATGTACGCAGGCCAGGGACGATATTTAGGGCCAGAGTGCTGATGTTATCCCGCGGAGTTGCTGATTATCCGTAGCCTCTCCTTTAAGGTCCGAGCAAAGCCGGGCGTAGTAAGTAGATCGGTAGTTCATGGTGGCGCGTTCAGCCGGGCGACCGATCAGTTGGCAGCGGGCGCTCGCTGAGCTCGCAGGTTACTCACTTGTAACTGACTGACTAAGTAAATTCACGCTGTCGGTATATAGGCGCGCGTGCATCAAGAATAATCCAGCGAGTAAGCAGATGCGCCGTTCCTACGATGCTTCACTACAAGCGAACATTCCAGAATATTCTAGTAACGCACCTCTACAGGTGTCTTCTTCTTACAGCATCAGTCACTGAAACGGATATTTTGAGTCCGGCTTATAATATCTTAATTTAACTAAACGAATTCCCGCTTTTGCAAGGTTTGTCGTTTTTGATGATAAGAAATTATGTATTTTGTGGTAAAAGTTAATTTTTTGTGATAAAAACTTTATTTTTTGTTAAAGCATTCTCTCGGATAGGAAAGAGCGATTTTTTTTTAATGTAAATACGCTGGTCTTCTCGGCATGTTTTATTTTTTCAGGTAGCATTGATGTCGAGACTGTTGCCATCAAAGCAGGACCAGGAACCCCAGAAGAATTCGGAGGAGGAATTCTTTATACCGAAATTGACATAGACCTCCCGGATGTTAAAAAGGAATGCTTAGAGCGCTTTGAAAGAGTTACCCAAACAGCAGGTAAAACTGATTTTTTAATGTTAAATTTCACAATTTGTGTTCTCTTTTTTTTTTTGTTTTGCTCAAATGAACTGTGCTTCCACTCATTATTTTTTATTCATTATCCATTTCAGTCTTGTTGGCAAACCTGAAGACGCGTCCTGGGGAAAAACGATACTCCTGTTTCCATTGTAACTATTCCTGCTCTCGTAAGTCAATGTTAAAACTGCACTTGCGCTCCGATACAGGAGACAAACCATTTGCATATCCCGAATGCTGTTACACAAGTTCTCAAAAGGGTGAATTAAAAACTCACGTGTTTTCCCGCGGCGGAGAAAAACCTTTTTCATGCCCCGACTGCAACTATTCATGTTCCACAAAGGGACAACTAAAAAATCATAGCTTTACCCACAGTGGAAAAAAACCGTTTTCGTGTTCCAATTGCAACTATTCATGTTCAATAAAGGGAAATATAAAACGTCACTTGCTGACCCACAGTGGAGAAAAACCATTTTCATGTCCCGACTGCAACTATACATGTTTCACGAAGGGAGAACTAAAAATTCATGTGTACAGCCACGGTGGAGAAAAACCGTTTTCATGCCCCGACTGTAACTATTCATGTACAAGAAAGGGATATCTAAGAAGTCATTTGCTGACCCACAGTGGAGAAAAACCGTTTTCATGTCCCGACTGCAACTATTCAAGTATAAAAAGGGGAAATCTAAGACGTCACTTGCTGACCCATAGTAGAGAAAAGCCGTTTTTATGTCTCCACTGCAACTATTCATGTTCCACAAAGGGACAACTAAAAATTCACATGTTTAAACACAATAGAGATAAACCATTTTCATGCCCCGACTGTAACTATTCATGTTCAATGAAGGGAAGTCTAAAAAGTCATTTGCTGACCCACAATGGAGAAAAACCGATTTCATGTCTCGATTGTAACTATTCATGTTCCACAAAACAACAACTTAAAATTCATATGTTTAGCCACAGTGGAAATAAACCATTTTCATGCCCCGACTGTAACTATTCATCTTCAACAAATGGAAATCTAAAAATTCATTTGCTGACCCACAGTGGAGAAAAACCGTATTCATGCCCCGACTGTAACTATTCATCTTCAACAAATGGAAATCTAAAAATTCATTTGCTGACCCACAGTGGAGAAAAACCGTATTCATGCCCCGACTGTAACTATTCATCTTCAACAAATGGAAATCTTAAAAGTCATTTGCTGACCCACAGTGGAGAAAAACCGTATTCATGCCCTGACTGTAACTATTCATGCTCAAGAAAGCGAAATCTAAAAAGTCATTTGCTGACCCACAGTGGAGAAAACCCGTTTTTGTGTCCCCACTGCAACTATTCATATTCCACGAAGAGACAACTAAGAAATCATAGCTTTACCCACAGTAGAAAAATACAGTTTTCATGTTCCAACTGCAGCTATTCATGTTCAACAAAGGAAAATATAATTCGTCACTTGCTGACCCACAGTGGAAAAAAACCTTATTCATGACTCGTCTTCAACTCTCTACGTTCTACAAAGGAGATATTGTAAATTCACATGTTTACCCACAGCGGAGAAAAACCTTTTTCATATTCTGACTGCAACTGTTCATGTTGTAAAATGGATATTAACAAACTCACTGTCGCAAAACTCGTCAGAAGCGGTTGTAGGTGCGAAGAAGTGGAAGTTATTTTTGAAAATATATGTGCGAAATGTTATCAATAGTCAGAGATCATCTTCAGCTCCCAGATAAAAATTTCTTCCGTTTTATTTATTCAGTTGATCAAGATGTTCCATCTCTACTCACTTCCGTGGTTTAAACTCGCTTCAACGTTTCTTTGATATGTACATCAACTAATAATATGTTATGTCGAATTAGTGTTCAACGTAAACTTTCATCACATTCTTCACACTTGTCGGCTACTAGAATCAACGATGATATCATTGCGGTACCCGCATAAACTACATTCTGGTTTTTGCATTATGTTATGTTTACTGTATTATAGTATTTTTTATCGCTTTATTTATACCGTACGTTGTGAATTTCGTTTTCGATACGTTGTTGTAAGGTATTCTATGCTTTGTGGACGTTCGCATTGTTAAGTAACGAAATAAGATGGATTATTTAATTGGTGTAACATAAATGATGTATTTTTTAACATAAAAATATCTAAATCTACCAGTTTACTAGAAATAAATATCCAATACTCACTCAATATAATATAAATAACGTTAATCTTTCAAAAGTATCACTAATAAAATATTTGGTCTTCTTTTTCGATGATAAGAAGAAGTTCGTTCCCCATGTTGAAGTTGTTACAAATAAAGCACTTAAATTTATCGACTGCGCCGAAAGACCTCATGTTTATTAAAACTTTTCCATTACGCTGGTCAGAACATTCTTGAATATTGCTATCCCTCACTCTGTTCACCTTTATACGATATGCATTAACAAAAATTAAAGAATACAGCAACATACTGTTCTGTTGTAATTCCTTTATCAGTTAAGTCATAAGATTAGCATAACTATTATATACTTAGGTTCTTTATAAAAAAATGAATCTATGAATGTAGAAGCAACGGGCGTTCAAATAAATATATTACATCCAAATTCAGGTGGTTAGGACCATGTAAGGACGCTAGATACAGAATGAATTATGCTAGTTACGATTATCCGTTAATGGTCTAGCAGTGATACTAGTGGTGTAAAATATTATCAAATTAAATCAGTCCTTCTACATACTCCCCCCCCCAGCGTTCCACACAATACAAAAAAAAACATAAAAAGTAAAAAAAAAATAATGTACATACTTAGAAATATATTATATATACAGGCATGTGTTTATGTTAATTTGTTAAAAATGAATGATTTACAATTTGATTTTTTTTTTTTTTTTTTATTATTTGAAATATACCTAATTCATTGTATGACAAGGCGTGTCAATTGTTTGTAGACTTGATATGTTATGACAGGCGCTATCGATTATTTGTAAACAATGTATTAAATTTTAAGTATTTGGCTGTCATGATGAACTTAAAAATAAAGAATGGAGTTTTATTTAACAAATTGTGCATTATTCAAACCTTTACCCTATAAAATATAAGAAATTAAAATAAAAGTTTGGATTTAACTAGATTAATTATTGTACGATATAGTGCATAGTGTGCGCTATCGTATTTGATTCACAATAATAATAAATAATTCCTTGGTTGGTTACAATTGAATAATAATAATCGTGATTAATTACGTCTGCGGCTGCGCAGGACCTATGTACCTATGGATGACTTTGCATGATATTTCGCTACGTGTGTTTACTATGTGCGTTAAAAAACTATGTATCAACATTACTAATGTAAAGGTAAACTTTATACATACTCGTACTCGTACATACCACTGTTGATCTTATGTCTTTTATGGTTGATACATATTTTTAATGCTCATCTGGTGAAACATATACATTTTTAATGCTCATCTGCTGAAATATATACCTTTTTTAATGCTCATCTGGTGAAATATATACCTTTTTTAATACTAATCTGGTGAAATATATACCTTTTTTAATGCTCATCTGCTGAAATATATACTTTTTTTAATGCTCATCTGGTGAAATATATACATTTTTTAATGCTCATCTGGTGAAATATATACATTTTTTAATGCTCATCAGTAATTTCATTAGAGTTTTACCGTTGCATGAGATAAAATGCTAACAAAAAATTAAATTTATAAACAACATCAATGTACTTTTTTATTTATTTTAGTATTGAATATGCCTTTTTTGTTGATGGTATTGCCAAGTTATTATGGTGGTTGGTATCTGTCGGAGAAACTAACATTAAACATTATTTAAAACATTGTTAACCATCGTAAAACACTGAAAATTACTGAAAAATTTGCTTAAACGTTCAATAGTGTTATAAAACGTGGGAAATTATTTAAAACATTAAAAATTATTGAAAAATTCAAAAAAAAAACATGTTAAATCGTAGTAAAACATGAAAATTATTAAAAATGCAAACATGGCAAATTGTGGTAAAACATAAAAATGATTTAAAACATTGAAATTTTATTGAAAAATATGCTTAAATATTGTCATAAAACATTAAAAATTCTTTAAAAAAAACCATCAAAACCATGTGAAATTGTCGTTTAACATTAAAAGTGTTTGAAAAACCTTGAAAAAATAATTTAAATCGTCGTAAAACGTGAAAAATTATTGAAGAACCTTGAAAACATGATGAATCGTGATTTAACACGTTAATTTCTGTTGGAAACCGGTTCCTTGTTATAACTCTACTTAAGGGAAGTTAATAATGAATATTATTCATGTAAAAGAAAAAAGGAGGAACGAGTAAAAAAAAAGAGAAGTTACTTAGTTGCAAACACTTTTCAAATTTATTTAAAAAAACATATAAATAAGGGTTAGTCTTAATCTAGCTTAATAATAGTCGTAAATTATAGTTCGTATCTGGAACCGCGGATCTCCATGTTCGCACTTATCACTGATACACAAAAGCCGCAACTTGGGTTGGTTCCGAAGGGCGGAGTTAGTGCAGCTTGGGCCAAGGCTCCGAAGGGCGGAGTCGGCAGGCAGCGACTCCTGAGAGGCGAGAGCGTCCTGGTAGGAAGATCCTCGGCGCCGCTCCAAGGGGGAGAGCAGGAAGTTTCTTGGCGGAGGCGAGACGGTAACTTCTGCTAGGGCAGCTCCCTGGACGGAAGAGCCTCGGTGCCGCTCCAAAGGGGGAGAGCAGGAAGTTTCTTGGCGGAGGCGAGACGGTAACTTCTGCTAGGGCAGTTCCCTGGTCGGCAGCTGCCTCGGCGCCGCTCCAAGGGGGAGAGCAGGATGATGACTCCCAAGATGATGACTGTCGAGTCCGGAAATGTGAACTGTCGAGAGGGCAGCTTCCTGGTAGGAAGCGCCTGGGCGACCGCCCCAAGGGGGGGCGAGAGAATATTATTCATGTAAAAGAAAAAAGGAGGAACGAGTAAAAAAAAGAGAAGTTACTTAGTTGCAAACACTTTTCAAATTTATTTAAAAAAACATATAAATAAGGGTTAGTCTTAATCTAGCTTAATAATAGTCGTAAATTATAGTTCGTATCTGGAACCGCGGATCTCCATGTTCGCACTTATCACTGATACACAAAAGCCGCAACTTGGGCTGGTTCCGAAGGGCGGAGTTAGTGCAGCCTGGGCCAAGGCTCCGAAGGGCGGAGTCGGCAGGCAGCGACTCCTGAGAGGCGAGAGCGTCCCGGTAGGAAGATCCTCGGCGCCGCTCCAAGGGGGAGAGCAGGAATTTTCTCGGCGGAGGCGAGACGGTAGCTTCTGCTAGGGCAGCTCCCTGGTCGGAAGAGCCTCGGTGCCGCTCCAAAGGGGGAGAGCAGGAAGTTTCTCGGCGGAGGCGAGACGGTAACTTCTGCTAGGGCAGTTCCCTGGTCGGCAGCTGCCTCGGCGCCGCTCCAAGGGGGAGAGCAGGATGATGACTCCCAAGATGATGACTGTCGAGTCCGGAAATGTGAACTGTCGAGAGGGCAGCTTCCTGGTAGGAAGCGCCTGGGCGACCGCCCCAAGGGGGGGCGAGAGCGTGACTGTCGAGCATTCTGAATCAGCTGTATTCACCCGCGCAATCCGGCGACCGTAGCGCGGCTGTCGTGGGGTGCTGAAACTAAAGTGGTTCCGCTTTACCCCACTTCGGTACGTTGTCTGAATCCGTGGCGCTGGCATCGCCATCCTCACCGCTAGAGTTATTATTATTTTAAAGTTACATTTGTTCAAAAGACCTTCAAACAATTACAATATAGCCTAGCCTTGGGCGAAGGTTTTTTATTGCTGGGTCGCTAGCTTAATGTGTATTTCAGATTGGCTTTCTAAATTTTTTATTGCGGGACCGGTGAAACTATTGACAAAATATTTAGGGTCTAATAAAATCTGAACTGCCGCCTCCATCTGCGTGTAAAATCACAGAGACAAATGCTGGAGCACGTGTTCACTTTGGTCTTTCTGTGAATTCAAGTCATACCTAGGGACATATCATCCTCACTGAAATTATTCCGACGGTTCCAGTGACAGAAATGGAACAAGTTCCTTGTAACCGGGAATGGAAATATCGACCACCTCTAGTGACGTTTGACGTTTGACATTGTTGTTCCGTTGTTCCTCTTTTCTGGGGTAATATCGTAACTGCACAATATTTATGTTCCATTTTTTCAGTTTTAGGTAACTTCACTGAAGATTACATTTCTATCCCGAAGTTAATCACATTCTTGCACTTCTACTTCAATTCGTTGTTGTTATTATAAGAATATATCTCACTTACATAATTCGCCATATATAATATATTGAGTTAACCAACACCAACCAGGTTAACACGCGGTACATGGGGTTGTTCGTTGTAGATTTACAGCAGCTGTCACAAATGCCAAATGAGTTATTAGTAAGTTTATATCTTTACACTGAGTGGAAAATTTTAACTCACTCTAATTAGTCAATTCCATTACGTTTTACGTTACATATTTTCTCTTGCTTTTACTCATTGTCAATAATAGACATCACCAAGTTTATTTTACTTTGCACCCTGAAATACAGATATCTATGTTGTATGCCAGATGTAATCACGAAACACAGCTTAAGCCATTTAAGGCAACTTCTCCATCCTGAATTGTGGTATTCTATCAGCCTGACACTGAGAGTATGTACATCTCAGATGATATTGGAACAACTGGTTCGTCTCACTCAAATCTACACCATAATAAATTTGACAGTTCTACACTTTCTGCGGATACGGTCGATAAAATAACTTATTTAAGTCAGTTAAATATATTTACTGCCAGTCATATTTATGAAGTCAACATAGCACTTAGTTCTCTCTTCTGTCGTTTTATTGGTGAAAGCGGCTTCGAGATATTTTTAATTTCGCTCCTAATTTTATTGTGCGTAGGTTTTTTGCCGCACGGTTATTAATTGCAAACACAATTCTAATTTAAATCACGATCATATATAATGTTTTTGATTTTATTTCATTCCGCGTAAATAAACTCACATTATAGGCGTAATAAACAAACTGTCAACGGGACACTTTTAATATAAATATTTTTCCTTATAAGCATTCGTAACATTTATTTATTTTTTCTTGTTTATTCCATATGGTTGGTGCAATCTCACGAGTTCCATATAATATATGGAATATATGAAAGTAAAAATAATATTTATGTAAGATAATATAAAGAAAAGAAAAAGATTAAATAAATCCACAAAATATGAATTATAATATGAAAAAAATAAAATAAAATAAAGTTAAGCTTTTAGACATCTATGACACCAGAAATTGGCCCCATCGCTTGTAAATGAGACCCTGCAGAAGTCCAGTGCTGCCATCAAAATAGCGTTTTCGCCCGTGGCTAGTCGCGTTTCGCGATTAGTGCTCGGAACCCGAGAACGCGTCCTTCGAAAACCGGGACAATCTCAGTGGCACTGCAGTACCGGGACCATCTCAGTTGCACTGGTGTACCGCGACCATCTCAGTTGCACTGCAGTATTGGGACAATCTCAGTTGCACTGCAGTACCATGACAATCTCAGTGGCACTGCAGTACCGGGAACATCTCAATGGCACTGCAGTACCGGGACCATCTCAGTGGCACTGCAGTACCGGGACAATCTCAGTGGCACCGCATAAAAAGTTTTCGGTCGCGTTGTTGTATTGTACTCCCATTATTTTTAGAAACCCTTTATTGTAGTTTGTCCACAGCTTAGCGGTATATAAGTTGGTGAAGTTTGTGTTTAAAATTTGCCTTTGTGCTTATGGGCTCCACTTATTAAAACTTCGATGGATCATATTTGTACAGTGATCTTCAATGTCGCTCTACATCCAAATCATCATTGATCTCCGCTGTTATGATTTGTCCCAAGTACTTGTTGACCTCCTATTTTGTCTGTTATTCTCTTATCTTCGCATATCTTTAACAGCTTTATCATCGCTTTTGTAGCTGGCGATAAAATGACCATGTCATCTGCATACGCAATGTTATTTACACTCGTGTTTCCGAGGTGATAATCTACACTTGGCGAGGTGAGTTTACCGCTTAAATCAGTAAAAATAATCGGTTTTAAGCTTTCTTCTCGTCCGACTCAATTTAAGCGATTAAAATAAAAATTACTCGTATAATTGACATAATAACCAAATAACCGACTATGATATTTACTGTAGGTGTTCCAGTTCACCCCTTAGGTTTTGCATATTTCGTTCCAGCAAAAGGTCATTAGTTTAAGCTAATTGGTGATGATCTCGATTGTAAGCCACACAGACCATCAGGGAATAATTAATTCCCTATGAAAAAAAAGGGTTGATTACAAAAATTCACTCTGCAGGCAGCGTAACAAATTATCACCCAGCCACCAAATATATAAAACAGAGAACTCACCGAATATATCACTCTCATCGAGATTGGCAGCAATTCCTTAAACTCAAGGTTAATCTCCAAATTCGGCAGCGGACGGCAATCAGCACAATAAAACTTGCATTCGCACCATGAAATAATGATCTGTCACGACAATCTCTCAAGCGAGTAGAATTTAGAATAAATTGAATTAACACATTGTAATTCAAAAAGTACTGTCACTTTCTTGTGGCAAAAATATTTAAATCTTTTAGTCGTAAATCGACTAAACAGGAATAGTGGTGTCACTTACCTTTACAATAACTGACCAGGGATGTCTATCCTGTCCACTATTTTAAATTTAAATTTTCAAATTTTAAGTTAGGTAACTAATTTTAAGTCTTGTCACACAACAGATCTCTCAAACACATTTTAAAATCCCCGCGAAACTAAAATTCAACCCAGAACTAGGCGGCGCAGAACGGTGCGCATGCATTACTGGGCACCAACGCCAAAATCCCAACGGTTTTAGTGGCCGCCCGCCATCTTGCACTCCAACTGCACTTTATGGTCTCGACATCACGTTCTCTTCAACTCTAGACTTGGCCTCGGACGCTGTGCGCTTTAGAGATGGGCGAAGCGGCTCAGTTGAAGGAGCCGGTTCACTAGTTCCCGTTCACTTGAAAGATCCGCTTCAGTGAACCGGCTCGATTGAGCGGGTCACCGGCAGTGTTGCCAACGGATCTTGGCCTAATGTCGCCGTTTTTCAGTTGCACTAATTCTGCCCACATATTCACCACAAATATTCTACGTGAGCTTGATTCCCCCTTTCATTATTCGAAATCCATGGGGGGGGGGGGTGGCTACGGAATTCCATTTCAAAAAATTCCTCACAAAAAAAAAACTTGCCAACACTAGTCACCATTCGCGAACAAGTGAACCGGCTCACCGTTGACGAACGAGTGAACCGGCTCATCCAAACGAGTGAGTCACTACTGATCCGCGAACGAGTGAGCGGCTGATTTGGGAACCGGATCTTACGGATCCGCGTAAAGATCCGGTTCACTGAGCCGACTCGTTCGCGAACGACTCACTTCTAGTGCGCTTGGCTCCGGCCTCCTCATCATACATAGCCCGAGCCGAGCACGTTTTGTGCGTGTAGACGATTACTACCTTGGTTTCCACTGTACAATGTCTGGAAGTAACACCTCGCTGGCCTAGCAACTCCTGCATTCCCGGGACATCTCGTGTAAGCGTGTACCAAACCTTTTACATTTTATGTGCCTATTTGGAAGCCTGTTAAACACGTCTTCCAGACGAAGCCAATATGAGAAAGAGATTTGTTCAATTCAATCAGCCAGGAATAATTTTGGATGTATATTGTGTGCCCTCTTTGTGTTATACTATGTGTGTGCTTGTTGACCTGTAAATACACTCATTAATCATTCCCATTTAGGTGTTTCATTTGACGAAAGAATGGAGTCTTGAATTGTTGAATGTCCCCCCGTGTAAAGGCATAATCTGCCGACCCTACCTGAGCTAATAATTAGAGTCCCATGATTCTACCTCTGAAGCTATACAGCCGGCTCCAAAACCCTACGTGGCTCCGAACCATTACACTGGCGCATAACGTGGGGGCTCCAAACATTACAATCTACTGCTTTTCCACTAATTATAACCACTCTTAAGTGCAATTAATGAATTAATATTCCCATTCAGGTGTAATTTAATTTGAGCTCGGACCAGTTACTAGAAGGCCATGGATCTTTCCACAACAGAGAGTGTTTCCGTCAAGGTGGAACCAGGGTCCCAGAGGGAGGGTGGAGGTGAGATGCCGTATACGGATATAGATATCTACCTTCCGGATGTGAAGAAGTAAAGCTTGCAGTATGCGGCGAGTTTTCCGACAACCAGTGAGTTGCATTACAAAAGAAAGAATATGTTTTATCGATTTGAGATGTTCCTTCCCGTTTTGGAATGTCTTGCAGACCGGACCTCATCTTCTGTTGCTCCTTAGTTATTCTGGTATGTCCTGCAAAATGTATATTTACAGAAAACTGTCAAACTAAGTGAACTTTTAGCTTACAATACCCACAAATCTGTCGTTCCTCAAGTTAAGACCTCAACCTGTACATGATATAAGATACGTGATGCTAGAAAACATTACTATAACAAAACTGCATTCTGAAGAAGCTCATTGAGTCAAAAACAAATGGTTTTCTTTCTTCAAGCAACGGTCCCTGACATCTGGGGTTTTTATTCTTTGATAAATTAACCCCAAAGTGTTAAATGATAAATGTTCTTTGATAAATTAACCTCAAAGTGGTATATGTTTTTGCTTCCATAAGATTTATCAATGGTTTCTTTAACCGTAAATATTTAAAGATTTTTTTTTTTATAAAAGCAATAAGTTTTGATGTAACTCCTCTCGGTCAGGTTTTGAATATATTAAGTTACTCGTCTTTGCAAATCAATATTCGTATTATTATTTTGTTTCACCAGGTAGCATTTATATTTAGACTATTACCACCAAGACAGAACCAGGAAAACTCAAAGATTTTGAAAGGGGAAATCCTTATGTGGAGATTGACATTGACCTTCCGCATGTTAAATGGAATGCTTAGAGCGCTCTGAAAGAATTACCCAGACAGCAGGTACAACCGATTTTATTTTGTTTAAGTTTGCATTTCGTGCTGTCCTTATTTTTGCGGTTTTTTTATGAAATTACTGTTGTAGCAAGCTTAATACATAAACTTTTTCAGACTTGGCAAACGTGCAGACACATCCTGAAGAGAAAGGTTTGTTTTGTTTCCATTGCCTTTATTCCTGCTCTTTCAAGTCAAAGTTTGAAATTCTCTTTAGCACCAATACAGGAGAAAACCATTTTTTTATGTTACGACCGCAGTTCTCGAAAGGGACATCTACGAAGACACTTGCTGACTCACAGTGGAAAAAAACCGTTTCGGTGTGCCAAATGCACTTTTTCATGTATGAGAAAAGATGCTCTTAAAAGTCACATGCTGACGCACAGTGGAGAAAAACATTTTTCTTGTTCCATCTGTTTGAGCAGGATTAAGAGAATGGATTAAATAATAATATCTATTTTTAATGAAAAATGTTACTTTATTTAGTCTTTACATGAGCTTGATTTAATGCTGTTCGCGATTCGATCCAGAATGACTCACATCAATGCACGAGCATTGCCGAGGATTACCGAATCGCGCTCGACCCCCACACCTGCACAGTTTCTACCTAACCGTGCATCCACACATTCGCCTACAGAAACATGCAGAACTCAGAACCTCGCTTCCATGGTTTGAATTCTCTTCAATTATTATTTTATAAGTTTTCATTTAATGTTAAATTAGTGATTGATTTAAACTATCATAAACTATCTTCTGGCATTAGGGATAAGTCAGATTATTATTTGCACGCATTTCCACTACGCAATTGAAGTCACATTTATCTTACAGCTCCATCACGCGGTTTCCCACAGGGGTAGGCAGAGAGGATGGACTGCTAAACAATTCAGTCTTGACGTACACGTTTCATGACATGCGTACTTCGTCTCATATATACCCCTCTGTTATTCCTATTGACACGGCCTTACTCAATTATTTGGTTCACTTGATCGTGCCATGACTTCTTCGGGCATCTCTGACGTCTTATATCATTCACATTCGCTTCACATATTCTCCGTTCATTCGCTCTTCGTGCCTAAAACTAAGTAATAATAATTCCTGAATTATTAATTTGTCCGTCAGAGGCGGCTTCGGGAGCTCAGAAGTGGAAGGTCAATAGAAAAGAAAATTAAATGTTAATACATATTGCTAATGCGTAATGAATATTATAAAATCGCCAATGTATGTTATTAATTTGTACCCACCTATTCTGAAGTCAAAAATTCTGTAGTACAAAATTGTTTGAATTAAGATTATTTATTTACACATATATTTAATTAATGTTTTTTTTTCTTTTAAAGATCTTTTCTAATTAACAGTTTTAATTTCAATTTGTATTATCTCCAATCTCAGTACATTGTTTATCAGTAGACTTAAAAAGTAAACAATGAAAGCAAAAGTACCTTTACGTTCATTTTATTACACCCGCAATTGTAAAAATTATAACTTTTTTTAACGTCTTTATTTTTCTCTCTTGAAACATTAACTAATTGTCACTTTATTTGAATAAGTTTGTCACGCTTCAATGAATTGTTTGCGATTTCTTTCGAAATGATTTCCACATAATTTGACATTTTTAATTATTCCATGCAAATTACGTCAACAATAGATGGGTATCATTTATAACACAAAAAACTTACAACTAACATTCTTTCACATCTCCCTCTAATACCTTAATAATCTTAGGTCGTAGATATCTCTATCTCACCGCGGTCATGTCAGAAAATCCCTTGAAAATAAATTTTGTGACACTAGCATACGTCAGACATAATAGTGTTTACCTCCTTTGCCTGTATAGCAAAGAGAAAGAGAGGAGATGAGCTTAGCCTTGGGATAAAACTTGATGTGACCCATGCTAGGTACATGCAGCAGATTCTCATTTGGACGCTAGATGGCACTGGAACTCGCTATTACCGTACGAATATGCACGAATATTAAAAAATAAATTAATAATCGGGTAGTTTGTTAAATCCTCTTTTATATTAACACTATTTTGGGAGGTATTTGACTAAAAGACCTTCGTAGATGAGCCGCCACTGATGTACGTCATGAATCCCAGGGTAAATTTCCTTTATCCTGGGAATGCTGGCTTTCTGCATTTGATCGTATTACTGCTGGTGACTTATAAGCTTCTTAATACGAGACATCCTGGCTGAAGTAGGATTCTATGTCCCGGACGATTTCACGCGAGGCCACCAACACAGGACACTGATTCTTCCCAGGTGCAGAACTAACTAACCTGGGAAGACTAACAAGGTTAATCTGCCTCACATGAGATATGGATATTTGCCACAAGACATGTCCTTTAACAAATTAATCATGCGTACCTTATACCTCATTGTAAACTTTTTTTGCCCTATATGTAAACTTTGTTATCTTTATCGTTTATATGTTAACTATATTGTTGTAATTTTTTATCGTTTATACAATGTCTTAGTTTTAACTGTTTTAGCAAAATAAATAAACAAATTGCAAACATTTTTCATCTTACTATGGGATACAATTTAATTCAGCATTATATCTAAATCCGATTATAAGAGGAATGTAGAACGTGAAACAAATCTAAGTTAACATGGAATTGGCATGCCTGTTACAAAATATATCAATAAATACGGATAGCGAACCCTACAATACAATGTACGTGTTCAAAATGTTACCAAGTAATATCAAAAATTGCATTTTCCCAAATAGATTCAGATAACATGGCTCATAAGTAGAAATACTTTATACTCATCATCACTATCATCCAATATTTGTTATTTAGTAGCATGTAGATTTAGTGTTATTAATAGCAACAATATTATGTATTTAATTATTGAAGACAATATTAGCGATTTCTAAACGAAAATCTGAAACAGAAAAATCAGAAGGATACGGTCACATCTAGGACTCGAACCCAGGACCCTTGTCTTGCCGGGACACCACTCTACCAACTGAGCTAATAGGACCCTATCCCCCTCGGTCACTTTTAACTGTATCATACTTCGAATAAGAACTACCAACATTGTCTTCATTTTTTCACCGCACATTTTTATTGGCAACTATCTTTATGTATGATCGCAAGATTCAACCCGAACTAAATGCAATCTAGACATCGTCTTTTTAGATAAACATATCTTATTTTTTATTTAATGTGCGACATCTATTGACTTTTCTGCAAGTCTAGAATGAATATTTATTTTTCGGAATAACTTTATTGAGTAATACCTCAAAATTGTAATATTTAATTATTGAAGATAATATTAGCGATTTCTAAACGAAAATCTGAAACAGAAAAATCAGAAAAGAAAATTACAATTTTGAGGTTTTACTCAATAAAGTTATTTTCGAAAAATAAATATTATGTATGTTTATAATAAGTAATAATTGAACATGTTCAACTTGTTCACAAACTGCTTAGTACTAATAATAAACTGTCGATTTCCTGAAAATTAATAAATAAATCCATGGGGCTGTTAGCCTGTTCAGTTGGCAAGCTGTATAGTAGAATTTTGATTAGGGTGAGAAAGGAAACAAAGGACAAAATATGGGATGTGCAAGGTGCTTTTATGAGTGGAAGGGGGTGCATGGACCAGATCTTCTCATTGCGTATGCGCACTGAGAAGTTTCTGGCCTTTGTAGACCTAGTGTAGTCTTTGTAGATCGACAGGAAAAAGCTACGGAAGGTGTTGTCCAAGTATGGAGTGAAAACGAATCTCATACAGGCAATTGCGTCTCTGTATGAAAGAAGTGTGGCATGTGTTAGGGTTAATGGTTTTACGGGTTGGTTTGATACCACAAAAGGTGTTAAACAAGGCTGCGTAATGTCATCGTGGTTATTCAATCTATACATGGATAATTGTATGCGAAAATTAAAAGAGGTAGGATTGTCCAAAGAAGCGAAGCTCGCAGTCACAATGGAGTGCTGGTACCTACCCTGATGTACGGAAGTGAGGCATGGAACTAGCAGAGAAAGGATGAAAGTAGACTGAAAGCTGTATAAATGAGATCCTTGAGGCGTATGTGTGGTAAAACCATGTATGATCGTATGAGAAATGTGGAGATCCGCAAAGAGTGCAAGGCTGATGTAAGCGTAATGAGTAAGATTAAGAAAGGGACGCTTAGATAGTTTGGGCATGTAGAGCGAATGAGCGAAGATAGGAGTGTAAGGAGAATATACAATGTAAATGTGAATGGTAGCAGAAGTCGGGGATGCCCGAAGAAGACATGGCACGACCAAGTGAATCAGATACTTGAGGCGGGCCATGTCAAGAGTCAGAATAATAGAAGGGTATGTATGAATGTGAATGAGGCAAGGAGTGTGTGCCCATACCGAGTTGTTGGTGGTCCGTCCTCTCTGTCTACCCCTGCGGGGAAACGGTGTGATGGTTAGTTAGTTAGTTAATAAATAGTACTTGAAAGAACAATCTGTATATAAATAATAATGTTAAAAATCTTAAATCTCCAAATTCTTCACCGATTTCTTTGAAAAATTAACACATTATTATAACATAAAAATTACATTCGAATACGCGCGTGATTTTATATACCTATACAAAATCCACATTCCTCAAACATACACTACAAAATATGGAATAAAATCTTTAAACTACATTGCCTACACATTTTATAACTCGGTTCCAGAAATGTAAAAAAACCATTGAGAAAAATAAAAAAAACTAACAATGATGGTTTAAAGAAATTTTTAAAAATGAAAATCAGTAAATCTATATTTGTATATCTTTGATTGTTCCTTTATTTGTTTACTCTTATTTTTTTTTTGTTCTACTTAAGGCGAAATAGGTAGTCTTGACCTGAAATTTGGCATTTTTGAGGCCACTTTTAGACGTATGGACACTTTTCTAGAAAAAAACACAAATTGATTTCGAAAGATCGTTATTTTATCTTGTAAAGTAAGATGTAAAATTTTGAAAAAAATTATTATTTTCATATCATAATAAAGTGTTACCGTTGGACGATGCGCAGATTTGTTGCATTTTCAAAGGTGAAGTTGTATTATACAACAAATATTTAAAATCATATAATAATACAGTATAAACAATCAATAAATTATCTATCATATGTATGTATAAGAATTTTGTTTTTATTTCAAATAAAATTACTAATAAATAAATCCGAGCACGCGTTTTGTGACGAAAATCCCTCAATTGGACTATTTATTTATGGTCTTACAAATTGGTATAGTTCAGATTTTTTTAGAAAAATAATTTACCAAGACATTATTGAAACATTAGAAATAATTTATGACCAAAAAATATATTCTTAAAGTACATAATAGTAATTTATTTCGATTCGCGTTTGTTGTTTGTGATTACCCCGGCGCAAGCCGAAATTTTATCATTCCCCGCTGCGACAGGGCGGCGAGCGGACGTCTATTCCACGCCAGTCTACTTGATAACATTTTAAAGAAATTTCTCGCTTAAAAATGAGGAGGAAAATACCCTCGGAAAAAGTTTTATTAGATAGCACAAATTACGACATCAAAAACGTACGTGGGAGATATATTTTCAGAAAAAACAAAGGTTAGTGATATTTAATTATCCGTGTACATTGTACGTACTTATATGCTACAGAGTCGTTCGAAAGAATCAGTCAGAATAAGCACATATTTTTTATAACATTTGGCGATAATTTTGTGTTGTTTAATTTCCAGGGAAAAGAATCAACTATGGACAGGAGTTTATGTCTGTCATCGTTTTTTCATGTATAAATGTTAAAACTTATGCCAAAGTACGTGAAACTGTTTGTGATTGGTAGTCAAAAAGTGCCGCTAACCAAATGAATTTCGATTCGTGATGTGCGATTCAAATCATTTTTTTGTTCATAATTTCTATTTTATTGTCCAATTCACTATTACATTGGTATAATTCAACATATTTAATATTTTTTGTGTTACTTTTTGTCAGTTAATGTCATATTGTGAATTGAGAAAAAAAAACAAGGTTATTTTTGACATACTAACCTATGATTTTTCAATCGAAATTTACTCGTGAATTTAATAACATTTCGAAAATTAGACGAGTCAGGTCGCTCCGTTAATCATGAAAACAAATACATGAAAGCGATACAATATTATGCAATCGCATAACTACATATGTAGGTAGGTACCGTAGAAAATAGTTGGAAATAAAACCTAGTTTTAATATATATACTACTTCAGTTGTAAGGAATAAACCCTATTTTCAATGTCATAGGTACATATCAAATCAAGTAATACTTTAAAGATAAGTATTAGAAATAAAACTTACCGGTAATACCTTTCGGACAAACGAATAAATAAGTAAAACAAAAGATTTTTACTCACCTTTGGAAAACTCGTGTAAAATATTTAAAAAAAACAAATTAAACAAATATTTGATTTTTTTTTTAAATGTATATTCATATACCTACATATTTTATATCTACCATGTCAACAAACTGCATTTGTATTTATTTATGTTAACTCACTCCGACGTATAATTTACAAATATGTATGTAACTACTTATTAGGAAGAAAGCTACAACCAAGAATTTAACAACAATAATTGTTATTTCATCGGAACCATGCTGTAGTTTTCACAGCCGCGCGAGTGTACTGCTCGCAGCGGAATGAATTCGGTATTTCTGTCTCGGTCTAAAAAAACGTCCGATCGCGAGGCCGTCTTTTAACGAAATTTGAATTCTCGTCTGCTGGTTAAACCGCCTTAACCTGTCCTTTAAAAATTATTATGCAGTGTTTTTTGTATTTTTGATATTTTGATGCCAATGTAAAATTATATGTACTGACTTCTGTATGAATTCTGCTTTTGTATTATTTTCCGACTACTGTATTGTAATTTCTTCCCGTCTTAAAATGAGTTTTTTAACTCATCGGGATTGCCCAAGCAAAAAATAAATTAATAATAAAAAATATATATATATGTTATAGCCATATATGTTTTGGACGTAAAAGCAACAGGCGCTATTATTTTTCTATCTGCACAGACAGAGAATATTTAGATTTAGAATAGAATACATATTTAGAAAGCAGAGTTTCATGATCGTATTTAGGATCTGTATATCTAGAGGCCATGGTGCGAAATTAAAAAAAAAACTTCATTAGCTAAACAATGTACTAAACTAAAAACTAACAAATTAAAAATTATATTAATACCTGTTCAATACGTATTTATATAGCTAAAAACAATTAACCACATTTAAAAAAAAAAAAAACACAAAATTGATTATCATATATATGTTAGTAAACATGCAAAAAAATCCTGGGTTCGATTCCTAGTTGTGATCTTTATATTTTTCTTTGTCTTGTTCTATTTCATGTTTTGTTTAGATTTATCAGTAGGATCTTCTTCTTCGATGATATATTACATTGATGGGTATAATCTTCAAAGTAAGTTTCTCCTGAATATTCATTTAGACTTTTTAAAAGTCAGGGTATGTTTATCCGAGACAATATCTAAGTTACAAAAACCAATTTCACTAGTAACTGTATCGAACGCATTACGCAATGCTACCCAAAGGCCGCAAAGCAGCTTTCTTTTTGACTTTTGAAATATTGGCATATAGAGCTCCGGGCCAAAAAGGCCCCTTTCTCTTTCATCATGATTTTAAAATTGGTTGTAGGATAAATTTTAATTTAATTTTGGTTGTGTTTTTAAAATATTTTTGCAAGGAAACATGGCTGCAATATGGGGGATTTAAGGTTTACGGAGGATTTGTTTGGGTTTTTTAAAGGTAGTTATTTCATTTACATCGTACTGTGCGAGACAGTTGATGGACGCGTTTTCATGGGTGGGGAGGCCCGCATAAAATGTTTCCGCGAGACTTAAGATATGGTCTTTAAGGAGGGGAACTTCAGAGTCCCGATGTAGTTGAGCAACCCTCATCCATCTAGGAGCTCCCAGGGCAATGCGTATGGCTTTGTTTTGAAATGTTTGTAGTCTTTTTAGCTGGGGCTCTGAAGCGTGTGCCCAGATAGGGCTAGCGTAAGTGAGTTTAGGTCTTATAGTGGATTTATATATTAGTAGTTTGTTCCTTGGAGATAATTTTTTGTTATTTTTAGATATCATGGGATAAAGGGCTGCAAGAGTTTTATTTGCTGAATTTAGAGTTTCTGTTATATGCTTTTTCCAAGTTAGTCTGCTGTCTAGAGTTATTCCGAGGTATTTAATGTTTTTTTCCAAGGTACGTTTTCGCCGAACAAGTGGATGTTAGGGGGTCGTTTAGGGCGTCTACGGGAGAAAACACAAGCGGCGCTTTTTGAGGGATTGATGCTAATTCGCCATTGTTTAAAAAATGATTCTAGTTTCGACGCGTGGTCTTGGACGCGTCGTGTAGCGGTCATTTCGCTTACTGAAGTCGACATGACTTCAGTGTCGTCTGCAAATTTGCCTATTTTGGTTTTTTTGGTGCGAAAGTTATGAATGCTAGGGCGGGGGATATCGCTTAGGTATATATTGAAAAGAGCTGGCGAGAGAATAGAGCCTTGAGGGACACCTGCTCTTAGCAATCTCACTGTGGAAAAAATTCCATCTAATTTGATTCTAAATTTACGGTCTTTAATAAAATTAGCTATGAGTTGAAGCATTGAAAGGGGGATACCGAGGAGGTACATTTTATAAATGAGACCTCTGTGCCAGACTTTATCGAATGCTTTGCAGACGTCTAGGGAGAGGACTACAGTGTGTTGGCGAGAGTTGAATCCGTTTGTAATTTGTTCGACCACCCGCAGAAGTTGGTGGAGAGTTGAGTGGCCCGATCGAAAGCCGTGTTGAAAGTCGGGGATGATTTTTAAATCGTCGACTATTTTTTTCAATCTAGCGAGGATAAGCTTTTCAAGAATTTTACCTGCGCAGGGAAGCAGGCTAATCGGTCGGTGGTTTATGGCTTGAAGGGGGTCTTTACCAGGTTTAGGGTGTAACGGAGAAAACTACAAACCCCGGACTGAGATCGATTCTTCAAGATATCGATCGATGAGAGACATCTTTATTGCTACCGGTGAGCTGCGCAGTAGATTGCGCAGAGAAGAGGAGAATCATTAATTTCTACAGGAGTCAGATTTTGGGAGCGGAGCAGACTACTTGTGACTTGCGGAACCATCGGCGACCAGTACCACAACATGGCGGGTTGGAAGAAACTTTCACGTAAATCATCATTTAACTTTAGATAGTTATACGGGTTATCTTTATCCCTTTAAATCTTTTATTTCTAGAAGAAATAAATGGCGCCCTTTATAAATTCACCTCTTAACTTTTATGATGACTTTCATTTATAAAATTCAACATGCAGATGCTCTTCGAGTCCTGCACACGGCCCTGAGAATCCTTTAGTTTAAAATAGAGTCTCTTGCTACTTCATTTATTTAATTAACCTTATATTGTGCTAGCCTCCATTCTGAATAAACGATTATTTGTTAAACTCATCCTTCTTTAATTTACAGTTGATTGAATATGTTTTTATTTCAGAATACACGCAACCATATTTGATTTACATTTTATTAGAGTTGCTCTTGGGCATAACTAATCATGGATTATTCATTAAAAAATTGTTACAATGGCGCCTGCAACGTGTGTATATCGGTTGAATTTTTTTTTGTAAATTTTTCATTTTGAATGTCATCTTTTTCACCCCAGTAGGTAGAATTTTTTTTTGACACGTGTGGTCAATATCATTTTGGTCGTGTTTAAAGTTTTTTTCAACGTTGTGGTTTGGTTCACCGATGATTTCGTAAGTTCACACTTTTTTTCTTCTTCTTAGTTTAAAATTTATTTTATTTTGGTTCCCGCTTTCAAATCTGAACTCATCCTGTGTGCCGCTAGCTATATCTTGAGTATTTACTCATTATTTACCACGTTTTATACGTAGCTTTTTAAAATCCTAACGAGATAATGGTTATTGTGTGCTAATTTGTTTTATTTTGTCCTAACAGAGTATTTAGGTACATATTTCATCGTTCACGAATGGCGCTAGAAATGATCATGATGCGGACAGTAGTTCTTCGCATCTCATTTAAAAAAAAAAAATACGGAGTAAGTTATTTATTTAACCTCTACTATAACTTTAACATCATGCGATTGTTAATTTTTCTTTGAATTTCAGTGAATGAAACTATATTATAGGTTCCTTAATTTCCGTAATTGTATTATTTCGAAATATTATAGCAACCTTATTGATCCGTAATTTCCTTTCAATAATAACCTTTTTTTACCTTATAAAGTTAATATTACGTTTGTCATGTGGATGATTGTTACATAAAAGTGTTCAACTCTTATTAAAACCATTTACACATATTATTGTGTTCTTAAATTATAAAAATATAGTTACAAAGATTTATGATTTTTAAATTTGGAATTTTATTGTCACTTTCAATATACTTTAACAAAATATATTTTTTCTAATTACTGTATTTTAAAATTAAAATGTTGCATTTGTTTTTACTCAATAATGAAATACACAAAACATGCTTTTCAGAGTAAATGCTGTTTCAACATTGGATAAATGCTTCAGGACTAGGAGCGAGACGTCACACCTGCCTGATCTGCGTTTTCCTTTGCTGTCGGCAAATTGCTTTTTGAAGGTTTTCTTTTATAATTTATTTAGTTTTAACTTTTAATATACAAGATAGGACCATTAATATTCAATGCTCATATTTTGTTTATTATGGGAAAAGGGTTTTCAACAAACAGGGAATGTTTTAAATCTTTTTTTCAACGAGCTCAGTTGGAACTAAATTTTTTATAGGTTAATTTTTATTTGTCGGCAATTGTTTTCAAGTAATTCTGAATTTCCATTCTTTCAATTCATACAAGGTTCTGTTTTTAATTAATTATTAAACAAAACATAATTTTCACGTACGACCATATTTTTTTAGTTTTTGTATGCTTGTCCAGGAAAATTAGTTTTTACAGGTTAATAGTCATTGTGTTAAGGCGTATAATACAATTTTTATGACCTTAATTAATTTAAAATATCAAATCTATAAGTTCTACAGGAATTTCCATTCTAAACATTCGTTAAACAAGATATTTTACAGAAGGTTTTACCCTTTTGTTTACCTTTTTCTTTGTAATTTGGGTTTTGGATTTTTTTATATTCAATATTGTTTATACGATATACTTTGCAATCGTTTTAATCTTTACATTTAGCTTAAGTTTATTGCCGTGTAATTTGTTCTTATTCAATAGATACTATTTGAAAAGAATTTATTTCAATAACTTCCACATGACTATAATTATCATAAATTTAGTTTTAACGTTATCCGTAAATATCGTTTTAAATGTAGAAAATTACTACAAATTTGATCATTTTAAGAAACAATAATTTCTTTGATATTATTCTTATAATTGGCACAGAGTACCTTATTCTCAGGCACTATTAAGGACATTATCTTGTCACTTATTTTCAAACGTATCATGCTAATACGCATGAGGTCACTTGCAACACATGGTTGTTGGGTGCAAAATTTTCATGTCATTGTTGCATGAAAAGATTCTTTTTATCTTTAAATTCACTTTATGTTTTTGGTGGACGACATTTCTATTTGCCGCCATGAATGGGAACTGTCCATCCTCCATTTGTGTTTGTTTTGTGATGTCATGTTAATGTCATGTACTGTCATGTTTTGTCAATCTAGTGGGAACAGTTACATGTTGTTACAACCGCTGAGAACTGTTATTATCCCACATATACACGAGTCTTGTGATAGGCTTTGTTTAGTATGCATTGTTGATATGCGATAGTACGATATTGTACTTTCAGGTTTGATTCCTGTCTTTTTTATCATTAGTCCATGGGGACCCTGTCACTGAAGAGTTTTGAGGTTACGGGGAGGCCATGTACTATTTGATATTGTTTTTGATACTATTTGATAGTGTGAAATCTTGGTAGAAGTTTTATTTACGTTCATATGCGCGTACTAAATACGAACGTCACGTTGTATTTTTTTTATATTGATTAGGTTTACCTTCTCTTTATGAGGATCTGAGGTACAAAACCATCAATACTAAATTAATCAGACTTTCCGAGTAATTTTCTGATTACCAAAAAGTAATTTTGTTTTTCGTATTAACTGTTAACCTTCGGGGATGTTTTAACAAGTTGGCGAAATAAACGGTACTTAGTTTTTTGTATTAATTTTGCATCGCAAATTAATAATCTTGTACCTGAGTAAATTAATGTTTTTGTTGAATGTTATATGTTGTGCGTTCATTTAACTCCTTCTGCAAATATCCTTACAATTCTGATATTTGCATAATGAATTAGTTTGTTGTTTTATGGGGGTTTTTTTTTTTTTTCGCATTGAATTTTGTTTTGGATATCTACACAAATATCTTAAATTCTTAAAATAGTTTATTCTATTTGAACTTTTGTTTGGTTTTAAAACACAAGTACTAGTAATATTTTATTAAATTCTTCCGAATTTTTACAGAGCTGACATCTATCGGATGTTTTTAAAAGTTGTTATTTAATATCGATTTATTTATTTTTCAATCGGTTTTGTCTTAGATCTATTGATTGGGTTTGGGTCCTTGATATCAATATGCTTGCAGGATAATTCACTAGATGGTGTTAATTCTAACAAAACATTTTAATAAATAAATTTTCTTTTGAATTTCATTTTAAAAAAAAAAAAAAAAAAACTTAAAAATATTGTTTCTCCAGGTTTACATTCTGTTACTAGAATTTTTGTCATTTTGCTACATTATAGTAAAAGGGCTGCTGTGTTTTCCTTTTGAAAGGCTTTTCGGTTTTCAACATTTTATGAAATTTTTTTTCTGTATAATCTTGTTTTTTGTTGGTTAACCCGTTAGGTAGATAATTATGTAGGGAAAAGAAATTGACTCGCTCACCCTGAAGAAGCGGAACTGGCTGCTCAAAAATATCTGCTAACAAGACAAGATTTTTATATTTTCACCATCATCTTTGGAAGTCTTCATGGTTTGGGACTGCTGCTGCTGCTTACAGAAGAATTTCAAGCTAATATTCCCTGTTTTCATCGTAGATGGTCTACTAGTTTAACTGCTTCAATTTGGAGGATGGAAATCTCAACATTTGTAATTATACACATCTATTGAAGCAAAACTATGACGCCTGAGGGTTCCTCTACACCTCCAACACCAGGAAGAAATCTAATGCAGTCATGTGCTTCGGAGCCAGGTGGTCCGTTCTTTTCTTTGGTGGAGGGGTAATGTAACGGAGAAAACTACAAACCCCGGACTGAGATCGATTCTTCAAGATATCGATCGATGAGAGACATCTTTATTGCTACCGGTGAGCTGCGCAGTAGATTGCGCAGAGAAGAGGAGAATCATTAATTTCTACAGGAGTCAGATTTTGGGAGCGGAGCAGACTACTTGTGACTTGCGGAACCATCGGCGACCAGTACCACAACATGGCGGGTTGGAAGAAACTTTCACGTAAATCATCATTTAACTTTAGATAGTTATACGGGTTATCTTTATCCCTTTAAATCTTTTATTTCTAGAAGAAATAAATGGCGCCCTTTATAAATTCACCTCTTAACTTTTATGATGACTTTCATTTATAAAATTCAACATGCAGATGCTCTTCGAGTCCTGCACACGGCCCTGAGAATCCTTTAGTTTAAAATAGAGTCTCTTGCTACTTCATTTATTTAATTAACCTTATATTGTGCTAGCCTCCATTCTGAATAAACGATTATTTGTTAAACTCATCCTTCTTTAATTTACAGTTGATTGAATATGTTTTTATTTCAGAATACACGCAACCATATTTGATTTACATTAATCATGAATATTTCATTAAAAATTGTTACAAGGGATAAGGATAACGTCTGCAGTTTTGTAGTCTTTTGGGAATAAACGAAGTCTAAAGGATGCGTTGCTGATGGCTGTGAAAGAGCAAATGGCTTTGGAGGGGAGGCATTTTAAAATTTTATTTGATATTAAGTCGGGACCGGGAGATTTTTTTGTTTTCAAAGATTTTATAATTTTGGAAATTTCTTGAGGGGTTGTGAACGGGATTGGATTGTCTGTGGGGGTTTCTGTCAGGATGGATGAGACTGTTGATTCTACTGTTGAAACGAATTGAGGGTCATCGTAGGTCGTGGTCGGGGAGAATTGTTCTTCGAGACTGTCGGCAAAAGTCTCGGCTTTGTCTCTAGAGGAATACACTGTGCCTTTTGGGCCCGTAAGGGGACTTATTCTGGTCGGGGGTTTTCTAAGGGTTTTGGAGAGTTTCCAAAAGGCTGTTCTGTCGTCGTCGAGAGTGGAGATGAAGTCGTGCCACTGCTCGTCTCTGTATTTTTGGAGTTCGACTTTTACTTGGTGAGAGAGACGATTCATACGAATGCGATCGATCGGGTTTGAGAATCTTTGCCATTCCTTTCGGGCGAAGTTTTTTTCTCTTATAAGTTCTTTCAGTTCTGCGGGAAGGTCGGGTCTGTGTTTATCATTCGCGACTTCGACGGTGGCAAGGTCTACGGCTGTTTTTATGTCGTTAGTGAAATTTTTAGTGGCTAAATTGAGGCTTTCTTCGTCGGTAATTGATGTTTGAACTTTTACTGATTCTAGTAGTTTGGGGAGTTTTTGCCATTGAATTTTTTTACGTGTGGATCTATGTGAAGGTACTGAAGGTAGGGAGCCGTCGGATAAAAACAAGAGTACAGGATCGTGGTCAGAAGATAATTTTTTAACAGTTTGAAGGGTGTAGAGTAAGGGGCAATTTTTGATTATTATTATATCTAAGACATCTGGGTCGTGATTTGCGTTTTTGGGGAAAAATGTGGGAGCAGCAGCTTTCTGACCATGGGAGGATAAGAAGCTAGTATTTACCCGGCCGGCGAGTACTGAGCACAACGCGCGCCTGGACGCAGTATTTACGTGGTATCCCCTCCCCGGCTGGGGAGCACTGGGCACATCGCAAGCCGTGGACCCAGTATTTACGTCGCATCCTCTCTCCTTTGCCCAGGCGAAGCAACGCCAAACACTGAACAGCGATGGTCAGCCAATCAGCGCAAAGCACGATAAACCTAGAAATATTTCTCTTCTCATATATAATTGCGCAAATTAATGTTAGATTTGCGTGAGTCTCGCCGCCATAATGCTAAATAAAAATATACAGATTGAAAGGCTGGACTCGCGTCTATGTTGTAAAGTAGTATTGAATTATGTAAACATTAATATTAGGTAGTTATAAGGATTTCCTCACACCAATGTCGGTCTGAGGACCCACTGATTCATATTGTACAATTTATTATAAAAACATTAAAAATGCTAGGGAAAAACAGTTTTCATGAGATGAAGCGGCGTAAAGAGTACTATTGAATAAATAATTTTAATATTGACTATTAAAGTCATATGAAAACACACGAAGCTGCACAAAGATGCACCTCGTTTACGTGGGGCGGTTCAGACGCGCGCATACCGATGTGTGCACGCTCCCGCTAGTCCTATATATACCGCGCGTAAAGCGATCTCAAGTCTCTCTCTTCCGACATCTACTCTCGACCGCTTCACTCTGGACTGCTTCTCCCGCTGGAACCGCTACAACCGCCTTTGACTTCTGACCTCTCGCTTCCTTGGACTACCTACCGCTCTCTCCTTGGATACACGACATCACAGCAACCGGAAAAGGCCCTGAACATAAAGCAGCACACCGACTAGAAGATTCAGCACCCCTTATTTACAGTCAATGTAAAGGACTTGCGTCTGATACAAGTAACTTTGTGGTTATTTAAAAAGTTACTTGCCAAAAATGTGGGAAAAAATTGTTGCAAGATGATATTATTAATTCATGGTCATCATCAACCAGGTTTTGATGGGATCACCGTTGAAATTCTGAAAAAAAATCTTAACTTTTTGAAAAACCTATTACACATATCATAAATAATGGTCTTAAAAAAGGAATCTTTCCATATATATACAAAAATACTATTATTTCACCGATAATCAGGTGATACTTAAGAAATTAATAACTACCGACCTATATCAATTTTATTAAATATCTCAAAAATTTTTGAAAAGGTAGCAAAAAAGCAACTTCTAAAATTTATTGAAACTAATAATATATTGAGTGACCAACAATTAGGATTTCGCACAAAAATAAGCACACAGGACGCAATCATAGATTTAACAACAAAAATAAATCAAGCACTAGACGAAGGCAAAAAATATCTTGTAATATTCATAGACCTAAAGATAGCCTTCGACAGCATAAGTCACAAAAAATTACTGTAAAAGCTTAACAAAATAGGGATTATAGATAATGCTAAAATGTGGATAGAAAGTTTTCTGAACTCTAGAAATCAATATGTAAAAAAAAAACACTCTCAGTGAACCGAACACATATGACTTTGGAATACCACAAGGCACCATTTTGGGCCCTCTTCTATTCATATTATATTTTAATAATATCTTTAAATTACCATTAACAGGAAAACTCATTTCATATGCAGATGATACTGCAATTATATTTCAAGCGAATTCATTGAATGAACTTGAAATAATTGCTAACAATCATATCAATACGTTAAAAGAATGGTTTGATAAAAACTTATTAACATTAAATATTGAAAAAACATATTATATAATTTTTATTATAAAAAAAAAAAACTTTTATTACCTTAAATATTAAAATACATTTAAAAAAATGCACATTGAAAATAATGACGCATAACAATGCGTGAATGTTTATGCATAACAAATAAAAATAAAATAAAATATTTAGGTGTAATAATAGATAACTAATAATAGATACCTTAAGTGGAAAACTCTCATAAACAATATCATAAATAGATTAAGAAAACTCATTTACATATTTATTAGTCTAAGAAATATACTTAACTTAAAAATTCTTAAAAATATTTACTACCCTCTAGCCTATTCAATAATACAGTATGGTATCGTTGCATGGGGGGAGCTTACAAATCATCACTTTTATCACTCGGAAATCACTCACAGGCAGTTAATAAAAAAAAATTATAAAAAAAACATCAGACTACCCAACATCACAACTTTTCCAAGACTTTCAAGTCCCACCACTAAAAAATACATATACAAAAAATATGTTGCTTCAAATCCACAAAGATCTGTACAAGAAGTCACACCATGCCATGGTTCGTGTTGAGAGCAATAGGCAAAATACAATGGGTCGCTTATGCACTCCATTAATGCACACCAGTTTTGCACAACACTATTACACGTACACTGGAGTGGTGTGGTTTAATCAACTAACGACAGAATTAAAGTCATATAATAGGCAAGGCAGATTTCCGAAACTGCCAAAATATGTTTATTATTAAATCGCTAGGTGGCACTAAGGATGCCTTCACCAATGTAAAATATTCAACATTATACGTGAGTTATGAAGAGACATATAGATATTCAAGTAAAAAACAAACCAATAACAAAATGTGGCTTGTTTATGGAACTTACTATTTTGGTAGAGTATTTAGTATGATCTTTTTTACAAATGTTTCATCATTTGCTTGTTATTGTAAATCATATTAGGTTTGAAAAGCTGACAATAGGTTTTTAAGTTCGCGATATTATGTGAAAGGAGGAAAGCAACCGTAAGCGGCGTTTTGCACCGTTAGCGGTTGCTTGGTTCCTTTCGTGGTCGCGTTTCGTTAGGGACTGAAGTGTAGGTAGGTAGGTAGGTAGGTAGGAGTGAGCGCTATTCCATTATAAACGGTGTTTGGGATCTCATGTTTTAAGTAATCCATTAAATTATTATCAATAAATTTTACATGTTATTTAATGTTATCATGTTATACATTTTATTGTTACTGTATTTGTAATGTTAAAGTGTTGCTTTGCTTGATTCTCCGTAATGGCAATCTTGTATTATTCTTCTTATACTATATTGACCTCGAGAAATAAAATAAAGTTTTTTTTATATTTTTTATTTTTTAATTTTTCTGTGTTATTTAGTACAACTAAACAACAATATTTTTTAACCATGGCAGTAGCTGTCGTGCAAGGCCGGAACCGGACTATAATAAATTTTAAAATAAAATAAACTTCACAACCTTAAATAATTTAGCGAATTAGAATGACGATGACATCTCACTATATTACTTTATATATTATTTTATTAAAAAAATTTAAAAAATCTCTTCACTTTATATGTTTTTATGAATTTTTTTTCTTCTATTTACATATACATGGTGTCCGGAAACTCGTAGTACAAGCGGGAAACTGGAGAATCTACACCACATGGGGAACCCAAATAAACATAAAGTTTTTTGATTTGAGCATTTTTATCAAAAAAAAAAACAAAAAAAAAATATTTTCGGCTATGTAAAAAAATATAAATCATCATAATTTATTTATTTATTAAACGCCATAAAAGGCTTTTACAATAATGTGATACATGAGATTATAAGTACACATCGGTACATAGGCGAATATTAGTATTACATTTAAGAACACAACAATATGTAAACAAAAAATATGATACAGCTGAAATTTTCTTAAGGCATAGAATGCTACAATAATAGAAAACAATTCATTTAAACAGGATAAAATATACAGAAAAGGTGACTTGCCAACAGATAATAAATAATGGTCGCGTGGTTTTTTAAGATCCCTCTCCCGGTAAGACAAGAGATACCGGTTTCGATTCCTAGTTGTTCATTGAGATTTGTGAGTATTATCTTCTTATTTAATGATATATTATATTTATTACTTATTTATGGTGCGGGCCCATGGGCTGCAGAGTTTGTAGCTTTCGCGTCTGGTCCTGTAATAGGGTACTGCAAGTACACAAGTGCCATATCTAACCAGCTTTAAAGAATAGCATATCAGTAGGCTATTTGTGGTTGCGTCAGTCACGTAGCTTATAATTATATCAGTGTACAAAGGACCTTACTACAAGACGGGACAATAAAGTCAGAATGCTAAGGCAAATATTATTACACCTGAAATAAAGACACACACTTCAAATTGCTTACATGTTGGTATTCCTGCAATATGTACATGTGAAAATATTGAACTGGTCACAGAGTATGTATATTTAGGTATTATTATTGATTGTTTTTTCAAATGGGACTTGAGAACTGAGATCTATTGTTAATAGATTATATCAATTAAAATTCTATGTTCCAATACGTACACTTAGAATAATTTTAATAACTTAGAATCTAAGGTATGGAATCACAGCTTGGGGACTTTCATGTAAAACAAATATAAACCATGTTCAATCAGTTCAAAATTCACTAGTTAAATTATTAGCTCATAAAAGTTTATACGAACAAAGGCATAATGTGATTGCAACAATAACATTTGGCTGTCATCAGTTGTTTTGTTTTGCTCTATCTAAAATTATTTTTTTACCATTCTTTTTTGTTTTCTGGCAAAAAAAAAGTGTAGTGTGTTGTGCCTTGAGGTTTCTTCTCCCTCCTGATCTTCCAGGAGTCACTTTTCGCTGCTGATTTCCAGATATTTATAAACTTTTTTTACTTCTGTCATTTTCCATACTATTATTGTAGTTGTTTACTGTTGTGAATAATGGAGGAAGATTTCCCTCCTGGACTCCCTACAAAGCCCCAGATCCCTCTCCAGACCCCCCAGACGGGGAAAATGTAGAAATTTTTGACAGTGTCTTCTGTCATTCTGACTTCTACCAAAAAAAGGAAATTTACTCCTTCTTCTCCAATAAAACTTGATTCGCCTTCGACTTCACAGTCCCCACCAGCACTTTCTCAACTTCCTCCAACAAACTTTTATTCTCTTCATTCCCGTGGCCCATTCATTGTATACGCCCAAAAAACTGAGCAAGGAAAAACCATCCACCCTCTTGAATTTGGCAAATTCCTATCAAATAGCAAGAATCTTTCAATCAAGCCTGGAGGTGTAAAAGCCGAGGGTCGCTTCCGAATTTCCGTTGAATTCCTCTCAGGGTCAGCTGCTAACAGTTTCATCAAAAATATCTTCATTTCATCAAATTCAAAGTTCAAGGCATATATCCCTACTTTCAATGTCACTCGCATGGGCCTGGTCAGAGGTATCTCGACCGATCTGTCCATCGAAGAAATTCTGTCTTCACTTTCAACCCCCCAACACATTGGCAATCCCATAAAAGCCAGGAGGCTAAATTACAAGGACTCCTCTGAGGGTATAATTTCCTGGAAGCCCTCCCAATCTGTCGTTATCACCTTTGAAGGTCAATCTCTTCCCTCCCATATATATTTATTCTTCAACTCATTACCAGTTGAAATGTATACTTATCCCACCACTCAATGTTTCAATTGCTGCCGTTTTGGCCATACCAAAGCTGCATGCAGATCTCAACCCAGATTTTTTAAATGTGGAGAAAACCACGCAGCTGACCAATGTCCTTCTTCCTCCTCACCCAAATGTTTTAACTGCTCAGGCTCACATACAGCTATCAACACTTCTTGCCCAGAACAATCTCGCCAAAAAAATATTAAAATTTCTATGGCCTCTCAGAACTTGTCTTTTCTGCAGGCTTCTAAACTATTCCCGCCTGTCAAAAACTCATTTGCTGAGGCTTTATCCAGCAACTTCTCATCCAACCCTCCTCCCTCTTCTACAACAACTTCTTCTCGTTCAACTAAATTCACATACAAAAACGCTATCTCTAAACCAGCTCCTGGATACGATCAGCAACAACACAACTCACTGCTCTTAAATCCCAATGGTTCATCTCTTTCAAATGCCACAAATGGGTGTGCAAATAATTATAATCCGTCCTCAATAAACTCTCTAAAACTTTCTGAAAAACTCTCCCAAGACAATTCTTCATTTATCCAAACTCTCATTATGCTTCTAATTGACCTTATTTCTTCTCAAACTAATCTACCGTCCAACGCTGCTACTATTATTTCCACATTAAAATCATTTATTCAAAATGACTCTTCAAGATTTCAAAATACTTCAGTGGAATAGCCGAAGTGCTATTTCTAACAAATCTGATCTCCTTAACCTATTAAATTCCAACTTTATTTCTTTGGCTGCCATCTCGGAGACTTGGTTTACTCCATCCACCCACTTTAATGTGGGAGGGTATTCCTGTCTCCGCGACGACCGCCCGGAAGGTTCGGGCGGCGGTGCTGCCCTTTTTATTAAGAAATCTATATCATTTTCCCCAATAAATAATATCAAACCCCCCAATGCTGACTTCCAAATGGTTGCAGCTAAAATAAAGGACACATCCTTTATTTCAGTCTATCTTCCCCCAACAGCCCACTTCAATAAACAAATTTGGTTGCAAATTGTAAGTCAACTAAGCCCTCCTTTCTTTATATTAGGCGATTTTAATGCCCATTCCCCCATCTGGGGCCCTAGCATGAACGATCGATAAAGCCCGATATTGACAAAATTCGATAAAATTCGTCATATAAGATCAGTTACCGATAGTTGCGAGCATGGTCAATGGTAGATTGGGTATATTCCGACCGACAATTGACAAAATTCATTGTCTATGGTCAGTTGGCGTTATTTGCGAGCACGATTGTCAAATATTCCAACCGACGATTGACAAAAACCCGCCAAATCTATCGCGGACTCTTGGCTGTCAGTTAAACTTTCGATATAAAAACAACTTTTTAATAATGCCGTTTTTTTTACAAAATTACTGGTATATCAATGAACGGAGGCAGGCTAACGATTCCAAAGAAGCTCGTAAGATTGAAAGACGCCGTTTACGCGATCAATTGAATCCGTTTGAACTTGGAGAGACTGAATTCAGACACTTGTTCCGGATATCTCGTATAATGGCTAAAGATCTTATAGATCAACTAACTCCCTTTTTAGTGTCAAAAAGTACAAGCGGACTTCCAATGTACATTAAAGTAAGTGCATTTAATATTATTATGATATCTTTGTAAAAACACAATGTCGATCATTAATAAAAGGATTATAATGTTGACAGGTATTAGCACCAATAAGTTTCTTCGCCACAGGAAGTTACCAACGTGGGGTGGGGCAAGACCATATGCTGGCTATAGGTCAGACAACCGTCAGTAAATGCATCAAAGTGTTTATGAAGGCAGTGTTGGAGCACCTTTATAGAAGGTGGATACATTTTCCAGCAACAAACGAAGCCAGGAAGCAAGTGGAGAGTACTTTCAGGGACAAATTAAACTTTCCTCATGTTCTGGGCTGCATTGATTGCACCCACATTGCCATTGTGACCCCTTCCAGACATGAAGAGCAGTATAAAAATCATAAAGGATTCTATTCGCTCAATGTTCAAGTGGTAAAATGTTTGTTTTTACAAATAAAACAGTTGGTGTACGGTGTTTTCACATTTTATTGAAGGTTTTACATGTTTGTTATACAGGTATGTGATGCTGAGTTGACAATATTAAGTATTAACACACGCTTCCCGGGTACTGTCCACGATCAATTTGTTTGGAATAGTAGTACAGTAAAAACTGAAATGACCAGACTATATAATCAGAGAATTGGGACGTATTTCTTGCTAGGTATTATACTATATTATATTTCAACAATCCATAACTTAGTAGTTATATATACCTATTGTAATGGGTGTTTATGTTTCAATCAGGTGACTCCGGGTACACATTGGAACCTTATCTCATGACCCCAATATTTGATGCAGCTGAGGGAAGTGCAGAGTACAAATATACAAAGGCGCACTGTAAGGCGAGATGTTGCATAGAACGTCTATTTGGAGCATGGAAGGCTATATTCCGTTGCCTTAGGAAAGATAGAGTTCTCCATTACGAGCCAGAAGTTGCTGGTCAAATAATCACTACATGTGCTATTTTATACAACATGATGAAGCACTATAAGTCAGTTTCCTTATTTAACTAAATGAAATGCATTTAAAGAAAGTAAGGCAACAATTCAAAATAATAATCGTTTTATTTCAGATTAACAGATGAATTTATTGATAATATCGTGATAGAAGAGATTGAGCTATTAAACCAGGCTGAAGATTTGAGCAGAGTAGTAGCAGCCCGCGGAGTGAGAGATCAAGTCGTTCAGAAGTACTTCTCTAATGAATAAACTCATCTTACCCATCTAATAAAACAAAGTTTAAACATTTCAATCATTTACTATTAAATATAAAAAAAACTTGAAAGAAAGTAAAGCAACAATAAACAAATACAATTTTTGTGTCATTTCTATTTTTAATGTTTGGATGAAGAACTGCCTGTGCCCGCATTGCTGAAGAAGATTCTCACTGACCACTGAACCCGCCAAAAACACATTTCAAATTTTGTGAGACTAATTGTTAATTACCTTACATAATGATATTTTTGTCTAATCTCAAATCTAGCTGCTACATTTAAGACAGATTCTAACATCTTGTTACTATGATAAGATAATATTTCATATTTATGTGATTACATAATTACTATTTTTGCTAAACTGTGTATTTTTTTACTTCCCCATTTTCCTCTTCCCTATCTCCTTCCTTTCCCCACTACCTTCAGCCTCGCAACATACCCCGATTGGGGATGCCATAGTCTCACTGGCTCCAGACGGGAGCATATAAAAAAAGTATTTTACTAAAACTGTATGAATATAACATATGTCTATAAATCTACAAAAACCAAAATGGCTTCATACACACAAATACAACATTTATGTAAACATTACAAGTCATTGAACACTATACAAGTACATAACAAATTACATATACTCAAATTCACCAAAGATTGAAAGTGGCAAAAGAAATACAGGCTATGAGGGTGTACACGTATACAATCTCCTTCCCGATAGCTTGAAAACAGTAATAGAATTAATATATTTAAGAAAACCGTTTGATTTAAAAATTAGTGAACAAAATTGAAATGTACTTATATAAAATGTGTACTTAAGTTAATAAAGCGAAATATGTATATTTCTTTTAACTTAATAAATAAAATAAAACTTATTCTAATGAACAAGTAAAACAGAGATATTGGAACAAATGGCACACATAAAAATTAAATTGAATTTTCCTCGTCTTCAGATTCCAACTGCAATGAATAGTTATGGGAAGTCGATGGTACTGGATCTGTTGGTCTAGAAATAGAAAGAAAAGTGTATTATTAGAGATTTCATTCATTATACTTTCATCGTTCCTCTGCCAGTTCCGTGCCTCACTGCTATATATATATATATATTAGAGTAGGTACCAGCTTTCCATTGTAGGCTGCTAGCCTCGCTTCATGAACTTTTAATGATCGTGTTTCTCGTGCCTCTCTTGAGACATACTCAATCATTCAAGTGACATCATAATAATATGAAATATGTACTGTAATACCTCAATATCTGTTGTCGGAGTATGTCAACCCTTTCTTCTTGTGCTGCAGTGTACCTCTGAAACGATAGATAATAATTCATTAATTTACCGATGAGACCATATATTTTACATCGACGTATTTTCGTTTTACATTGTATATGATGACATTAATTTATGAGACGATGTATGAATGTGAAAGAGGCAAGAAGTGTGTGCCAAGACAGAGTTGATTGGCGGTACATCCTTTGTACTGGTACTGCCTACCCCTGCGGGAAACGGCGTGATGGTTAATTAGTAAGTTAATGAGAATAAGAAGGCCGCCGCTGAACTCTGAAATTACAAATAACAATTCATAAATTTTACTTAATTTGAAATTACTTGGGAGTGAATCAAAAAGAAATATGTAGGAAATACCTCAAAAACATCTGTAAATCTGTTGGCGACTGCCACAAGCTCTTTAGAGATGTTGTTGCTGGCTTCTTGAGCTTTTGCCATACGACAGCCGACATCTGGCGTAGCAGCTAGCTTCCTCTTCTTGGCTGGGTTGGGTTGACTTCTCAGCCCAGTTTCCATCCCTACACTGGGCTGAGGCATGAAGAGCTGCTGATCGGAGTACTATAAAACACAAATAATTGGCATTGATGATGAACGATAACTTCCATTTTGACAGCAAATATATATTATATTAACATTCTAAGACATTAGTGTCCTCAATATCCAGCACAAGTTGTTCTGGTCCCTCTCCTATGCAGCTTTCGGGAACTCCACTGCCCTCAGAACTGGCTCTGCCAATGATACTAATCACTTTTTGAGTGATTCACTTAATACCGGTATGGTAACAGTGTTTCCAGTTCTGAGAGCAGCTCGCTTGGCATCGGCGTTTTTTGCCCGCGACTTACACTTTAAATCACGCCATGTCTGAAAAGAATAAAAATAATATCAGCTTAAAAGTGTTTTACGGACTTATATTAAGTGTCTTCATGATAGATTAGATTAGAAGTCCGGCATTTTCGTAAAAAAAAAGCCAGTTTGTTTAGGTAAGTTAAAATACTCACTGTTTTCCACTGCTCAGCTGACTTAGCAGGACCTAGTTCAGCCAATTGCTCTGCCAACTTCTGCCACATATCGCGGTTTTTTTGGGCACCCTGAGGACCAACAAATCTGCCAGCAGCGAATTCTGAATGACTTGCCATATAGTTGGTGAGAAAATCAATCTGACTGGCCGTCGACCGTACTTTCTTGCTGAAATCGTAATAAAGCATTCTGAATGTCTTCAAGCACATCTTTATTGATAATCCCATATAAACAAGATAAATAAATAACTTACATTGATTCATTTGACTTCGGCATCATAATAAGTTGATTTTTGTAGATAATACGTAAAGCCGTTGGTAACCGTTGAAGTTTGACGTTTGACGTTTGAGAAGCGATCCATAGACAACTGCTTCAGTATTGCCAGCGTATATCGATTTCTTATTTATTGCGTTATCAATATTGGTATAGTTACCGATAGCTTTTACATGCTAGGGGGTATTGATATAAACTCGTCGGAAGTTACGTCTGTCGATCCGATATTGTAAAGTTATCGAATTTTCTGTGCTTGCCCCCCTGGGGTTCTGCTTTCTCCGACCGAGATGGTCGAAGTGTGATGGATTTCCTAGATCAATCCAACCTTTTCCTTTTGAATGACGGATCTCCTACTAGGATCTCACGCCCCAGCACAAACCCCAGTGCAGTGGATCTCTCGATATGTTCTACTAGTCTGGCTTCTCTCTCCTCGTGGGTGGTGTCCCCCGACCCTTGCTCCAGTGATCATTTCCCGATCACCATTACTTATCAAACTTCTTTCCAATCGGACAAGTCTCATATTTCGACAAAGATTAAAACGAAACACACCAAATGGGATGAATTTAACTCTCATATGGACAAGTTCCTACTAATTTACCCGCCACCGATATATTTTCCGTCAAAGATGACTATAATAACTTCAAATCAATGCTCATAACTGCAATAAAGAAATCAAATCCTCCCTCTAAAACTAAATCTATTTTAAAAAAACTCCCTCCAACTCCCTGGTGGGATGAGGAATGTTCCAAAGTAGTAAGAATTCGGAAAGCTAAATCTCTTTCCTATCGTTACAATATGACTATGGAGAACTATCTTATATACAAAAACGCTGAATCCAATGCCAAAAGGGTATTGAGGTCAAAAAAAAGATCTGGGTGGTACAACTTCTGCAGTTCAGTATCTCCAAACACTCCAATTTCGGAAGTTTGGTCTATGATCCGAAGATTTCGATCCTCCTTCAGTTCGCCATCTCCTCGAGCGTCTCATTCTAAATGGATAGATGAATTCTTGGACAAAATTGGCCCCCCTTCTGTACCTAACTTAGATGAAATAACGCCAATCTATAATACTCCTATGTCTAATCATTGGCTAGACTCTCCATTCACCTTAATTGAGCTAAAAAATTGTTTATCAATAGTCAAGGACTCATCTCCAGGCAGAGATGGTATACCTTACAGCATAATCAAAAATAGTAATGATAATGTTCTAAACCACTTCTTAAGCATCTTAAACAAAATCTTCCAGACTGGTATAATGCCTGATGACTGGAGTTCTCAAATAATCATCCCTATTTTAAAAACAAACAAATCACCAAATTCTGGATCCAACTACAGGCCAATCGCTCTTTCATCCACCCTCAGTAAACTTTATGAAAAATTAATTAAAAACCGATTAGAATTTTTTGTCGAGAGTAAACAGCTTCTCTCTCCATCTCAATTTGGATTTAGGAAAAAAAATCCACTCAAGATAACCTTGCCATCATCAGCACTGATATTAATTTATCAATTTCTAAACAGGAAGTTTGTCTTGCCGTCTTTATAGATATAGAAGGCGCCTTTGACAATGTTTCCATCCAAATCCTGAAAAAAAAACTTCTAGGCCTTGGCCTTCCCCCTATGTTTGTCCAATCTATTATTAATCTATTTCTAGATAGAAAAATTTTCATTGAACTTCCAGATATTTCTCTCAAAGTAGGTCTGTTTGGAAGGGTTTACCACAAGGCGATGTATTGTCCCCCTTACTGTATAATATATACATATATGATATGCATGTCACTATTCCCCCACAAGTAAAAGTTATTGAGTTTGCAGATGACATAGCTTCAATTAATAGCTCCATTCAACATCTCATCTCTTCTAAGTCTGAACTCGACTCCAATTTTCATTATAATTTTGAATTTTGCCCATTTAAATAAAATTAATATTTAAATTCACCTTTCATTTCTCAATAATTTTAAATGATGGCCAAGAACACCCTTGAAGGGTGAAAGCCAGAAATAATATTAAAAAAAAAAAAAAACAAAAAACTATGTATGTAAAAGCCCAATAGGCGTAAAAATAAATAAATAAACATATAATTATAATATTGCATTGGAATAATGTACTGTCAATCAGTACTCAACAAATTAAAGATTGCTGCTGAAATTGTCTATTTCGACATAAAATTCAAGTTTCTCACCCCGTACCTCCGCCTCACAAATACGTTTGTCAAAATAAAAATATCAAATACCTAATAATAGCATACATAAGTATTTGAATCATCTGATTGTGCGTCCGGACTTACTATTCGACTACCATTCACTTCATGTAGAATCACGAAATACACATTTTTACTGTTAAACAAATTACATTTTTTTAACTTTAATTTGACTTCGTATCTCATTCCAATGTTTAAATAATGCGTTAAGTTCTCCTCGGACCCGACTTCTCCCCGATATACCATTCAAACCGCTCACTAAACACTCATGGCACTAATAAGAACAAACTTATTGTATTGTATGAATGCTATAGGACGCATACGGGATAAACAATGAATAATTTATTTTTATATGTATAGAAGATAAATATCTTTTGTCTATGATTCAAAATTATGAAGCTAAATAATAAAATATGTACAGATCCTAAATCTAAAATATTAACTAGACTGTTAGATAATAAAAACCCGTTGACAAACTGCTATCTGGTACGGGACTTAATTGTAATTAAATAAGTAACATTAACATTTAGCATTGTAAGGCCTATTTTCAAAAATGGAGATCACTCCGAAATTAACAATTACAGGCCAATTTCTATTCTCCCGGCACTAGAAAAAATTTTAGAAAAATATATTTCGATAAATTTAGATAAATATTTGAATAATTTGAATATTATAGATGAATGCCAGTACGGGTTCCAGAAAAAAAAAAGTTGTGATAAATTGCTGGAAAAATTTTCTGATTTTATAAATTCTCAACTTAATTCTAAAAAACATGTACTGGTGATTTTTATTGACTACTCAAAAGCTTTTGACACTCTCAGCCATATCCAATTAATTTAGGTTCTTGAAAACATTGGAATCCGGGGTAAACTCCTCTCATTTTTTAAAAACTACTTAACTAATAGAAAAATGAACGTAAATATTTTAAATGATATGAGTAAAGGAAGACATATTAAATCAGGAGTACCGCAAGGATCAATTTTAGGTCCAAAATTGTACATTATATATGTTATTGTTAGGTCAAAACTCTTTAAAAAGGCCTTTAGATTCATTTTTGCTGACGATACTGCACTTGTAGTATCCAATAAAAATCCTATCATAGCTATTCAACAATTGCAAAGTGACTTTAACGAGCTACTTAAATGGGCTCATGATGTTGGTTTAATTATTAATGTTAAAAAAACAAAATGTATGTATGTAAAATCACCAAGCCTGGGAATATGGAATATATCCAAAATAATTGCTCATAATTCTGAATGTATTCATAGAAAAATTGAAAATATTTGCCACTGTGAAACAATTGACTTTACTAACGAATATACTTATCTGGGACTAATAGTAGACAATAAATTTAAATGGGATAAACAAGTGGCTAAAATCTGTAACCAGCTCCGATCTTTTGCAAGTAATTTTTATAAACTGAAATTTGTTTTGCCTCATTGTACTCTCAAAATAATTTATTTTTCTATGGTCGAATCCATACTCAGATATGGCATACGAACTTGGGGGCACTCAAGCAATATTTATATTAAATATATACAAAACTTACAAATTGCCATAATAAAAAAAATTGTACCACCGAATATTTACAGACAAAGAAGTAATTTAAAACTACTGTATGGTTCTGAGGGCCTACTTCCAATAAAGGGTCTTCTTTGGTACATTATTATAATGGATAATGAGGGAGATAGCAAATATATAAAGCAACCGGTGCATAATCACACAACAAGATTCACTGAAAATAAGGGCCTCATTATTCCAAGAGTAACAAATAAGTATGGAAGCCGAACGCTTAAATATTTAATACCAGAGATTTTCAATAAATTTAATAATTCTTTTAAACCTCAGAATAATGAGAGACCCTGCCCCAAAAACACTAAGCGTTGGCTAATAAGCGACGAATCAATGTATCTCTGAACTTTATTGATGTATTCCTGAACATCTCAACGTACCTGCCTAAATAATTTGTATATAGGTAGGTACTTTGAGATATATTATTTTGTGATATTGTTTATTGTATAATTTTGTGTCATACATGTATTAAAAATTAAAAATGTTTATATATATTATTTGTAGAACCTACAGACAAGCCGTCATGTGTGACAGCTTTGTGGGACTGCATAAAACTTGTATCTTTAAAAATTTATTATAAATAAAAAAAATAAATAAAAATAAAAAAATAATAATAATAAACCAAAAATTTAAATTTAATTTTTTTTTTTTGCGTGTAAATTTTTTTTTTCCATAGGAGAGCTCATAGCTCAGAAATGCACCAAATAATTTGCAAGGCAGATAGAAATATTACACTTTTAAATTTATACGATGAGAATGCCAACATTTTTATAAATTTCAACCAGGAATTATTAGATTCCTGGTCAAATAAAATTTTACACGCAAAACACTTCAATTATCTCAACCAAACGTGTGTTGACAAATTTTCGTCAAACAAATAGTATTGGAGAGTTGAACGCAGAAATAGAAGGATTTATGATTGCCATTCAGGAAAGAGTCATTAATACTAAAAATTATAGAAAGCATATAATCAAAGATACTAATCAAATTGATGATTTGTGTAGAAAATGTTTGGCTTTTCCGGAAACTATAGAACATATTATATCGGTATGTTCTATATTAGCACCGTCCGAGTATACATTTACGCACATTCAAGTTTTAAAAATTATTCACCATAATTTGGTAATTAAACATAACTCGATTGACTGCCGTAATATAGTACCATATTATGAATACGAACCAAATTCATTTTTAGAAAATGAATTTTATAAAATATATTATGATAAAACTATACTAACAGAAGGAACGATTAGTCATAATAAACCCTGTGATGAAAGGCTTCAATCAACAGTGGAAACAGATAAACCGTAGCTCCTACCTTACGGATTAAAAATATATCAATTATTTATAAAAACGGACATCCTAGCTACATCTGTTGAATTAAATTTGATCGAGTTTTGTTTGCGGTAGACACCTGTAAGAGTTGGAGTTATATCGAGATTCTAGAACGTAAACACAGAGGTCGATAAAATCGTCTAGGATAGGAAGAAATCCCCTTTTTAGGCCTAAAAACAAACATTGATTTTTTTCAGCCAATTAGATTTGAACAAAAACTATAAAATTTTGAGTAACCAATCAGCAAACGGAGAGGCGTGTGCCAACCAGAGACAAAGGAATGACCTTTGGACCCGATCATTAAAGAGATAATTAATGACCTTTTTATTCCCACAGAAATTAGAGGTGAACTTTAATGCAAACATCGAACGGTTCAAGGTTTTAGTATAACAAATCCTAGGGAATGTTTTGAATAACTGATGCAATCGTGGGATAGCGAACCATGGAAATCGAGTGCTTTGAAGATTTTTACATGTTCAAAAAAAAAACACGCGAAAATGCAATGGAAAAATTATAAGCGTAATAGTATAAAAAAGGGCGGAAAAGCGAAGGAAAATTGCTGGCAGGATTTTCAAACGTCGTGCAATTACTTATGAGAGCGGGAGGGTGTCAAGTTCGATGAAAATCGTAATAAAGAAAGACGAAAGTGTTGGGGACATTGGGAACTAATCGTTATCAATTTAAGATGAAGCGGACATATTGGAAAAACGATTTGGAATGAAAAATTTCGCATAAAAAGTGGACATTTTAGATAGAGTGCAGCGACTGAACGAAGGAACAATTCAGAGATTTTGAGCTACTACAAAGGTCCTAGGGACATGATAATAGAGTACCAAAGGAAGACAGTAATACTAAACATATAGCGATAGATTTAACTCAGGAAAAGTAGGCATTTTATATGATTTACATGACCACTAAAATGGTTCATTAGCTACATTGAAAATAGACAACAAATTGTAAAAATAAATAATCAAGAAAGTGACAAAGTAGGCAACAGGTATGGAGTACCCCAAGGCAGCGTCTTGGGTCCCATACTGTTTCTCATCTACATTAACAGTCTAACTGAGATAAGCCTAGGGAACATAGAGTACAAAGTAATCAGTTATGCAGATGACACTGTAATTTTATTCAAAGCCCAATCATGGGAAAACGTCTTCAAACACACGGAAACAGGGATGACTGAAGTAAATAGATGGCTAATAAATAATCTACTGACACTAAATATTTCTAAAACTAAATACTTAACTTTCAGTAAAACATTAGCTGGTCAGCCAGATAGTCGCCCACAACTTCATCTTCACCCCTGCACAGTTACCTCATTAACTAACTCACGCTGTGTTTGTGACAAAATTGATTTTGCGCAAAATATTAAATATCTCGGTTTAACTGTTGACAATAACTTAAAATGGCATCTCCAAATCAACCTAATTACAAAAAAAATACGGAAACTCTCTTACATCTTCAAAACAATTCGAAACATTATGTCACTACCTCAGCTAAAAAAATATATATTTTGCACTCTGTCAAAGTATTCTTATGTATGGTATTTCAGTATGGGGAGCAGCAGCAGAGACTCATCTTAAATCACTTAAAATTAATCATAAAACAATAATCAGAATTATGTTTAGAAAGCCTTATTAACATCCGACAGAACAGCTAATGATCAACAATAACCTATTAGACATAAATAAACTATTCATAAAGAAGATCATCTACAAAAACTGCATAAAAATATCACCACACTTCATAACTCACTCGCAAAACACAAGAGCAAACACACACAATCAATTACAAGTACCATATATAAAATCAAATTTTGCAAAAAAACATGAATCTTACTTGGCACCACATATATTCAATAAGTTTGTAGCCCAAACAAAGACCTACGTCGCATCTAATAATTTGAATTGGGCATTCAAAAGATTTTTAAACTGGTTGAATGTCAAAGAAAGAAGAGAGATAAGTAATATTCTTAATATCTAAAATTATATATTTTCTTTTTTCTACTCTGTTTTTAAATTCTGATTTTCCTCTTATTTTATTATTATTATTTTTACTATAATATATATATTTCTTTTTTTTTTTTTTACCACTTATTTGTTTTTATGTAATTAGAAATTGTTAGTTACCAGCCTCAGAACAGACTTTGTCTAGTGAGGAGGGTAAGGAGAAAAATCATGTATGTACATAACTAATAATAAATAAACGCCCGGGTTGCCCGCACTGAAATTGGATTGATTATCAGGGTAGATAGATCTTAGAGTTGCACGAGACTACAGAAGAAATGAGGCGAGATAAAAGGTTGGCGGTCTCATGTGTATTTTAGGATATAAACAATCAAAATTCGAACGTGGTTCTTGTTTACGTTAGAGTAATAAGCAATTAGGAAAGCAATTAAATTTAACATAGGGCATATGGGACTGTTTATATAAAACCAAAAACATTAAATTGACAGGCAGACACATTAGCTAGAATTGATGGCTAAGGTACAAAGATTTCATAATAATGACTCCATATAAATCAAAAATTTATGACTATTTTTGAGAGAACAAGATGCAATACGGGTAACACCTTAATATTTAATTTCTTTACAGTGGGCGAACCGGTGAAAAGGGGCAAAAATGATGTTCATTTCAGGTCTAATGACATAAAGGTGGATAAAGACTTGAGATGTTTAGAAGTACTGCTTTGTACGCTTAAACTGAGATAGTGCGTAGGGTTTAAATGAAAACATTTGAGCTCTGTTTTCCGAGTGAAATTTAAATAGAAAGTTTGGTCTTGGAAGAAAGAACGCATTCAGACCGACAGATTGGCAAGAACTGGAATATACACGAAAATAGCAGCATTATGAAGTTGATTTTGGGTTGATACGACAAGGATGCAGTGATGGGAGGGTTTCTCACATCATATGAGCGTGGAGACGAATTTAAAGTGCCATAATAACCAGAGGAAGGATGAAATAAAGGTTAACACTAATAAACATGATTGGATTGAGAGAATCCAGTGCGAACATGAACTTGCCTGCTAAGACAGGAACAATTGACTGACTGAATTATGAAACACAATCTCGAAAGGGACAAAAATTAGAGGGAAAATTCTTTAGAAAATAAAGAATTAGATAAGAAACGTTGAATGTGAAGTGTGCATACGGAGTACTGTAATGGACTGATTATATTCCCAGAAAAATAAACGAAATTAAGCACAGCTAGAAAAACACATTTAACCTTACGACGAACTCTATGAAAACAATTAAAGGATGCTGATCCAGCCATGCAACTGCAGAGGACAAAGACAGGAAATTTGGGGGCGTCACCGAGATATGACTGTGTCGTCCGAAAAAGTGACTAGATTTAAATAATCGAAATTAGTGGCAGATATGTTCAAATTTACGAGTTGATTGATGATCTAATTGCCTGAAGGATGAAATCGACTTAAGTCATTTTGGTATTGAAGACAGTATAAAAGCGAGCGCACAGCAGTATTCGGGACAGTTTTTCGGGAGTTTTGTGGAGCTTGGAAGTGGAAAAGTACAAGTACTAAATTCCGTGTTAAAATCTCTTGGGAAAAAAAGAAATCCCATCAGTGTTATTTTAATAAGTCAGTTTTTATTTAATTAACCAATGAAAATAAAATAAAGTTTAAACTCAGTGTTTAAGAATGTAAAGTGGAAAGTGCTAAAAAGTGAATGGTGAATTATTTAAATTCTAAACTAATTATTTCATTCAAAGTGAAAAACATTTAAATTCAATTTAAGTGTTTTATCGGAAATCTAAAGTGAAAGTGATCGTGAATTGATATTTTAAAAATAGATTATAATTTAGTATCAATTTATTTTAAAAATATTAATAGTAAACACTTACATCTTAGTTTAAAAAGAAACACAATTTAGACAGTCAGCCGTGGATTTGAAAAAGTGGTTTACGTGGCAGTACTTCGTTCTTTGGTAAATTAACAGCGGAATATCTCAAAGTGTTAAATTTTGAACAAGTCTAAGTGTTAGATTATGGATAAGTCTAGTGACTTAGAAAAAAACTCGCATTTAAAATCAGTGAAAATATAGACAAAGTGTTTCTTTTAATTAATTGTGGATAGTTAAAAATATTGGTGAAAACAGTGCAATTTGGGAGAAAGTTTTAACAGATATTTAATTTATTAAAATCAAGTTTATTAAAAGATCGTGTAATTCGGAATAAATTTTCTTATAAATTTATATTAAAAAAAAAGTGAAAATAACAAAAATAGTGCGACCTAAATAATTTATAATTTTCTGGCACATCTATATCACAAATTATTAACCCTTGGGACCTTCTAAGACCCAAAGAGTCCCAAATGCCGTGCGCGCATTATACTCTCCTAAGACCATATTTGTCCCAGAACGACCGCACATTATTAAAATGCATCTATCTCTCTTCCTCTCATCTAAAAATTAATTATTTCTTTTATGTCAGAAAGAGAACGAAATAGTGCTTGTTATTGTCTTTGAAAAAATGGAAGCTTGTAGAAGGTTCGATCCGTGCAAATCAACAACGTCTCAAGGGTTAAATACCAGCTGATTTATATGGATCAAGCAAAAATACAATTTTTATTAAATAGGAATAAATAGTCGACAGGATTTATTTTGAAATTAGTTGGAAAATACAGTTAATTAGGTAGGGACTCTTTGGCGAGGTTGTTGTGTAGAACCCAACCGAAAAAACCTTGATGGGGGTGAGTTTTCCTTTTATAAATAATTTTCAGGCCCTAGGAGTGAGAAGGTGCTGCTGATATGGTATTTCAATTAATATCTGTATATTGTGTATTTATATGTATGTATATAAAGTAATATATTGTATATAAAGAGTATATATGATTAATTTATGTACCTTTATGTAGATATATATATGAATTTTATTTATTTATCAAAACATCGGAATGGTAACGATTTTAAATACCTACCCATGGACATATCTATATTATTGGAAAAGAAAATATGTATTTATTAATGTACAAGTCCATGTAGAATCATATATTTTATATTTATTTATTAATATATGTACTATTATTTAACATATTTTGGCAATCGAGATATGTGTATTTAAATATATATTTATTCTTCACTTAACCTCTGGTAATTTTACTAAATTCGGAAAATGAATAGCTTAACTTCATAAAAGGAATTAAAAATATTGAATTAAATACCAAAGTTGTGAGGTTTTAATTAACTATGCACAATAAAAAGAACTCAACTGACTTATAAGGAGAGGGAGGTATTTCTTGAATAAACAAATCTCACATTTAGGTTAGTGTGTCAGACGTGGAGTTTACATTATTTGTTTATAATAAATCGTTCTCCGGAGAACTGGGTCAACTAAATAGTTTGATAATGGCCTTGGGCCGTAACTAGATCTTTATCAGGATATTGTTGCGCAATGTGCAGCGATTTGGGTGCTCTCAAATACCTATCATTCACATACAACAATTGAAAAATCACGGATTAGTAAGATTTATATCGAAATACTACACGAAACATTTGAATATTATTGATTGGGTTATCGCATAGATTCCCATCAGTTGCCTGAAACAGCTGAGAGTTGCGTACTCTCTTATGTGGCAATCAATTACATGAAACAGTTGAAAAATCACGGGATAAGATGAACTAAATCTAATGTTGAACCCTGGAGAAAAAAAAATAAAAATACAGTTCATCCAATAGGAGGCAGTGGTCACTTCTATAACAAGACCACTAACCAAACAAAATAGAGATGGCGAATCTCTTAAATAAAAACGTCAAAACCAAACCAAAACAAAAAGCCTGGAGTTCGATAGCTCTCCAAAACAAACTATCAGTAAGATCTTAGTATATTAGTATTAATTCATATTTCCCACTATTCTTGTGTATCTATTCGGTTACCAAACTTAGAATTTCGCAGAATTCTTTGTACGAGATCTGAGCTTGGAATGCGAAGCAGATAGCCTCGTATTGCAAGTTATAAACCTTTCCCAAAACGTATTTCTATATATATGTATTCGTATGTACTGTTTATTGGAGAATGCGGACCTGCATACAGCTTGCATTTTAGGTCTCCGGATCACTCCCGCATTTTCTCTTAAACGTGGAAGGAGGATTCACGACCCGTAATTCCACACCACACCGTGAGTATATGATTGTATATAGGACGAAACTGGTTCGCCCTAAGTAAATTGTAGTCCAAGGAGGAGTAGGAATTTGGAGGTTTCGAGGCTCGGGAGAAGACCTGAAGGCAGTGCATGATGACGAAGGAAGATTCTATTGGGACACGGTAACTTAGGTACAAATCAATTGAATCGTGTCACAAAATTGTGCAAATTTCTAGTTGACTCTCGATCACCTTGTTTACTTGCAGGAGGATAGGAGCCAAATTTTGCCAGAAAAGGGTTATTCCGAGTTCGTCAAATATACAATTAACTAATTACATTAACCTACTAAATCAATCTTTACATGTACCTTATAGCAGCAGAATCATAAAGGAGTGACGCCAACAGATACAAGAGTTTACCAAAATCAAATTTACTAACAATTAACCATTTGAGTTATATTTAATTACCTGTCCAAATAAACACGTGTAATATCTTTCACTAGCGTTTAACTACGAAATCGTTAGGCTGCAGGGAATCAAAATAGTTACAATAGGAAATTTAACTCATTTAGAGAAACTATTTAAGTCTAAATTTGCAATGGAGAGACCACTTCAATTTTGAAGCTCAACACTGATCAGAATCAAAAAGGGTTACCACAAAATGAAAGTAATTAAAGTCCTATATCATAAACCAAAAAATTACACAACATTTGATGGAATTTAATTACAATATAAATATGAAAATATTTACGTTCAAGGTCGTAAATAACGTATTAATTAGTTAAGTACATATGTCTATAAAGATATATAGTACAAGAGAGCTTTAAGTAGCTTTCTGTAGTTATCAAAGAAAATAAGGGTCCAATTTTCATGGAGGCTTATGGGTTGTAGGGGAGAAATTTTCCATCCCTACATACACATATGCAAAGCCTTAGAAAAAAAAATATCGGTCATAGCCAAGAGAGAAGAAAATTTTATATTTGTTTTAAACAAATAAAAAAAAATGGCAAAAAGTTTAAAATATCACAAGGTGCATATTAAAAATAAATCAAAGTAAAAATAAAGATTGTAAGATAATATATATGAATTAAAAGAACACAAAATAAAATAATAATAACTGTACAGAAACAAAATAGAAAAAAGTAAAAATTAAATGAATAATGCTTCAACATTTGCATTGTACAGCCACAACTTTAATTCTTTTTGGTATTGCGCTAGTTGAGTTGTTACTTGAATTTTTTTTGGTAGTAGATTAAAAGTGCGAGGTCCAATAAAGCTACTGTGAGTTTGCATTAGTTTGGTATTGGTTTGTGGGGTATAAAATGAATGATTTCTTCTAAAGTTGATTTTGGGTTCATATTTTTGAAATTTGTTTTGGTTTTTCATGACATCTTTCAGGCTTTGAAGTAAAAATAGTTTACGGAGATTAAATAGTTGAGATTCCTTGTACAATTGATCAGTCGAAAATTTCCTCTTTTTATTATATTTAACCTTGATAATATGATTTTGTACTATTTGTAGTGATTTTATAAATGTATCTAGTGCGCCACCCCATCCTAATATACCATACATAATTGAGGATTGCACTAGAGAAAAATAAATCATTTTCAATTTGTCAACATTGAGTACTTCCTTAAGTCTATAAAATATGTACGTCAGATATCTTAATTTAGAAACGGTGCTATTAATTTTTGGTTGCCAGTTTAAATTTGTGTCAATATATATACCCAAATATTTGATCTTTTCAATTTTTCCAATTTCAAAGCAAGAGGTGCATGTTACTTTATTACAGTTAGCATTATGTAATCTAAGTTTAAGGTTATTGGGAGGTTTGTTTTTACTGTTTTTATAAAAAGTTAGGTTAAATGTTTTACTATAGTTTAAGAAAAGTCTATTACAAGTTAGCCATGATAAGATATATGAAATACATTTTGTTGCATTTAAAAAAGTTTCAGGCCAGGATTTTCCATTTACTATTATTGCTGTATCATCAGCGTAAGATACAATATTACCAGGGATTACAATATTACATAAATCATTAATATATATTAGAAACAGAATTGGGCCAAGCACAGTCCCCTGTGGTACTCCATTTTTTATCACTGTTTCTGTGCTATAAAAGTTCCCTATTTTTGTTTTTTTGTAATCTGTCTTTGAGATAGTGAGTGAGAATTTTTAGTGCACCTTTTTTGAGACTTATTTGATTAATTTTGTTTATGAGTAGATTGGGATTTACAGTATCAAACGCTTTTCTTAAGTCTAAAAATATAACTAGACTTTTTTTTATTTTGATCAACAGATGTGTATAATTTTTTTGTCAGATCGAATATTGCATCTTCGGTGCTTAATTTACTTCTGAAGCCATATTGATTTTCGGACAGAATATTGTTTTGTTCTAGGTATTTCATAACTATATTTTTGATACATTTTTCAAATATTTTTGAAAGGTTTGAAACTAAGGAGATAGGTCTGTAATTGTCTAATATGTGCGTGTCACCCGATTTGTGAATTGGTATTATAGTGGAGATTTTAAATTGTTCTGGGAAATATCCCTCTTTTAGGGTTATATTATAAATACGTTGCAAAGGAGTTAAAATATATTGTTTTATTTTTTTTAGCGTATTACCTGATAAATTATCAATTCCTGAAGAATTAGTTGGTTTTAGGCTGTCAATGTGTTTTTCAATTTCATTAGTCGTGATAGGTGTAAAATAATCAAATGAGTTAATTGAATTGTTTGTTGGTACCAAAAGCAGAGATGAGTCAACGGGCGCTGTATTAGCAATCTTACTGGATGATTCAAGTACTTGGTCTACTACATTTTGTGTAGAAGTTGTTAAAGTTATTTGCAATGTCAGATTTGTCAGTTATAATATTGTTATTTATTTTAATCTCCTTCACCTCAGTTGATGCTATTATTTTTTTATTCGTTATTTCGTTAATAATATTCCACGTTTTTTTGGTATCATTATTTGCACTATCAATTTGTTCACCATAGTATTTTTTTACAACTTCTTATTAACCTATTTAGTAAATTTCTATACAGTAAATATTTCGTTTTCACGAAGGAGATTGTTCTGACATTGTTTTTTCGACAGGCTCTTTGATAATTTAGCATCTCTCTGTATAGTTTATCTCTTTGTTTAATGGAGACTATTATTCCTACAGTTATCCAAAGTTTAATTTTTTTATATTTTCTCTTAGATATAACAATTTTATTTGTAATTTTTGAAATATATTCTTGGAGAGTTTTATAAAACGATTCTAATGCTGAATATGGGTTAGATATTGATAGAATTTGATCCCAATTTTCCAAAAGAAGTAGATTATTTAATGAGAGGTAATTAATATAATTTTTTTCAACTGTTTCAGAATTTTCTTTTGAATTTGCAGTTAAGATGTTGTGTCCGTAAAATGTTGGATAATGATCAGTAATGTTTGTTATTAGAGTTGAAGATGTTGTTTTAAAGTGTTTGTGTGATTTAACAAATATGTGATCTAGAGTCGTGGAGTTATTCAGATTTTCTCTAGTTGGTGAGTTTATGTAAGACTGATATCCAGCACACGACAAAC